>CM068825.1:16345025-16945025 GCA_028554795.2 Sinohyriopsis cumingii | reverse complement strand
GATATTCAACCACAAGAAGAAGATTATCAACCACAGGAGTTGGAATTTCGACCACAGGAGTTTGAATTTCGACCACAGGAATTGAAAGAAGAATTTCGACCACAGGAATTAGGGGCCAGACCAAAAGAAAGAAGTCAGCCTCAGGAAAAAAAGAAAAAACCAAAGAAAAAAGATGAGAGCGACCAGGAACCAATAGTTCAACCAAGCGATTACAAACGACCTGCGGACGAGGGAGTTCGAGCAATTGAGGAAGTAACTGAATCTCGTTTAAAAGAAAAAGTTGATTATAGTAAACCTGCTGATATTTATTTGAAAAAAGAAACAATCAGTAATCTCAAAGACAAATATCTTAGGTTGGATGTTGCTGCGAATTATTCTCCAGAAAATAAAAAATTATTCTTGAAAAAAAAGTACTTTGATTCATTCGGACCAGGAACATGGCCACAGTTAATTTATTTTGGTAGTTTAGGAAAACCGATGAATTTACTTGATGTGGGATATTCAGATTTTATGAAGGAGGTCAATGAAGAAATGGAAAGGAAAAGACGATTATCATTATCACGATATCCTGTAAAAAGCGGGTTACCACGGGAAGATCCTAGACCAGGTACGCCACCACCACAAGATCCTAAAATAGGAAGCGGATATACCATTTGCCCTGATAGCGTCGTCAACGATGTATCTCGCCTTGAAATATTGATCGGAGGAAAGCGAGCCGGAAACAATTCTTCTGAAATAATCAACGAGGCCTCAGATATTTGTCGGCGATTATTTCGCGGTGGCGTCATTGATTCTCACATTTACAAAGAACTCGTTGACGAACTCATCGATTAAAACAACACAATTGAAATAACATGATTGTTCACAAACATCAACGCAGACCTAGACAGGTCCGCATAGTTAACTCTCGATTGCCCGTATATAAATATATTCACGGTAACGGATTAGGCGATATCGTTGGAAGCCTTGTCACGCGAGTAGTCCCTAAAATCGGACCCGCAGCTAAGCAAATTGCATCAAAAGCAATAGGAAAAATTGGCGAGACTGTCATCTCTGGTATTGGTAATTTAGCCAGTAAAGGCTTCAATGTTGTCAAAAGCAAAATATCAAACTTAATACGCAAAAAAAGCAGCCCGTCAAATTACCTAGCACCAGCGAAATGACCGCCGATGTCAGTAAAGCTATAAACGACGCAGCAAATAAAAAAATAAATGACCTAGCACAGGAAGTTGCTAACACAAATTTCGCAAATAATCTAGCACAGGAAGTTGCAAACACAAGTTTCATGTCGGGTAGCGGTCTTCGTTTTAGATGAAATTCTTAATAATAAATGTTCGCACAAGTGTCAAACGAAGTGTTCGACATGGACGAGCCTGTAGGCAAGGACACATCCGTGCGTGATTTCCAGTATTACTCGTATGACGCAATGATACCAAATGCACCTAATCGCGTTGAAATTCAAGTTCACGATACAACAAGATATTTTCTTCCATCTGAGGCATATATCGAGTTTACTGGCGACCTTGTAAGACAAAATAATACCGCTTATCCAGCAGATTCCAAAGTTGGATTTGTCAACAACGGAATTATGGCATTATTCAAGAGCGTCACATACATGATCGATGGAAGAGAAATTGAATCAATCACAGGCAACGCTGATGTTGCAACGACGGTAATAGGCCTAGCTAGATACTCGGATGATTTTATCAGGTCAGCCGGTCCTAGTGTGATGTTCGCCAAAGATAATTCTAATCACGCTGATCATATCCAGTATGATATCAGACAACCGCTTGATCGCACCGCTCCTAATCCTAATCCTGCTCCCGTCGAAAATATGATAATTAACACCAATGATCATTACAACCTTGGATTTGCCACGCGGAGAAAAATGTTGGTTGGCGATGATCTAAGATTCTCCTGTGCAATTCCGCTATCTCACATTTTTGGATTTTGCAGACATTTCAGAAAAGTTATTTACGGAGCAAAACATACAATTTCCTTTGTTCGAGATGACACTGGCAATGACAGAGCCGTCTGGAGAGACCCTATTGTTGTTGATGCAGGTAAGGTGTTGCTAACTAAATTCACTTTGTGGATGCCAGCGATAGTTCCATCGATAATTGCGGAAGAAAAATTATTGTCATTCATGAATCAAGGTGGTAAGTCTGTTATGTCCTGGCTAACAACCACGACCGACTCTATCGAAGTTAATATTAACGGAATATTTACCTGGCGAATTGCGTCACAACAAGGCGTCTCGGCACCTAGGCACATCTTTGTTGTTCTTCAAGCTGCAAACAGATATGATCAAACTCACAGTCACATGATATTCGATAGATTCGATGCAACAAACGTATCTTTGAGAATAAACGGGCAGCAAGAGCCATCCGAGGAAATATCAATTAATTTTGCCAACTATTCGACTGCTCGCGCATATCATCGCTTGTTGTGTTTTATGGGTCGTGATCAAAATATCGATACCGGATTGCAAATATCACAGTTGGATTTTAATACTCACTATCCTATCTACTACTTTTCTCTGGAGCATCTTGATTTGATAAAACAATCTGTTGTTGATATCCATTTCAAAGCCAGAATTAACACAGCTGGACCAGCAAGAGCAATCGCGGTAATTCTCAGCGATAGAACAATGATCCTGGAAGGCATCAGCGGCAGAATGAGAATCATCGATGCACCTGTCGAGAAAATGTGACAAATCTAGATTTTCTAAATTTAGATTAAACGATTATTAATATGCCATACGAACACGTCAGCGTAACTCTGACCCCGGGTCAGATGAAAAAACTCCAAACAGCAACAGCAAAGCGATGCGGTGTGAAATTAACCCTGAAAAACGATCAAATTCAGGGCGGGCCTAACAAACTGTCGCTAACTAAAAATCAACGTGAACGTTTCACCAAAGCCAAATCAGCGAATTCCGGCGTTCATGTGAATCTTAGTATAGGTGCCATCAGAGACATGGTCAAAACGGGCGGAATTTTCCCTTTCCTAGCTGCTATTCCTGGATTATTATCCGGGGCTCTTCCGGCAATTGCAAAAGCGATAGGATTAGGTGCGGCCGGAGCTGTAGGCGACAAACTAGTACACAAAGTAATGGGAGGGCGATATGGTAAAAAAAAGGGAAGCGGCCTTTATCTAAGACGCCCCCCGTACGGATCCGGCCTAAGATTAGCACGCCCTATTCAAATTTAGATTTATTCAGCGAAGCAAAGAAAAAAAAAATTTTTTTTCAGAGGCGTATTTATGCGGGATCAACTACCAGAAAAACCAAACCCCACCGAGACAGGAATAATAAATCTCGATTCAAATACCGGTCCTGGCACACATTGGGTCGCCTACGCGATTAATCCTCGCGAAGTTGTTTACTTTGACTCGTACGGACTAGCTCCACCAAAAGAATTTATCGATTACGTGTCAAAGTTAAATATTCCAATTTGGTATTCGACACTTCCGACGCAGACGTTAATGGATCCACCGATATGCGGTCCTGAATCAATTAATGTCCTTGATGCAATTTCAAAATCATCCGGTCCGTGTCATAGAATCGTATTTGAATACGCCGTAGATAAGTATCATGGTTGATATTTACGGAAGATTCCTCTACAGGAAGAAGGAGGTAGACGACGTTGATACATCAAAATTCGCCACGAGGGAGGATATTAATAATCTTCTGTCGTTGTCAGAAGTAGATCCTGGCGAAGTTGCTATTTTTCAGAACAGCGAAGGAAGATTACAAACAAGCAACGTGAAAATAACTGATATAATCAAGCGGGACGAATATAACGATCGCATTAATCAATTTACTCACCTATCAGATTCGGTATCAAAATCCATCGCTGATATCGCCGATATTGTAGCGAAGTTGCCACTGAAGGCTAATATCGCGGATGTGGAAAAAAAAGACAACGAGCTATCAGCAACGTTGCTTCTGAAGGCCGATAAAACATTATACGACGATCTTCAGGACAGATTGACAAAGAGACTTAACAGGCTAAATAACGATCTTAAAAAACTCGACGATACCCTAACTAAATTTAGCAAAAAAATTGACGAGGACATAAAAACATCTATTGATAATATCTCCACCACCGCAATCGAGCTTGCAAAGAAAAAAGCCGATCAAGCATCGCACAATGATCTCAACGAGAGAGTAAGAAAAATCAACGAGGATATTACTAATATTCTCGCCGATATTACCGAAATAAATATCGTAATGAGTCAGAAAAGCGATAAAACATTACACGACGATCTTAGAGAGAAAACAAAAAAAAATCAACGAGGATATTACTAAAATCAACGAGGAAATTTCCATAATACGTGATTTGGCGCGTCAAAAGGTCGATAAAACATCACACGACGATCTCAGCGAGAATGTGAGAAAAATCAACGAGGATATTGCTAAAATTAACGAGGAAATTTCCACGACGCCTGATTTGGCGCGTCAAAAGGTCGATATATTATTGTACGACGGAGAGATTCGAGATTTGAACACGAAACTTCTCGACGCAACTACAAAAATTAACGATATTAGCGCAAAAATATCGTCAGCGAATCTTGAAAAATTAGCGCGTATTGTCATACCATCGGAGGTAGAAACAAAAAATCTTCCCTGCCATGTACCATTTGTGTTAAAAACACACAAAGGTACATGGACACCCGAGAATAACACATTTAGCTTTACCGCGCCAATTACTGGAGTATATCGAATATTTTTTCTCTCCGTGATAAGATTCAAGATAATAACCTTGGGTCACATCTATGACGAATTTTTTAATATTTTGATGATTGCAAATATCGAGGACACATTTACGCTAGAACCGCCAGATAGAACCACGACAGAAACAACCGGTTATGTTGTAATTATCGAATATTTATCCGGAACATACCACACAATTGGTTAGATAACCTAACTAATAAATGACTGCATCGGATTACCGATACAATCAGGCGCGTTCATGGCAGGATTCACTAAAAAAGCTCCTCGACGAATATCAGATAAAAATAAAAAAATATCAACGCAGATTAATTGCCATCGATGTTGCTGTGTACGCGGTAAGCGCAATTATCGCCGGCGCAGGTATAATCTTATCCGCGGTGACAACAATCGCGCCAATTGTTGCAACGATAATAATATCATCGACAACGACAATCGCGGGTGTTCTTAATATTATCGCAAAAAAAATATCCTCATGTACAAATGAAAAATTGTCCCTGTACACGAGTAAATTATCCCAGGTCAACGAGGCGTATTCGAAATTATCATCGTTGCTTTCTGAGAGTCTCAACGACGGGGTTATATCTGATCTCGAATTTTCTGTGATGATAAATATCTACTCCGAGATTGAACAAATGAATATCAATAATGTCGGAACTAACTCAAATCGTGACAAACACGACACCGCCGATAACAACGCTGATATCGGCAAGCTCAACCAGGCCAGAATTTAGTATCGATTTTCCAATACCAATTAGCGTTAAAGAAATTGCGCTGTCATAGTTACGCGTCTATAACAGCTGGCCCAATGTTAGATCGAAATCATTCGGTAGATTATCATCGAATAATTCGCTTGTTTTTGCCAATAAAAACCGCCCCGATGGAACTCCCGATTGGATCGTCGTTGGCATACCAACAGGCAGTTACGAAATTGAGCAAATCGACAAGGAACTTACCAGTAGAATATCAAATATAACCGGCGATGATAAGCCAGGAATAAAAATATTAGCACACGAACCAACGCTGTCATCGATAATCGAGGTAAAATCGCCATATGTCGTCGATATTTATCAATCATCGATTAGGACAGTTCTAGGTTGGCCCGAAATCGCACCTCTGGCAAAACCAGAAAAATCTGATTTTATTATTCCAGGTTGGCACGAAGAAGCTCCTCCAGAGCTACCGGAGCCAAAAAAATCAGATTTTACCACCGACGAAGGATGGTACGGAGATCATAGACACAGGACTACGATCCACAATGCCATCAACCTCATGAACAACCACAAATTTAACCTGGTAACGTTCGCTTTTACTTTCATGGACGAAAAAATTCTCTCGTGGTTGGTTCTTCCCAAAATTCCCCCCGGTGTGAAAATCTTCGACGCTACCAACATTAACAGGCAAATATTCCCCATAGAAGGCATCTCGATAAGAAGAACCATCAACGAATTTAATCAAGAACATAAATTACATTTAAATTTATTGCGGGAATCCTTTCATGAATGCATCTTAAATAAATCAGGTTCATGTAGCGAAATTATCGGACGCGTGAAGATTTTAAATCAACTCGCGAATGATGTTGAATATTATCACAACATGTTCATTCGGGCGATAATCGACGATATATCAATTGCCGATTATGTTCTTCCTATTAGCAGCTTCAAGTTGATCAGAAATTCAGGAGAAAAACAAAAATTCATGAGAGTATTTGGATTAACCGAGGAAACGCTACCAAATTTCAAATTTCCCGATTATGACGTTGATAAAATGAGAAAATCTGTTACTGATACCATCGACGATTTATTTCCGAAATTACATGCCGCGTGGACTAAAAAAATACAATCAGAATCGATTCTCAAACATAATAATGATCCTGCCGGGCAAGGGCGGCATATCTCGCCAGGTATCGTTAACATAACGGAGGTTATCGCGATTTATCTTCACGCGGTTGTCGTTGAAGGTAGCTACAACGCAGATGCGTCTGTGTCAGAGCAGGTGCAGCAGGGATTTATCTTATATTCGTTTTCACCTAGCGCATCTCCGGGTTTTTTGATAATAAAAGAGCCAGTAAATCCGTTTTACCTGCGATGTCACAATCGATTATTATCGAAGATAAATTTCAAACTGACGGATCAAAACGGAAATTTACTTGATATACGCGAAGAAACGCTGAGTATCAACTTGCTGGTGAGATCGTAATCTTTCCGCCAAAGAAAAATGGCCAAAAAAATAAATAAAAACCAGGAAATTTTTCAAAATTAGTAAAAATTTTTAATTTTGATGGGGTAAATACCCGTCAAATTGAGTAATTTATATAATTTCGTAAATCTGTTGGGGTAAATACCCGTCAAATTGAGTAATTTATATAATTTTATGTTTTTGATGGGGTAAATGGTAGTCAGAAACAAGAAAATTGCACAATTTCAGTAAATAAATTAATTCAGTAAATAAATTAAAAAAAATAATAAAAATCAGGGAAATTAAGAAATTTGTGTAATTTTATGTTTTTGATGGGGTAAATACCCGTCAAATTGAGCAATTTACATAATTTCGTGAATCTGCTGGGGTAAATACCCGTCAAATTGTGCAATTTATATAATTTCGTAAATTTGTTGGGGTAAATGGTAGTCAGAAACAAGAAAATTGCACAATTTCAGTAAAATAAATAAAAAAAATAATAAAAATTAGAATCGGAGATTCTTGAAATTTTTTTTTTTTGTGTGGCAAGAATCAGGAATCTTCAGAATCTTCGATTCTAATTCTAATTTTGAGAATCTTAAGAATCTTCGATTCTAATTCTACTCTCATCGACCAGCTTTTTTAGCTGCCTGACACGCGAGCTGGTAATTTTTCTTCACTCATACTCGTCTGATAAACTCGACCTTACTTTTTCTACCAGCGTCGATAATTTAACGAAATCCTCGATTTGATCATCGCTGACGGTCGCAAGTGATTGGTACATCGCAATCTGGATTTTCTTTATAAACTTGTATTCAGATGGTAGCGTGTACCTGTATTCGAGTTTTCCTTGGACGATTGTCTCAAATTCGGACCGGATTTTACCTGCGTCCAAATCAGAAGATAAATTTACATTTTTATTTTTTAAATCCTCGATGGCTTCGATGATGTTATTTATATTCTCCTCGTTCATTTATATTTATATTTGTAATCTTCAATTTAATTTTAGAAAATCCTGAGATTTTTAATCGGATATTATCGGAATATAGTAAAATTCGAACCATTCGCCGAATTTGTAGGAAAACGTCGCGTTGATTATTTTTTCTGTCGCACGTTGCACCGATGCTGGATTAATACTAAAATATCTTGCAGCGGCACTCATCGACGTGAATACAATTTCCTCGCTTGTTTCTCGATTTACTGATTTAACCGCCTTAGATGGTCGCCGTACGCCACCGGTATTACCAAATTTGGAATTTTCACTCGGAGTTACCGCGCGAAGATTGAATATCTTGTTGTTAAGCTTATCTCCGTCGATGTGGTCGATAACAAGACCGACTTTTATTGGTCCGTGAAAACATTCAAATACAAACTTATGACAAAAATAACTTGCGCATCTTCGTTTTTTGTTTTTGTTAATGGTAAAAATAAGATAACCTGAATTACAAACCTTACCGACCCGATTCTTTGTTCTAATATTTCTAACGATACCATCGGACGACGCCTCGTATCCAGTGATCGTTGGGTGAGATTTAAACTCGTGTGTCATTGTTGATTCAGGAATCTCTGATTTCAGGCTCATATATGATAATCTATATGTCTAAATCGTTATTAGCTTGAAATCGATTAATATAATCTTCTTCGCATGTTATCACGGACGAGGATTTTTTTTCGTAATACCGACGCAATTCTCGATAATTCTTTCCTCCACAAGCCAAATACAACCGAGTTTTCCCTCGCGTGCCAACTTGACAAACTAAACATCGCTGTGGTCCTTTGCTACCACGCCGAATCGCATGTATGTGAGCGCCGCAATAATCGCCTCTGCAGGATTTGTCAAAATTATTTGTTGAACCGATTAGTATCCATTTGCAATGCATTATAATTTAAACATATGTCTAAAATATAATCATGGACGCATTTGATCTTGATGAGGCAGAATATATTATACCTGAAGTTGACCGAGCGAAAAAAGAATTCTTCGACGATGGAGCGGTTCACACTTGGTCGACCTGGAAAACAAATTCTATTGATGCTACGATGAACCTGGAGCGAGCTAAGAAAATAATCGAGCATATAAAAACCGAACACAAAGAAGAGCGATTTATCTTTGGAATAAAATTTATCGCACAAATGCCTGATGATACTTGGATTATTCGCGATAAACGAGATCCTGTGCGTGGTGGTAAGAAAAACGTTGTTTTTGATGAAAATTCTAAACCCGGATTGTTACTGGGAATCGATGGCCCTTATTATGCTAGATCTTATCCAGCCAGCGCAGTCGTTTATGGAATTTATCGGCTAAATAACAACCCGGACGTGAAAAATCTACCCGGGATGAAAGAATCACCGATGATAAATTGCGTGGCTGAACGCGTAATCGAACATATGAAAAACGCTCGACGTGGATCTGGTTTGACACAATTAAGGCTAGATAAAATTAACGCGTGGGCGAAGACTGTCGCTGATGGTGCATCGGTGGACGATGTAGCTGCGTTGAGTAAAAAACTTAAATTTCCAATCACGGTGAAAAGGTTATCGGGAGAAATATTATACTCGTCGCCGTATAGATCCCGAGGAGCACCAATCGAGATTGTCGATCACAATTCCCATGCGTGGTCGCATTCGGTAATGATATTTCCGCGGGATCGTGTGGTTAAATTTTATCCTGTAGATGTTGAGAATTTCGCGGAGAATAATTCCGATGATATGTTCAGATTTATCAAAAAATTAAGCGCATCTGATCCAATATCGATATGGTTGTTCTCGAGCGAAGAAAGATACGATCAGTTTATTTTGCCATGCGGTGATATTTACAGGGACGAAATATTACACGAGTCGATGAGAAAACTCGCGGTGAAATATTCGTCGAATCCCGACCAGTTGCTAACGAATTGCTTTACAGTTCCGTCTGTTGCCGCTCATGCCGCCAGAGAGAAAAATTCGTGGAAGCCTACAAGGAACGAATTCCTCGCTGATATTCAACTTAGCTGTATCGAATACGGCCATGGCGGATTGTGGAATACCAAGTACGATTTCGAAGATATGATCTCCGTCGACATGAGCGCGTGTTATCCTGGAAGTTTTCTTGGATATGGCGATTGTGCTGATTATTTTGCTAAATTCGGCCATCCTACCAGCGAAATGACAAGGGTAGCAATTAACGGACCGTTGCCTGATTTTGTCATGACAGGATTCGCTTGTGTCATGTCGTTCGAGTTTGCTGAAAATTTACATAAAATTTGTTATATTTGGTTCGGAAGGCATTTATCTCAGCGCCGTTGGGTTCCTACAGTGTTACTGAGATATATGCTGGATTCGTCGATGTTAGTGTCGTTGACAGTGAGCGAGGCGATTATATCCTACAGAAAACAAACAGATGTGTGGTAGCCAACGGACTGTGACAACGCGAAAGATATAGGAAGAAAAATAATTGGTAAATTTACTCAAGGTGGATCTGTTGATCACAAGCACCGGCACGCTAGATTATTTATCAACGATGCGGAGATGGATTTTATAATCGCTGATACGGTATCACGAGGAATATTTTGCAACAGAGAGAATATTATTATTGATGGAGCAAAGTTAGGTACCGTGATTAGCTACCTTGACGGAGAATCAGCGCAATATACACATTTACGATCGTCGATGCTCGCTTATGTTAGTATAAATTTGCTTTCGATGATAAACAAATTTTCTGATATCGCAGTAAGAGTTGCGACAGATTCGTTCTATATCGATAAAAAATACCAAGATAGGTTGGAAAATTTAATCACCGATGGTAGCTCCTGGGGAACTTGGAGGATAAAAAACGAGGATATCCTAGATTATTGTGAGGACGCCGATGTTGAAGATCGCGATGAATTTCATCAAGGTAAATTTGGAGAATCTTCGACAGCCGCATCTGCGTTTGACCCAATTTCACGCAGCAAATTCGTTTACCTAAATGGGCCTGGAAGTAGCAGTAAAACAACGCGAGTAATAAATTTATTTGCAAATTCCGGTATGATCGTGTTGACTCCGACTCACAGATTAGCGCGAGAAATAAAGCAGCGTGGCGTTAATTCTTGCACGTATCACAGTTATTTCAAATACAGCGGTGGATCATGGGACTCGGTGCGTATGGGCGATAAATATATCAACAAGATCATTATATTTGATGAGATTTGCACAGTAAATTTAGAAGGGAAAAATACCGCTGTGATAATGTGCGGGGATCACGGCCAACCTAATCCTATCGATGGTGAATCGCCTCACGAATGGCTCAGAAACTTCGTTGATTATTATGAAGAAATCGACGCTGATTATAGATCTACAGATATTTTGTTGACCGAGTTTAAAAAATTGATTCGATTACAACCGAATAAGATTCAGTGTGACGTCATGAGGAAAATAATCGACGAGACCCCGATGAGCGATTTTCTAAATTTGTGGCGTCCCGATCATCTGATCGTTGCTAGTAGGAAAATTATTCGTGATATTATCCAGGAAATGTTATTCAAGCTGCATTGCGAGAAATTTCCAACGTTGCAGGTACCGTTATGCTATAGGCCCGCTAATACTAGGCGACAAAATATTAATATTATTTTGCCATGTGGAAAGGAAAAGATTTTGGTCCTAAATGATATTATCTTTGTTGATATTAATCTTGTTAATGACGCGATAAATGCAGAAAAATCGCCGTGGAAATTAGGCTACGCAACAACGATACACTCGTCGGAGGGATTAACCGTCGATGGCCAAGTTTGGATCGTCGATGATAGAATTTCTTGGTCAAATTTGGTATATTTAGCCGTGTCGAGAGTAAGAAAATTATCCCAGCTAGGACGAATTCGAGTAAACTACATAAGTGACGCTGGCGGTAGTTGAGTATCTTCTGGTACTATTTGTAATTCTTCTTTGGTAAATCCGCGTTGAGGCGCTAACAAATCTAGGATATAAATCGCTGGTCTTCCTGACGATCTTGTTACGGCTGATATTTTATGTGTTGTAACGCTCCAGGTTGGGTCGGTTGCTCTTTTTCTGCCTCCTTCAGCCTCGCCTTCTTTATACAAATATCTGACAGTGACGCTACCTAGTACAGGCTGAATTGTGGAATCTCGCTTCAAAGGTATATTCGATTTTGTAATTGCAATTGAGGGTTTCATTGCTATTGTTCGAGTTGTCTCGTTATTTAACGCGTTAATCACATGAGGCAATCTTGATACCCAATCGTGAGATCGATTATCCTGAATAAATTCACGCGCGTATTGGTATCCGAATAATCGTTCTGCGAGCGTTTTGTTGAATCTTTCGACGATAGCTTGATTGTGATGAACACCTACAATACCGCGACGGATTTTAACATTATTCTTTTTCATCAGTGAAGTAACCGCGCCAAGAAATTCTCGACCTGGATCAACCTGGAGAAGATTCGGCCATGTTAACGGGAATCGTGAATAAATTTCGTTAAATGCCTTTGCAATTTCCGTTGCTGTTTTATTCGATAATGGCTCTGCTTCTTTATATCTGCTAGCGATATCGACGATGGCCAGAACATATTTATATGTGACTCCGTCGACGGTATCGTGAGGAAGAAACATAAGATCCGCTTGATGGACCTCGTTGGGGACGCTGACGGTGAAACTTGCGTACGGTATTTTTTTAGGCGGAGGAAGATATATTTGCCAAATTGCCTGTTTTGATAACCACGATTCAGCGACGGATTGTTTTACTTTAGCGGCTTTAGCGAGTTTGGCAATCGCTGATTTTCCTCGCCAGAATCCTCGCGGAGAATAATATATTTGTTCCATATTATTTACCAGCACCGAATACTAATTTACCTTTCATCGCGCCTTTTATCAACCAGGATGCCAATTTCTCTTTGAAACTTTTATCGGGAATCGCGTCTAGTGCGTGAATTAGCTTGATATCAGCGAGATGCTTTTGTTGTAAATCTCCGCTGCGATATGCGAGATCGTGATAGTAACAAGCTTTATCGATTGCGTTTACCGGATCTTCACCTTGCTTTGGTTGGTCATTATCGTCGAGTCTGATATCGAGCCTCGTTCCGGGTCCACAATAATTATACCCTGGCAGATGCTTTTCTCCGGGATATTTTGCCCAGGGGGTCCCAGGTAGATTTGTCAAGGAGGCTGCGATATCTCCTCCGGTTCTTCTATTTTTTTTTTTTTTTACAAATCTGAACTTGCGCGTCTTACAAACTTCACATTCTCCTGAGATCGCATTCCTGTTATTGCGTGTAACGATTTCGGTTGGATTTATCGTAGCTGTGTGTGTGCGACACTTAACACAATATAGATCCATGTATTTTAGTAACATGAATGTAATTGATTTTTCAGCCACGAAACGACGCGAGCAGGTAAAACATCATGCGGTATTACCGAATTCGATCAGAATGATAATCATTGGCCCGTCAGGATCTGGTAAGACACAATTGTTATTGAATTTGATCATGAGATGGCTGAAATGGGACAAATTGTATTTGGTTGCGCCATCCGTGGACGATCAACGTTGTTACCAAGTGTTAAAAGAATTTAGTGACAATACCGATGAAGGCACAATCGAATTCATCACAGATATCAATGAAGCTCCATCCGTGGAGAATTTGGACGGCGATATTAATAATCTTGTTGTTTTCGATGACGTTATGCTGGACAAACAAACTAATCCGGCTAGGATATTTTCGCGTGGCAGACACAAGAACACCGATGTTATTTACGTAACACAGAGATATACGCAGATTCCCAAGGTGATTAGGGACAATTGTAATATTTTATCGGTGTTCAATGGCGTAGACACGCACACGCTGAGAAATATCCATCAGACCTGGTGCAACGGCGACATGGATATAAATAAATTTAAAAATTTGTTCAGCCGCGCTCAGGCAACGCCGCATGGTTTCATCACGATAAATCTTCATGATCCACGCAGTCGGTATCGAATTGGTCTTGATCAAATTTATTCATGAGGAAGCAGCCCAACCATGCAACAAAAATATAACACAAAAAATTATTCCCTGACATTTATTTTTCCTGTCCTGGACGCTATATTTACTAACACACACGGCGCGACCAACCAATGCACTCGGTCTGAAATGCATGAAAATTAGCTTCCGTAGAAGGCCGTAAAAATGAAATCCGAGGCTTCTACGGAGAAAGTTCGCGTAGGAAGGTTTATTTTAGCTGGAAACGCTGGTCTGTTCAACTTCCCTGCTGCTGCCAGCGCGTTTCCAAACAAAATTTTCTTGCAAGTATCCTTTTGTTGTTTGCAAATAATAGCATGCGAAACGTGAGCTGAGATTTTAATTAAGAAAGACCATTAATCCTTGAGAAATCGGCATAGGTTGGAGATACGTATCGGCGAGCAGTTGTTAGATATTTTTGTTACGGACATTGTCCGACGTGTTTGTTTGATTTCATCCAAATAGCTATATGTGCTAAAAGTCAAAGATATTTTTCTTTGTGTCCATGAATTTTAATATTGTGACAATACAAATGAAGTTTTAAACTTTTTTAAAACATTAGGTTTAACCAAGGAACTGTTACCTCTTCACCGCAGCAAGTGGACACAAGTTTGGCTTTCTTCCAAATTTAGTTTTTTTTATTATATCTGACTAGTGTATTCGTTCGCCAAGTTGATTTACATTCTAGCAGCTACATGTAGGCCAAACTGTTGTCTAAAAATTGTTTCTTTCTATATATCGTGGTGTGACTGGTAATATCCTTTCTATAAGATCTAATTACAATTCGTTTTATGACTGTAAATAAATAGTCACCATTTTTAAACGACATACTAAAGTCGTGCGTAAAATAATGCAAACGTACGATCACAACTAAATTTTAATCGATTGAGTTGGTATCTAATGGTCCATTCTCATTAATATCTGCATACATTTTTATGATACCAGCTGCAATAATTTCTATAGGAACGTTGCAAGAATTTTGGCACTGAAATATAAGGCGGAAACAAATGACGGTGTTCTCCTGAAACAAGCTTTTAGCTAGAGGAAATTTTCTCAGAAAATACTAATAAAAGAAAATATACCGAATGAACGAACTAAAATATGATGATGCTGTGTTACTTCTTATAAAACATGACTTTATGACATTGATAATGTCATCATATAACTGTTCCATGCTATTGATGTTAGTATTTATTCTTATTCTTTACCTTGGAAACAGTCGCACGTTTTAAAATGAGTATGGTGCCTAGAACCGATTCCTTTCAAAATGAATATGGCCCATACAACCATTTGATTTAAGGACAAGTACGATTCATACAACCATATGTTTTATAGATAAGTATGGCTCATACAACCATGTACTGTTATAACCACAGAACACTTTTCACTGACTTTTTGTACATTCAGGATACCATATCATTCAATGAATTTATTTTCAAAATCTGCTCTGCCCTTGTCAGTTAATTTGCCACACGGTTTGTCTAGCTGAAACACTTACAGCTCATCCACCATACTGCTTGTTAATCTGTTACACCAATAGTTACGCTGCTTCACTGCAGGTCACGCTACCAAATGAGTGGTGCTGCGATGCTGCCAGTCGTATCAGTTATGTTGCCATCCATTCCAGCCTTTTCAAGCCCTTTCAACTTTTTTCAAGCCTCTCCAACCAGTTTAGCTTTTTAGCCCGTCCGACGGATTTAGCCCTATAACTGTTTTATTAAGTCGTGTACTATTGACACTCCCTGACAAGATCCAAATGATCAATGTTACTGTATATGAAAAAATACCTCATATAAATACCCCAAAGATACGTGCGAAAAGCAGAGGTAAAGTAACCGTGAACATCGTGATATATGGGCATCTCGCTGCAACCCCAAGTAACGCGTTAAGCATATTGGAAATTCATTGCAAAACATTGTTCTAAGACATTACCAAGTTATTCTCTTGCCTTATTTTGCAACGGATACTACCATCAAGATAATGTAACACATGTTGGCACATACAATGGACAATTCCATCTTAAAATTGGAATTCGACGCCTACTAATTAATTACGTTATTCTATCAGTCGGAAGTACATAGTACGACCACATACCCAATAGCCATATCAATTTTCTTCTTACTAAGCTAGACAGAATTGGTCGTAATTTGGTTACACTGCAAATATTCATCATAATCAATTGATAGGCATTACTTCTTTTTAATACTGCATAAGTTTTCAAATCATATTTGATATGACCTATTTGTATCAAAGAATTCTCTTGCATATACGATATACATATATGTAAGAATTCTCTTACATATACGATATTTTGTGTTCAGATTATCTGCTACCGAATCATATCGCAACAATACCACTAATATGCGACATTTAGATTGATGTACAATATTTGCTATTTACAATTGTATTTGAAATATTTCTCATTTGTATTTTATATTTGATTCATATCCAATCATTTTCGTTCATAGTCGATATTTTGCATTATGGGTAATCGGAAGTCATGCTTGTATTTAATATAAAAGAAATGCATCGTCATGCTATTATCATCCTGTGAAATGACGCTTTTGATGTTGTTTGATCTGCGTTATTATTCCAACACTCTTACCTTACTTTGTTAAAATTTGTAATTCTATAGAGTAGATCTCTAATAAATTTGATAGAAGTTATTTAGTGTAATAGATAATGTCACATTTTACCATAGTGGCATTTAATATGTATATTTATTTCTGTTGATGTCACCTATCTGGTAAACGATGCATAGTAGATAATTTAAAAGAAAATGACGGTTTCCAGAAATTCATGAAAACACATTGAGTGTCTGCTTGCATCCCAGGGCGAAGTTGTTGTATGCAAACTCCTTGTTTGATTTTCTTTAATCCTTGTTACTGTGTCGGTTTTATTGATGTAGTTAACATATACAATAACAATGCTTTACTGCGGTTCTCATAATTTTATTACCTCCATCTAGAACTTGTTAATAGGGAAAGATGTATGTATGTATGTATATATATATATATATATATATATATATATATATATATATATATATATATATATATATATATATATATATATATATATATATATATATATATCTTGGCATCCGTCCGTCTACGAGAGACGATGGCATAGCTCCAAAGTACGCTTTTGCTTATCCTTCTTTTTAGCTCTCTTTTCAGCTTGCTTTATTCTTCTCTTTTCCTCTGCGTTTTGAACTCCCTGCCTGACAGCTAGACGCCAGCTGGAACGGTTGTTTGCACAGCTCTCCCAGTCGTTGACATTGATGTTTGCTGTCTTCATATCCTTCTTGCAAACATCTTTGTAGCGCAGATGTGGTCGTCCAGTTGGTCGTGCACCTTCTGCTAACTCCCCATATAACAGGTCCTTGGGAATGCGACCTGGGTCCATTCTCTTGACATGGCCGAGCCAGCGAAGGCGCCTCTCGCTGAGTATGGAGAACATGCTGTTCATGTTGGCGCGTTCTAGAACCTCTGTGTTGGGTACTTTGTCCTGCCACTGGATGTGCAGAATGCGCCGCAGACATCTCAGGTGGAAGCTGTTGAGTTTCCTCTCGTGTCTTGCATAGGTGGTCCATGTTTCGCTGCTGTAGAGAAGTGAGCTGAGCACGCACGCTTGGTAGACACGCAGTTTGGTCTTCTCTGTGAGGTTGGGGTTGTTCCAGACCCTCTGGTTAAGTCTGGCCATCACTGCTGCTGCCTTGGCAATCCTGCCGCCCACCTCAGAATCAATGGAGAGTGAGCTGGAGATGTTAGACCCGAGGTATGTGAAGTTCTCGACAACTTCCAAATTGTACCCATCGATGGAGACAGAGGGAGGGGAGTCTGTGTCCTGTGCCATGACATTTGTTTTCTTCAAACTGATGGTCAGTCCAAATTCCTTACATGCATGGGAGAGGCAGCATACTAGCTGCTGGAGTCCATCTTCCGTGTGTGATGTCAAGGCTGCATCGTCGGCAAAGAGCAATTCACGGATGAGTACCTCTGTGACTTTAGTCTTAGCACGGAGACGGGCGATGTTGAACAGCTTGCCGTCAGCCCTGGTATGGATGTACACTCCCTCGCTGCAGTCCTTGAATGCGTACTGGAGAAGCATGGAGAAGAAGATGGCAAAGAGCGTCGGTGCAAGGACACAGCCTTGTTTGACTCCGCTAACGACTGGGAATGCTTCAGATGTTGCGCCATTGAAGCACACTGTGCTGTGCATGTTCTCGTGGAACGACATAATGACAGCAAGCAGACGTGGGGGGCAGCCGATCTTCTGCAGGAGTCTGAAGAGTCCACTCCGACTAACCATGTCAAACGCCTTCGTCAGGTCTATGAAGGCAATGTAGAGGGGCATCCGCTGCTCGCGACACTTCTCCTGCAGCTGACGTAGTGAGAAGATCATGTCTACAGTTGACCTGCCGGCTCGAAATCCACACTGGGATTCTGGGTAGACGCGGGAGACTAGGATCTGCAAGCGTGCCAAGGCAACACGGGCGAAGGCCTTTCCGACGATGCTGAGGAGGGAGATGCCCCGATAGTTGTTGCAGTCGCTACGGTCTCCTTTGTTTTTGTACAAAGTGACGATGTTGGCATCACGCATGTCCTGTGGGATGTATCCCTGTTCCCAGCAAAGGCAGAGGAGTGTGTGTAGGGGCTGGAGCAGTGCTGGTTTTCCGCTCTTGAGGACTTCAGGCGGAATGCCGTCGCTTCCAGGAGCCTTCCCACAGGCAAGGCAATCGATGGCTTTTCCGAGCTCTTCCAGGGTGGGCTGTGTGTCTAGCTCCTCCATGACAGGCAGGTCTGGAATGGCGTCCAGGGCAGTTCCAGTGACATTGTTTTGGGTTGCATATAGCTCAAGATAGTGCTCAACCCATCGCTGCAGTTGTTTCCCCTGGTCTGTGATGACTTCGCCCGTCTTGGACTTGAGGGGGGCGGTCTTGTAGCTGGGGGGGCCTGTCGCTTTTTTGATACCCTCATATATTCCTCTTGTATCCCCGGTGTCAGCAGCTGTCTGTATACTGTTGCAAAGGTTCAGCCAGTAGGTGTTGGCACAGCGGCGGGCGGTCTTCTGGGCGTTATTCCTTGCAATCCTGAGGGCTTGTAGTGTTCTGGGGCTAGGTGCAGCCTTGTATGCCAGAAGGGCTTTCCTCTTTGCCTCAGTCACGGGCTCCATCTCCTCCCAGTTTGCCTCATACCAGTCGACATTCTTTCGCTCCCTCTTCCCGTAAGCTGTGATGGCTGATTTGTACACAGAGTCACGGATATGGGACCACTTGGAATCAATGGTGTCATCAGGTGTCACTTTGGTGAGGGCTTCCTTCAGTTTGCTGATGAACTGCTGTGTTTTCTCTGGGTTGCTTGCACAGTAGGTGTTGATACGTGGGTGACCCTTCTTCTTGGCGTGGTGCAGCTTCTTGGGTAATATTCGCACCTTGCTGGCCACCAGGGAATGGTCCGTGTCACAATCGGCACTGTGGTAGCTGCGGGTAAGGAGGACACTGGCCAGTTCTGCACGCCTGGTGATGACGAGGTCTAGCTGGTGCCAGTGGCGTGAACGTGGGTGTCTCCACGACACCTGGTGGATCTCCTTGCATTTGAAGAAAGTGTTTGTCACACATAGGCTGTGGGAGCAGCACATCTCCAGCAGTCGCTGACCATTCTCGTTGATCTTGCCCCTTCCGTAAAAACCGAGACAGGTGGACCAGGCCTCATGGTCAGCTCCCACTCTAGCATTGAAGTCTCCTAGTAAGTAAAGGCTTTCATTGTTGGGGATACTGGATATTGCCTGATCCAGAGCCTCATAAAACTTGTCTTTCTCCTCGTAGGTGGAGTAGAGGGTTGGGGCGTACACACTGAAGATGTTGACCGGGCCTAAGGATGTTGACAGCCGGAGGGCAAGGATTCTCTCAGTACCTGATGATGGAGGTTCAATGAAGGCGATTAGCGTGTTCTTGTTATGTATACTGGATTAATTTGTATTTGATTTAATTTAATTGTCTGATTGTAAGGTGTTTGTTTTTTTTAATTATTTTTAATTTCATTACATGTCGACATAATGTAGTTTTGTTTACTTGGAACTCGATATTTTTCAGAAAATAATTTGACCATGACTCTTCAGTTGTAAACACCTTATGCTGACCTAGTTCCCGGCCTTTATTCAGAAATTCTGAGACAAGTAAACAACTTTTTATTTTTATGCTTTTCCTAGAGTAAAATGACTGATTTTTGTCAAGGTCATACTGGGACTACGACGTGCTTTTAGAAATAAATACTTCTCGAAGATTCTAGAAAGTTTACCCTCATCCGGGAATCTATTTTGCGTTTCAAGTTACTGTATAATCTTTGTTTATAGAGATATAGAGTCAGTCGTGAAATTTTCTTTACACTGGAAAGTGTCTTTTGGAATTACAATTTAATTTTATTGAAATTATTTGGATACTGAAAGATAATTCTTTTTCCTGGTAATATTTGAGTGCTCATAAAGAATTCTTGTACAAAAACATTTATTTGAATTCAAACACCGGAATATTATTTTCTGTGTTTCACAAAGGACTGTAAACATCAGCACTATATTGACTACAGTATAAGTCATCGCTTTCCATTTTGGAACCTTCGTCGGGACCCAAACTTGAATTCATTAGAACATGTAATTATTAGGACATCTAAAATTTGATTCGTGGATTATTCTTGGATTCTGTTTGGATTTGATTCTTAAAACCGTAAGTTCTTATTTTTTTCAATTTTACAGAGTTTTTTCCAGGGAAATAAATTATTTGTTAAATTTTTCAAAGCTTGTTGCTTTCACTTTTTTTTGTTATTGTTTTTCGAGCCTAAACAAGTAACATAAGACTCTCTCGCTCTCTCTCTCTCTCTCTGTATATATATATATATATATATATATATATATATATATATATATATATATATATATATATATATATATATATATATATATATATATATATATATATATATATGTGTGTGTGTGTGTGTGTGTGTGTGTGTGTGTGTTAATCTTTTTATGCCATATTTTCAAAGCCTATATGTAAATATACACTGGCATAATCCGCACTACTCCCATCTTTAAATGTTGTAATGAGATACAGCATTGATCACAATCCAATCTAACAATGAAAGCTGACATTCGTCCAAACTGAGCATTTTGTCATTACTTGACTTGATATATGTTCGTGTTATATTTGCTTTAACAGAGCTTAATAATCGCGATATATCGGTATTATATTTCCTTTAACAATGCTTTATCAATAAGGAGATACACCAGTGCTATTTTTCATTAAAAAAATGATCCGCGTGCCCATGTGGACCACAAACAAATGAACTTCAATGAGATACTAAACATTTGGACACCCTCCTCTCTCTCTCTCTCTCTGTCTCTCTCTCTCTCTCTCTCTCTCTCGGAGGTAATCGTACTGATTTTTCCTAAATTTGTACGTTTTTTGGCAGTCGAACATGCGGCTGGATGGGCAAAGAACAGATTCTTCATAAAATGATACGTGTTGAAAAAACATTGGACGACGTTTAACAATCCATGAAATAGCTGCGCTTTTAATTTTTTAATGTTATTCCTGCACTTTTGTAGTGAAAAACTGTAGAGATCAGTCGGTTTCACTAGCTTAAACGACTGCTTACGTTTCTATTAGTGATCACAAGGTATTAATCGTTGTTACGTCAATAAATTTATAATGACGCGTTAATAGGCACGAGCTTGGTGTCAGTTCAAAATGGCTATTATGTACATTCCTTGGTTTCTATCATGCGATGGAAAAGGCCGAAAAGTTCCGATTGCCTGATTAATCTGTTTAAGTTCTTATTCCTTCATTTGTTCGTTTTTTATCATTTAATGTTCGCAATACATTTCTGAGTACATGATTTACCGCTCCGGTGGCCTAGTGGTTAGAGCGTCCTCCTCGGATGCGGGAGGTCATGGGTTCGATCCCCGGCTGAGTCATACCAAAGACTTATAAAACTGGTACTAACAGCTGCCTCGCTTGGCGTTCAGCATTAAGAGGTTAGTGTTAGGACTGGTTGGCCTAGTGTTAGGGTAATGTAACTGGGTGGGACATCATGATACATGTCTGCGCCATGATGCCCTTGTGTTAGACATAACTATAAACTGCCACACTGCAGACTTCGTAGCGGTATGACTGAAAACGTTTTAAAGCTAAAAATCCAAATCACACACACACATACATAATTTCAGTCGAATCTCTCATTTGGTAGTTCACGACGCATGACTTGTTATACTAAAATTAATCATATTTATTTTTGACAAGCCGACAGTTAATTTCAAATTCGTTGACGCAACTCATTTCCCATCGTGCATATCAATCACTGTAGTAATTGCTTATATCCTATTGTCAATGTTCCAAGTAACATTTTCGTTAAGTAACATTGTTTTCAATTACATTTATCTGTTAACTTACTTATTTTCGTCTCAGTTATGTTTCAAATTAAATTTATGAAGTTTTAATCTCACACCAAGATTCACAAGAAATTTTCTTAAACTTGCACACAAACACAAAACCACAAACCATCCGAAAGTAGTATTGACTTGTTTAAGAAATAAACTTTACGAGGTCAGCTAATTAAATTTAAAAAAAACATTTTCAGCTGTTGGTTCCGATATCAATTAACTAATTATTCGTCTCTGAGAACTGTAGGTTAAATTGTCAATTTGAATCACCTGGTGTGTCATGGTCGAGTACATTTTATTGCTTTTTCTACCTGCTGAGCCTTATAAATTGTATTTATTTTTGTACGTAATCACTCTGCCTGTTTTCCTATTAATGGATATAAGATCCGTTTGGTACGTGCATTCTTAATTAAACATTTTACACGACAGCTATATTTTCAAAATATTCTTTACACGACTGCTACACTCTCGCAAATATACGATGTACGAGTCACTACAACATTATCAAAATATAATTTACACGACTGACTGCTACACTCTCAAAAATATACTTTACACGATTGCTACACTCTCAAAATCTACATAATTAATGTTAATAAATTAATTACCTGACGAAGTGCGTCGATTTTAGGGCCCCCTCTCCCAAATTTTGGCGCCCTAGGCGACCGCGTAACTAGCCTATTGGGTTAAACCGCCCTGATTTCGGTACAATATGCTGCTAACTGAAGAAGGTTCATGTGCATTTCGGTGTAACATCAAGCTAACTGGAGAAATTATGTGTACGTTCCAGTGCAATGTTAGGTTAACTCGAGATGTTTGTGTCATTTCAGTATAACCTTAGACTAATTAAAGAAATTTCATTTACATCCTAGTAGAAATGCGGCTAACTGGAAACATTTCATGTACATTCCAGTGCAATGTGCAACTCAATGCAAATGTGTATCTATACTCCAGTACATCGTGTAACTTAGTGCAGTAGCTTCGTATACATTCCGGTACAATATACAGTAAATCGGAGAAGTTTCCTACACATTCCAGTACATATGCGGTTAAACGGAGAAAACATATAACTATGGACCCAACGGGGGAAGTTGCATATATATTCCAGTACCTATACAGCTTAATGGAAAGATCTCATGGCTACGCAGCAAAGGGGGAAGTTGCATAAACAGTTCAGTACAGTATGCAGCTAACTGTAAAATCTCATAACTTGAGAAATTTCAAAAGTTGCATTACTGTTAATAATAACTTTGCAAAAATACAAACTTATGACACAATGTTTTGAATGATAATAAATCTAAAATGTCTTGGGTTTCCATATCTCTGCTGGAAAGGATAAAACAAATTCACCTTTTAACTACCACGAGGCAGTTATCCTCGTTATTCTCAACATTCTTATGCTAATCTTTGAGTTTTGCTATTATTTGTTATTACATATTATTTAATGCTAAATATTGTTGACTAAATCCATATAGTTTAAGCTGACACATGTCAAACCAATCTAGGGGCCCCGAGTGGCCGAGTGGTCTAAAGCGCTGTCCGTTACGAATCACTGCCATCTCACCTCTGTCTGCGTGGGTTTGAGTCTCGGATTCAGTCAATGTGGGTATGTGAGAAAGCTTGCCAGTATCTTCTCGTGGGTCGGTGGTTCTTTACGGGTTTTTCCCCGGTCCTTCCTCCACCATTAATACTTAATACTGGCCGCCATGTATAGCCTATCGTGTGCTGAAAAATAGCGTTAAACCCTACAACAACAACAACATCAAACCAATTTCTTTGCATTCAAAATGTGTGAATTCAAAGCCATTGACACAAAAGAAAATGTGGGTAACTTTTGACGCCCAGTATTAGACTTGAGCAACATTTCGTTGTCTATCATACTAGCAATACACAGTCTAATCAAAACCTAAGCAAACCGAAAAATATAGCTGTTTTCCTTTGAATTCTTGTAAAATCCGAGCTAATCGGTGTTAAACAGCAAAAGACATTGTCAGTATCGTGTAGAATAGTGTCTACATTTTAGCAGCCCTGAATAAGGAAACCCATATTCCTCCTGCTTTGGACAATGTGCTGAGGATGACATTTCCTTGCAACAGGAAACACATATTCCTTCTGCTGTGGAAAATGTGCTGATGATGACATATCCATGAAATAGGAAACACGAATTCCTTCTTCTTTGGAAAATATGTTGAAGACATCATATTTCTAAATAGCAATGGATCTGTTCTCAAATCTTTCAGTATGTATATATCCGTTTATAAAATTAAATAAACAGATGGAACTTTGTTAGTTACCTACATTTCTTATCCACATTGATAAGGGAGTAGTTGGGTCTAGCTTGTGGTTCTTCGCATGAAATGAATTTTAAAAATCTGCTCATCTTCGATGTTGAATTGCAGATTTTGTTTTCGGGCGACAGTCAAATGGAGCTGTTATATAGGCACGTTGATCGATATAGATCATAAGTGATATAAATTTGCTTGCCAATTGCGAAAGTGATTTCATGAAACAAACCACCCATCCCCACGTAATAATCTAATGTTAGATTTGACCACGTTTTACCGTGCAGCGTGGACAACATCGATAAGGTTTAGAGGCGAAAAAAATATTCGCAGGGAAACGGCGGCAATATTCCAATCATTTTTTTACACCAGAGATAAAACATTTAATTCAGAAAGCCCGATACATTTAACAGCATGATACTTCTAATATATATCTTTTATAAATGTAACAACGACATTGCTAAAAGTGAAGCAAGCGCAAGAAGACATCTATCTGGAAAAATAAATTTACTGTGCTTAACTTCTAAGAGAATATTTCTTTGGGGCGATCAAATTCCCCAGTCATACATACCTTCGTTTAGATAATGTGTCTGCCTTCAGGGACTGAATTATAATTATTGCCAATGCCAGGCATTCACATATGCGTAAATGGCGGAAATAATCAGAATTAAGAATTTTAAAGGCAATAAAAACTTTTAGTGGAACCTGTTCGTGACAGCAACTTTTCCAGATCAGTCCCAAAATGATATTTATCAACTACAAATATAAATTTAGTAAATTAAATCTATTGATTTCTTAAAGGATTTTTGCTCTTTATTCACGATATTGGATAATAGTCACTCTAATATGCCTCAAGACAGCTGCAAAAATTATCGAATTCTAGAATCGCATCCATTCATAAAGATTTGATTAAAGCTTTTTGCTCTCGATGGGGATTTGACTGAATCATTAAAACAGGGGCTGTGTCTCATACAGTAGCTGAACACGCAATGAAGGAACGGAAGGGCAGTGCGTTATAAAGCAGTTCATCGTTACGCCATCTTTAATTGTTTTCTTATCGGTTAAAATATAATGAAAATGTTATAAATGGAATACAATATTAAACTTGATTAGACGCAATTTTCTATGGTCTAACCAAGGAGGGTTTGCAAGGTGTGATTGATAATAACATTTTGCTGTAAAACAAGATTTTAGTGAACATTTTTTATCGTTAATGGAACGAATTAATACAGACATGTACATTCTTTGCAGGTTTGGTATCCAGTTGAGTTAATTGTATTTTAAATTTGTCATCACGCAATGCATCCTTGTATTATGCACAAAAAGCTGTTCAGGACAAAGTTTTGTGTGTCTTCATTCAACACAACGAATCTGCTCTTTTTCCTGAATGATGAATCCATTATTGGCAGGATCGTAAGAAAAGATGACTGATATTGAATGTAATATGTATTCATTGCTTCTGACACTACCAAACCTTTGGGCCATATTTCCTACATTTTGCTTCTTTGGAAAGAATATCCTGACAATATCGTGTTATTTTAGAGTCCCATAATAGTGCTTATACCTTCTTATTAAAGGCTGGCTGATAGTCATCTCACGTAGGTATTCGTTATGCCATCTTTCTAATACATAGAGTTTTACATATGCATTTTGCCATCTTTCTAATACATAGAGTTTTACATATGCATTTTGCGATCTGACGAAGAGTATTATAGCTTTTCTACAGGGTGAACGTTATCAGTGTAGAATTATGTCTTATCACTTCCCAGCCTAATGAACATAAAACCAGAAAATAGCCTATACTTTACTCAGAAAGCGTTTAGTAACCAAGCAACGATAACTGGTTTTGTTAGATTGTATTAAGAAGGCTTAGTTGGATATTTCATTAGTTCTGTTGATGTTGACCTGCTTCTGTTTCATTTTAAAGCTGAATCTCGTAGCTTTTCTATGAGAAATCACGTTCAGAAAAGTCATCGGTAACAATTATAATTATCCTAGTGTTGAAAATAGATTTTCCACCAGATACTAAGAAGAGGTCTAACTAACGATACCAACTGTTAACAATCTATGATAAGTTCATGAAGTTCTGAACACGTACACTATGATAAGTACATGAAGTTCTGAACACCTACACTATGATAAGTTCATGAAGTTCTGAACACCTACACTATGATACGTTCATGAAGTTCTGAACACCTACACTATGATACGTTCATGAAGTTCTGAACACCTACACTATGATACGTTCATGAAGTTCTGAACACCTACACTATGATAAGTATATGAAGTTTTGAACACGTACAATCACAAAAGTGTAGTTTAAAAATATTGTTTTTTGTAAATGTTCCGATGCTGACTTTAAAAAGTCAGTCTTCACACAAAAATGTCAGTGACATTTTCAACTTCTTCACAGTGAACAACTTCTTACGATTCATCTGCCCAGTATAAAAAATGAATGATGTAATACAAGGGCAAAATGAGAGTTAATCTAGTACCAAAATATTTAAAGATTTTAAACCAGCATTGTATACATTTCAAATTTGACTGATCTCTGGCAAATTTTACATTTAGGTCAGAATATTCGTAATATGTTGCTTTATGTACGGACTTTAATACATAACAACACTTAGTAGGCTACAATCTACCATCTAATTAACAAGTTAATTTAAATCGCTTGAAAGCCATACTAAGAAACCCCGAGCATCAAACCGGTAGAAACAGAAAATACACCTCTCAATTGATTTTTCTTGCTCTTTGTCTCTTAAAGCATAAATTATTGTTTCGTTACCGGCTTTCTTAATATAGATCTGGTGTATATTTGTACCTGTCCAGGTTAATGTATAGATGCCTTGAGTTCCGTAACAGGAATCTTAAGTGACTGTGTATTAGGAAGAGCTTTGTACGAAGAAAATTTTGTGCCGCCGTTGTAAACATACCACGATACTTACTAGGTAAATCTGAATGATATAAGGGACCAACAATTTAATTTTCTTGGGGTTGGACACTTGTTAAAAACGTTTCCGTTTGTCGATTGGTGGAAACACAGCTTCCTCTAATTATAGCATAATAACACCACTTTATATCCGCTATACCGTTTGAAAAAATGTTTAAGACAAGAGGAAATCTTCGAGCGGATGAATTTGCTATGCGTATGTTAATTGTTGTATAGGTTCTAATCCAGAAACTGTAACTAAAGTGGGATGATTAAGTTTACATTACAGCTAACACCGTGAACGACATTGTACTGTCGTTAGAAAGATTTTTTATACACATAGGAATTGTTGATACTGAAGCCTATAATGTTCTATCAGTACTATTGATATAGTAGGCAGGGAAACTTTGTGTGGGATGTCAACACCTGGGCAAGATATTTATCAGGAAAGGTCAGTAAACATAAACACATTTACTCAAAAAACGAAAAATATTTAGGGGCAATCAGAAATCACATATCATTCAAACAGAAAATAACGGTTCTATTGAAAATCTAAGGACGATTCGCAGCAGTCTTACAAAAGGAGTACGTGTACTTAACACTTTAATATATAAAAACTATTACATTTATTTTCGATCGAACATTTTGAAAACCTGGATTGGGCCAGAATATCTTTCACATCGTCCCATTGGCCATCACGTTGGGATACGATAAACGCGTCAGACATGTAACTAAAGTATATAAATGTAATTATATTTGTGGTATTCAAAATTAATTTGTGACAAGTACTACCGTTTTTTAAAAAGAAGTAATTAATAAATACGTTCAAATAACCATTATGTAAACAAGTTTCCTGCACATATTTATCCAGATTAAATATATCCCTTAACAACCAGTCGTGCCAATGAAACTTGTTTCCGTCACATTCCATAATCCTGTGGCATAAACAGCATGATTTCGAATACAACTTGTAGAGCAGAATTGAATATATTGTATTTTGTTGCAGATCTTTATTGGTAAGCATAATCCTTTCTCAAAGCATGGTCGTCTTTCGTGGTAAATTTGCAAAAGCATACGCACTTGGTTAAAGCAAAGCCGCCTCACGGTCATTTGTCACAAACAGTCATTATCAAGCATTACTCTCTTTCAACATGTGAGCTTTGAAAACTACTGAAGTTTCAAGAAAATTAAAAGTAATGTCAAAGACAGCCTACAAACTGATATAATCGAAACTCAGTCAGATTAAACACCTTTAAAGAATGAAAGTCACGTTTTCGTACTTTCGTTGTGCTGTGTGCTGGAACCACTATATGTTACTATCATCCAAATATATATATTGACTCTTGCAAAGATATAACGCAACTATAGTAGAAGAAAAGCAACAAAAATAGATTATTTCTACTTTGCACATTTGGCATGTCATTAATTTTTTTTAGAAGTTTTAATTTAATCTCCAATCGTAATACACCTTTTGATCTTTCATCTTTCGCCGTGGTCCTCCATCTTAGGTTTGCTCACCACTTAGCTCGCATCTAGTATATCTTGCTTTCAGTCGTCATTTGCATTGCTCAACGGCTTATTTGTTGGGAGTATTGTTAATATCGATTTCTTAATATACTATGAGCAAGACACTTAGATCCTGTCTAGACCTAAAACTTCATTACAAGAAAAGTCGTCGACATCCTATTCAGCAAAATTTATCAATACCTAACGTTAGTGCCGTAAATATTTGTAATAGGTTCTTTTGTTTTCTCTTCCAAATGAAATCCAGCTTACAAAATTCAAATTTTAAGGTGATTGAAGGCGGGGGGGGGGGGGGGATAAATTTGAGTGAGACGTCCGAAGCGACTTCTTACTTTGTAGACAAATCTCCGCTTGACGTATTTTGCCTCCCCAACACATGAAAGTGTATCAAGGACTTTGTACTTGTCCTTGTCCAGAAATACATTTTATTCAAGTGAGTTTGGCAGAGACATGATTACTTCATTCTCGATATTGATTTACAAATTATGTCGATGTTGCTGCTGACCCCACATCCGTCTGATCTCGGTTAGCAGTATGGAGGATTATGGGAAATGGCATGCCACAAATAATCAAAATAAATTACAATGTATATCCATTTGAAATTTAGCAAACGACTGTACAAGACAAAAATACCGAGCATTGAAGCATCGGTTTTTATCGTACCTTCTATCACTCAGTATGTAAAGGAAACACACACACACACACACACACACACACACACACACACACATATATATATATATATATATATATATATATATATATATATATATATATATATATATATATATATATATATATATATATATATATATATATATATATATTTGACGTTACTATTCTGATCATAATCAGCTTTCAGCCTTTGTTTTCGTTTTTAAACCTTGGCAATAGTCTAAAGACACCAGGATATTGCATATTGCTAAACAAAATAATAAATGAATAGAGGTAGTAAAACGTAATCTGTCATTTTACAAGTGATAAAGAACAAGTTTGAAATGCACCAGATTTTGAGCAATGCTCCATGGTTCTTTAATAGTATGAATTCTATTTCTATTGTGTCTTATACTGAGCTTTCTCTGCTTTCTCGTACGTATTTTTTATCTGTTTCTATATGTGGCTAGATGTAGGTGGTAATGTTGAACTCATTTATATATGCAAACTAATTTTGACAGAAACCTGTGTTCAATCTCCCAACCTTTGGTTTGGATATATGTAGCTTACAGACATAGTACCATCTTACTCAGGTATTAACACTATAGTTTCTAGTCAATATTGACTGATTTTCGGTTGTTGTTTGTTTTTTATTTGCAATGAGTAACTAATTTTTATTAATAATAATTACTTGCGTATGCTCATGCATACTATCATAAAATATAAAACAAATGCCCTTCTGCCTTATCGTATCAGATAAATAAACATATATATATATATATATATATATATATATATATATATATATATATATATATATATATATATATATATATATATATATATATATATATTTATTTATATATATATATATATATATATATATATATATATATATATATATATATATATATATATATATATATATATATATATATATATATATATATATATATATATATATATATAATGGCATCAGAACAAGCCATTCGATTATTTTCTGTGTCAAGTTAATTTCTGTAAGAAAAGAATTATTTATAAATGAGTTGTAAGGCAATTCTATTGGTTTCCATTTCAATCATTATACATATCTCCAGAAAAAAAATGGCCGATGTATGTAGTTAATGAAGGTTAAACAAAACCAAAGTCAAAGTTATGTAAGTCAGATGCCTGTTAAGTTTTCTCCTTTAAACAGCTAACAATGTAACATTCGCAACCAAGCAGTTATTACAACTATGCGTATAATAGCGTATGTAACTCAATAACAGTTATTTTTACTGCATAGTGACTGTAATAATAATACCATGGACACTACTTGACTTTTTATTCAACATTTTCTGCTTTACTAATTTTGAGGTGTTTAAACAACAACTAGTTTATAGATGTTATGATGGTTACACAAATTAAACCTGATGAAAAGTAATAATTAAGTCCAATAAAGTACATTGAACTAAAGTATTGATGATGAATGCAGTCTACTGACTCATTGCATAAGCAAAAGACAATAGGGTTCCATATATATATATATATATATATATATATATATATATATATATATATATATATATATATATATATATATATATATATATATATATATATTCACAGTGGTCGCTGTCTTTCAAATTAAGCGTGGCTACAAAAGTACAAGCAATCAAAAAGGTGACGTACAAGATGTCGTTAGGGAAATATTTAGGAATAAAATCCAGCAGAAATACAGGAATGTAATTTAATAGCATAAAGGTCAAGGAATTATTGGAGAGATAAATTATTGAATAATTTTCCACTCAATTATATAAACAGACCTTTGTAGTGAGAAGATGCAATCGAAGTCTTAAGACTAAAATATGTATTCGACTGCAAATAAAACAAAACAAAATGGGTACATATATTGCACGACCCTACTTACGGATACACATATCCTATGACCAACCTATAGACATCGCCAATTGATGTAAGCCTACCAAGAAGTTAATAGTATGGCTTTACTGTTTTGGTTCTCTTACAAAGATGCCAATGAAGCGATTCAATAAAAAAATTGACGAGAAAATTTGGATCTCTAAATGTATCCTTTTTTGTTAGAAAAGCTATCTCTCTAAATTCAACCAGAAATGTCATTTTATGATACCGTGTAGGATATAAACTAGAAGGCTTAAATGATAAATATCAAGATGATCTTAAAGATTAAAATAAATTGTAAAATATATTTAATATAAAGAAAGAGAATATATGCAGGTGAAACAAGAATGATATTAGGATTTTGTTAAATAGTTGGAAGCCAGCAGTAAACGTTGTCTCACTAAAACTGAAATAGTGGAGGTTAATTGCTTAATTTAGCAAAAATGCAGTCGAATGGCATGGTTTCATTTCGTGTGTAATTGAAGGAGATTAAAATTTACTCTTCCCACTAGAAGGTGATAAGAATATCCCTCAGTTCCTACATCATCTGCAAGATAATTCAAAACAAAATGAGAGTAAAGCCAAAGCACGACCTAGTATAAAAATGTTACAAGATGAGTTTATTATACAACTTAGAGAATATAGATTTATACCCGAGAAACCAAAGGTGATCAACATCAGCTAATTGATTAGACTGAAGCATAGTTTTGAAAAAAGTAGGTAAGTAATGAACCATAAGAGAAAGTGCGTAAGTAATGAAGCATACGTATTGAAAAACAATATATAAGAAATGAAGCACACATATTAAAAGTAGTAGATAAGGACTGCAGCAGAAGTACTGAAAACAGAAAGTAACAACGTGAGAATTTTTTTAATCCGTGAAAGTCCAGCATAATTTGTCTATCAAACTATTAATAGCACATGATATCAGCAGATTAATTCCTGTACGTTTCAACGATTGATAGCACAGAACAAAATACAAAACATAATGAAATACTTATAAGACCAGTTGGAATAATGGAAAGAGAAAGAGTTATTTTGATATAACACTAATATTGAATGAAAGTATTGTCATGAATATAGGATTTATTACAATTTGTATTGTCTAAAATTAATAAATATGAAAGAAAACGAAATTTGACAACAAGGGTCTGGAGTTTTTATTCTGAATTAAAATTGCAAGAAAGCAAAAGATTATGAAACTTAATATGTTCTGTCATCTATATATAGTGATTTTAAAATTAATATTGAACTAATAAGGATTATAAATAGTAACCAAAATACATCATGGGCGAAACAAAGGGCAAAAAATCCGTCAGGATTTTGCCTTTACAGTAAAGTAACTTAAAAGAAGTATAAACCGCAGCGTACAGAATAACAGACTGTACAAATACATGTTACGAATGTTCAGTTACAGAAACTGCTATAATTGAAGAAATAACATAATTTCACGTTGCTAAAATTATATTCAGCCGTCACCTTGAAAATCACGAAAATTCGAACCATATATGTAACATATGCTAAATTTCTAACCAGTCGTCAGGGTGACAAACGTAATAATTCGACCAGTATGTGTTCAATATGTTACAAAAGCTTAAGCACCAATGAACATGAATAAAACTTAACGTAAGAGATCATGGTCACTTAACTAGACATTTAAAGTGTAATTTAATTTGTAAATATTAAAAGCATTTTTCTGTATTTATACAAATTTTATCAAAAGCACTAAATAATCATGACATTTGTTTAGTGAAGTGAAGATTTCATTGTCGTGAAATTGAAGAAAAATAAAAAAAACGATTTTGTAAAAAGAATAAAATGACATCTCTAGACAGTTATCGGTTATTAGACAGATCATTAGATCAACTTTCTAAACATTGCTAGAGTCGTATGAACAATAAGACACCTCGAGGAAATGGAACCAATAGTTTTGAGGAAGATTTTTTATCCTTACGAATACATAGAGTCATTAGAAAGATTTAACGAAAGTGAACCGCCGCCACCACTACCACAACCACAAATGAGACACTTTATTAAAACCTCATCTGATAAGGAATTAGCGCAGCGAATTATCAATTTGTAAAAGATGTTACGAAACGTTTGAAATTTGGCGATCTTTATGATTCCAATGATTACTATGTAATAAACGATAATTTAATGCTATGATGATATTTCCAAAGAGTTTAGATCTTTGTGTATTATTATCAGGCCCCAACACATGATTAAACCACTTCAGGACTTCCTCACCAAACATATTGAAACTACAGGTGAGGTAAAAATAGAATTGCTGACATATTAGGATACGTTTTTAACTTGGATCTGATGCAAAATAAGCGTGATATTTAATAGATTAATGTATTTTAAGACAAAATGTACCAGTGTTTCAAACAAAGCTTTTCAAAAAGTAAGTTCTTACTCAGTCTTCGGGAAACAAACTTTAATCAAAAGATTTAATATGAAATATGAAGTGATGAAAATAAATAGTTTAAACTTCAAAAAGGATACTTCTTTTTCAAAAAGAACACTAAAAACGAACGAGAAGCTGTATTAATTTAAAAGACAAGAAAATAAAATTTGCTCAGCCAAGTTATGGTGCCTTTTTTGTTCTTGAAATAAATAAATTGTTTATGTGCGACCTCTGCAGAATGTTATAGAACCAATATGGTGACAAAATTTAATTATTTTTGAACGATGCATATTGTCTGTGAATATTTACGGAAAAAGATAACTTTTACATTTATATAAAACAACGTACACAGCTTTACGTCATAAGAGATTACAAACAAAAAAAAATTCACATAAGGAATATCATTAGCGAACCAGAATGTTTTCATATTGAAATAAGATGATAGGCAAGAGTCTCGTGGCCTTAGAATTAAACTCTGTGCTTTTATAACTGATGTAGGAGGAAAACAGTATGCAAGGGTGGTAAGATATATGTTGTTAAAAGAATGTGAAATTAGATATGTACAAAAATTGTTCATTTAGCGAAACCTTCAATCATCAAGAAATTCATTTAATTAGATCATTATTATGAGATAAATAAATTAGGTTGCTGTTTCATCGTTTGATAATAAGCGTTATTGGGTGGATAATAAATGGCTATTCTCCTGGGAGCATTGGATGTTAATCGCCTAGTTAATCAAATTCTCCCTTGTAATCAGACAAATAGCCCAGTCTCATTGCAGTGTATTTCTGTAATCAGACAAATAGCCCAGTCTCATTGCAGTGTATTTCTGTAATCAGACAAATAGCCCAGTCTCATTGCAGTGTATTTCTGTAATCAGACAAATAGCCCAGTCTCATTGCAGTGTATTTCTGTAATCAGACAAATAGCCTAGTCTCATTGCAGTGTATTTCTGTAATCAGACAAATAGCCCAGTCTCATAGCAGTGTATTTCACGTGGGTTCGTTTAACGTTTCATCTATTCATCTACAAAATAACTACTAGTTACTACATCATTTTCATTCAAAATGTTTTCATAGATATTTTATCTTTTGTGTAGAAGATTAAAGTCAGTCTTATATTTTCAAGAAAATCCTATATGACATAATTATAGTTTGTGTAATTACCCATAAAGATCCTCCATAATGCCTACAATTGAAAACTAGTTTTCTTAGATCCTCCATAATGCATACAATTGAAAACTAGTTTTCTTAGATTGGTTGCTTTCTTTTGAAAATGATTCTTACTCCCAGAATAGTCGTTAAGGAACAAAATATTAGTTTGCTGGAGGAATACACTAATAAGGAATTCTAGCCATGTATTATTTAATCGATTAGAATAATAGTGTCGCTCCTAAAATGTAATTTTGAGTTGTAAATCGTATTGTACAAAAGAGCTGGACAGACAAATTTATGTTCAATCAAACCTAGTGAAAACTTTGCCTTTCCGCAATTTATAAAATAATGTAGAATCATTGTGTGAAGTTCTTCTAAGAGCATTATATTTATTTACTCAGCACATTATGTCACTTTCAGGCCTTGACGTATCTATACAAAATTATATTTGAACAGGTTATTGTAAATTTTAACATGTGCAATAAAAACAAAATAAATATGCATTTCGTATCAATAGTGCCATTTCGGTTTATCTATAGCGCTCTTGTTTGTTTATACGCTAATTTATAGTCATTTCCATGCAATTTAGTGTTATTTGTACTTCTTAAGTCAAACCATAACACTGGCATTCGATCTGAACATTGTTTATACTAACATTACTAAGTTCGATATCATTTAGTTACTTGTCAAAGAAATCTTTAATTGTCTCTCTCAATTCTTGATGAGGAGGTCGTGGGTTCGAACCCCGGCTGAGTCATACGAAAAACATAAAAATGGTACTTACAATTGCCTCGGTATCAATAGGTTAGTGTTAGGACTTGTTCGCCTGGTGTCAGGATAATGGGACTGGGTGGGATATGATGCTACATGTCTGCGGCACGATGCCCCAGTGATAGACATCGCTATAAACGGCAACACTACATACTTCGTAGTCATATTCCATATCGAATGTATACCTCTGTGACGACAATAAATGTTAGACAATCCGTCAATAATTATCAATATTTTTCAGTTTATTTAATTGACTTTAATTCTCTTTCTCGCAAAGTGTCAAGACACATTTTAAACTATTTCTTTCGTAAATAAAGTGTTATGTATATTTAAGTTGTATTTGTTAGTTTATTTCTCCATGATTATGAGTTATAATTGTTTTGCGTCTTGTTTCGAACAAAATTAGAACTTAATTAGAACTTTATTAATAGGATTGGTGATGAAATGTTTTGGACTTTTTCGAATTTATATGGCATTACTGTAAGTTCTTTTTAAAGTTTTCACATTGTTTTAGGGGAACAAGTTATTTGTTGAATTTTACCAATTTGCTGTTTCTAGCTTTTTCTATTATTTAGCTTAAGACATAGAGTCGTAAAAGGTAGGAGCTCGTGTATGTGATACGAATTTCTTTAAAATATTTCAGAAAACTTTGTTTGAAATTTAAATTCACTTTTGTTCGGCATTTTCTAACCTAAATATTCACTTTCTTTCGGAATTTTAAAGTTCATGTATTATTTTACATATTTGAAAAATCAATAGTGAAACCAACAAGTTTTCACAATGTCAACTAAAATGGATAACTGTATTTCAAATTCTACACAGGGACAGTTAGAGTCCTTGAAAAAGGATGAATTACTTCAGTTTGCCAGTATATACGACCTTTCTGAGGCTAAGGCTTCTTTAACTAAGCAAGGAATAAAAGGTATCTTAGTTCAGTATTTGATAGAAAAGAATTTTTGCTTAAAAGTGTTTTGGATTTGATTACTAAGTCTCCGTCTTGCGAACTTTCAAGTTAAGAAACTGAAATTAAATCGAGTTAATAAAAAGCTTGAGCTTCAGAAAGAGAAGAGAGAGAGAGAGGACTGGAATTAAACCAAGAGAAAGACACAAATGCAATTAGACAAAGAGGCAAGAAAGAAACCAAAGCAGCTACAGAAATAAATATAAATGCAATTGTAGATAGAGAGGAGAGAGGGACAAATGCAATTTCAGAAAGAGAAAGAGGAGAAACAAGTGCAATTTGAGAAATGAGAAAGATAGAGAGCGACAACTGAAGCTACAGAAAAGAGAAAAAGAATTGTAGTTGCAAAGAGAGGAAAGAGAAGGACAAATGCAATTTGAGAAAGGGAAAGAGAGAGAGAGAGATGAGAGAAGGGAAGCTAGGCTGAATCAAATGCAAAAGAAAAAGAAGAGTATGAATTTAAATTTTAATTGAAAGTATTAGAGCTGGAAAGTGGAATTCACTCCCTTACTTTACACTCACTTTCAGGTTTTTATGTTACTAAAAGTATTAGGTTGGTATAACCGTTTCAAGAAAACAAAGTAGATTAGTGTATTCTTCATTTGGAAAGAAAGTTGAAAAGTTTAAATGGCCAAGAGCATTGGACTGTTATAATAAAGTGCACTTATTGGCAAAACTCGTCACATCTATACTTCCCTGTCAGTACAGCAAAATGCTGACTATGATCTGGTTAAGGAATGTATCTTAAAGGGTTATTAGTTGAAACTGAAGCAGATTAGTAAAGAGGTCGAAACCTTAGAACATGTTGCTCTTACAGCTGACGATTACTCATTATCCCACGAATTTATTTTGCCAATAAGTCTCAATTAATTTTTTGAAAAACCGCTTTTTATCACATCAATAAAGTTGTAGTGATTTTCATCAAATATTAAATATAAGGTATATCATATATTAAAAGCTTTTCAGATGGTATACATATAGACTCCTAGGAAGGGTTTGTCCAAAAGGCAACGCTGTGGCCACCTTTCCTGAGTTAATTAGTATCACTTATAGTCTACATTTAAATGACTTCTTTTTTTGAGGGGTGGGGCTGGGAAATTAAGATGAGTCATATTAACGATCAGTTTAATCAAGATAATAGATGCGTGTTTCATATTTATATTCAACAGCCACCATAATTTATTTCTTCGTCTAACATTAGGGATTATTGTATTGTAGCACACTAATTTTTCTTTGCGTTCAGCGGGGAATTGACAGAAGATATATTTCGTCAGCACATCCTTTTTTTCTTCTTCAGTGTTTCAAAATTTCACTAGCTCCATCCAAAACACGCTGAACGAGTGTTAAGGTTAACCTCGGATCACACTGCACACGTCATCTTATTGATCACATTAGTTCTCTCCATCTATTAAATACAATGCAATTGAATTGTAAATTATAATTTTAATAGCAGACACACTGCTTTATGATACCGAGAATATTAAAGAATAGACTTAAGATGAATGAGGAACCCCATGAAAATCAGAAACCTGTTAGGTACATTGTAAAATGGTACGATTTCATTGGCTGCATAATATTGTTTAACTAAAGATATTTTACACAAGGAATTAAATAAGCTACATTTTATGTTTTCTCGTTTCGTGCTCATTTTATCGTTCAAATGGTGTAATTTTGATCGATACTAATTCATGCGAATTGAATGGTATCACCGTTTTTCGCGTACAGTTTCAGAGAGTGCAGTTGAAATTAAATGGGATTGGCTCGTAGCATTTTATGTTATTCTGAAAAAAAGAGTCAGTTATAGTTGTTGCAGATTCGAAAGAGTTTTTGCTGCATTCATGGTAATTCAAAATGAATATTAATGCAGCAAGAACAAACGGCAACACGTTTCAAAATACAAGGGATCACATGAATCGAATTGATGATTTTCTTCACGACTCATTTGAATGATGGCATCCTTCGAACTCAACTAAAACAATTTTTGAAATTGCGCTTAATAGATATAATCAAATATACATTTTCCAAATTTGCAACAGCTGAATAATCGCATTTTGTCAGGAATAAATTGTGACAAATCAAAAATTATAAAATTAAAGAACTAAAACGATCAACACCTTTTCTTTTGCAAGGTATTGTTATTTATCCTGTAATTGACGTCTGCCAAAAGTTTAAAACAAATGTGCACATACATTCAGCATACTTTATACTAATAATATCCTTGCCATTTAACATGTACAAAATCTGTTAATGCGCCTCTCGACCCTAGGAAGTCTGATAATGTGCATCTAGAAGCTAGGAAGGCTGTTAATGCGTCTCTCGACCCCAGGAAGTCTGATAATATGCATCTAGAAGCTAGGAAAGCTGTTAATGTGTCTCTCGACCCCAGGAAGTCTGATAATGTGCATCTAGAAGCTAGGAAAGCTGTTAATGTGTCTCTCGACCCCAGGAAGTCTGATAATGTGCATCTAGAAGCTAGGAAGGCTGTTAATGTGTCTCTCGACCCTAGGAAGTCTGATAATGTGCATCTAGAAGCTAGGAAGGCTGTTAATGTGTCTCTCGACCCTAGGAAGTCTGATAATGTGCATCTAGAAGCTAGGAAGGCTGTTAATGTGTCTCTCGACCCTAGGAAGTCTGATAATGTGCATCTAGAAGCTAGGAAGGCTGTTAATGTGTCTCTCGACCCCAGGAGGTCGGATAAAGTGGAAAAGAACATTACTGGTTTTGCGTCTTAAACATCTCACGACCTAGTCAAAAGAGGGTTTTTGTATCTATCTCAAGAAAAAATATTATATTATTAATAAGTAAATTCCGTCCTAGGACAGAAATTAAAAAAAGTAAAACAAATATTGAAAAATTAAAATGAACAAGTTTAAAGAAAGTTTGAACATAAAATCCAAAAAAGTACTTAAATATTTGGAATCCAGACGTGAGTTTCGAAATCGCGACTCCGGATGCCAAACAAGAATATATATATATATATATATATATATATATATATATATATATATATATATATATATATATATATATATATATATATATATATATATATATATATATATATATATCTGTGTGTGTGTGTGTGTGTGCGCACTGTTGGTGACTGGGGGTCGTCTGAGCTGTTCGTATTTTTGTGTTCAGATTGGAGCTGAGAAAATATGCAGGAAACATCCACAGAAACATAGCTCTTCCCCCACCCCCGTATTCCCAATTTTCTGAGATTGTCAGAGATCTATTCGCACGGTGTTATCAAATAGACAGATGTCAAGTTGATCCAACAGTCTGGACCAGAATCCAACACAGTACGTTTCTGTTCGATAGATTTGACAGATTAGAGACAACATGCGTTCCCTTGTGTACAAAATTTGTCTGTCAAAAGAACTTGTTGCTGACTTACTCCTGTTGACGAAAATAGAATGAAAAAGATTAGCAAAACTTGCATATGAACTTAGATAAAGCGCCAAGCAAAGGAATGAAGCAAAATATAAAAGAATTGTTGAAAAGAGTTTAACAGTTGGGTTAATACTAGGAGGTAGAAAAATGAAAACTTGAAATACCAATGAGCAGATAATTTGTGGACAGTTAATTGATGTTTTGTCGGACGTATCAGATGTGGGCCGTGATGAACGTTTAAGTATTAAACTATGATTATGAGCAAGATGAAGATTATATTATGGAGATAGTGATGAAAGTAATAACAATGATGTGGTGAAGGGAAAACAATAGATGAAAAAATAGATTAAGGACTTAAGGAAGAGTGATGTTGAGATGTCAGATTTATATTCCAATGCAAAGAGTAGCATGGTGGTTGTAAATAAAGTGAATGTAGTATGGTGAAACCCTATTTAGATTTATGCGGAAAGAAAGTCTTAGAACGAAATATGCTTTTAAAGTTCAGTTGATAACAGAGACGGTAAATTATACATTGCATTAATGGCAATAGATTTTGTATTTGATTATTACAATATTGCAAATGGTCCAAACGCAATGCAGTATTGTGTTCTTCTGCTATATTACAAATAAAAATAAAACAATACTGAATCAATGCATGATTGTTTCTATAATTGAAATGTATATGAAAAGGTCAAATAAAAAAGTACTGCTAATGAAGACAATGAAGAAAACATACATATGGTATGTCAGAAACCAGATTATGGAGCAACTTCAAGACATAATTACATAGGGTTAACTAAATACAATTTATGAATTTGGTGGATTTACTAGTATTAGATCTATAAATATTTCTACCCAAGCAGATATACTCTTTTCAGATTTGAACCCTAATAAAGTATATATTTTCATTGAATAAACATACAAATAATTGCTCTAATCGCACCTACTATATATACCATTAGAGTTTTTACCTTTTAGAAATGTATTTCACGGAGACTTCATATTTTCTTCCATATAAACAATTACACATAAGTAGTATAAAAAGATTATACAATATTAAAAAAAAAAGACTCGAAAGTGATAGATTTTAATGGCATGCCAAATACATTTATCTATCTTACGCAATAAATGACAGAATCTTAAGAAGTCCTAGTAATTGCAGTTTTCAGTTAATATAGAAACATAAAAAAATAGAAAGATGAAATACTAAGTCAGGCGCTAAACCTAGACTTACGCGTGAACAAGAAACGGACTGCAAATGTAGCACATCTGATAGAAAAATATGATGCAGCTAATAAAGGTTTTATGGAAAATCATTTTCAAACCCAAATATATCAGACCATTGATGATAATACACGTCAAGAAGTTGATCAAACAATTAAATATGTAGAAAGGAGTATCACAGGAGAATGTAATAAGACTCCCACAACTGCAGAAAAAATTATATAAAGAAGAAAACATCAAGACACTCAACATTTATCTGCTTAGAGATCAATGACTCTATCACCTGCTTTGCAAACAATTAGAAGGGAATCAAACATAGTACCTGTGGAAAACAAACATAAGAGTAACCAACAGAACGCAAATAAATGCTGAACTGTTAGAATTAGAGGATGGCCTGGACATAACATTGTTGTTTTTTTGTTGCTGTTGGCTTGACTTCGCTTTCGAAGATTAGGAATGGGTATGTCCATGTCTATTGCATGCGCACTGGTGGTTGAAGAGCCCTATACGTGACAGGCACGTCCGTCCACAGAGGCTGCAAGGAAATGTCTGGGTTGTGGTGGGTGCTGCTGATGGTTCCCGGCTTTTTCTTCGCCATTGTTTTTCCTCCAAGCTGGCCCGTCTGTTTTGTTCAGAAGTGGCAGCAGCCTGGTGAACTGTACGTCGCCATCATTCACGGTCAGCAGCTTGTGATGCCCAATGGCGGTGATCGATGCCACAGGTGGCGAGGGTCTTACCCAAAAAAAGGAGAAAATAAGGAAGTCTACAATTACACCTTCAACAGTTGCAGAAAGAATTAGACCATGTAAAGAAAGATAACGACGACGATGTTAAAACGTTAATAGATGACTTTAAAGTTGGCGTGAACAAGTTGAAAGAAATACTTGCTGCTGTAAATTGCAGTTTTTCAAATATTACGACTCTATGATCTTAAACTAAGTAATGGAAAAGAATCAGAAGCAACACGAATTGTAAAAATCACAAAGTAATTTATTTCCCTTGAATAAAAGTGAAAATATAAAAGGAACTTACCTATTAAATTTAATCACAAATTAAACTAGAATTATTAAAGCAGGTCCTAATGAATAAAGCTCTGAACAAACATTTGTGGTATTCCAAATAATATCTAGCGTTGAAGTTGTTGATGTGCCTGTAGTAGCCGGTAATATTTAATGTTCTAATGTTTCAATATCTTGAATTGTAATGATGTACCAACAGCCTTTTGTTGAATCACAATAATATTACCCAAGGAGACCTTGTTTGAATTCACTATAATTCCATGTTCTGTCTCATTCCAAAAATGGTATAAAACACTTTTTATTTCCAGATAATAATAAATAAACAAATCAAGATCTGAATGCAGCAATATAATCAATTTCTGCCAAGATGTTACAGAAGGAATAAATATTTGTTCCAGTCACAACATTCTTAAACACTCTACTTGACTTAGGTCAAAACTAGCATCATCTAAAACACCTGTTACTTAATGGAAACTTCCATAATAGAAGATTATGTTAATAAACTTATAATAAAGAACAGAAAACGCAACGCAATTGATATAGACCAAGATACATATGTTTACTTCAAATAATAATGCTCCTAATATTAAACCCAAACTCAGTGAAAAAATGTTAGCTTTGTATTAGTTCTTTATAGAATTAAAAAAAAGCAGTTATTTTGGTCAGGTACACATGAACTTTTTGATACTGTCCGCTACAAAATACAATTTTACATAACCCAAATAAAATAAAAGAACACGTCCCTTGATAAAGAAAAAGAACGATTTATGCAACAAATCTTTCTTGTAACTATTAGTCATTATTCTCCTTAATAAAATTAAACTGGGGTGTGCTTTTCCCAGCAAATGTATGGCTTTAAAACTGTGACCGAGACCTTGAACTCTTAGAAATAAAATCATTTGGAATGCTCTTTTTCGATTCGGCTGCTTATTTTACGTCTGTAGTAATAAGAAATTTGTTGAAATAGGTGCATGTAGAAAGAGGTAAGGATGTCTGACCAGTATCATCAGTTACTTGGATCCTTAAAGTTGTGCTAGATTGAGAGTTGAAAGAGCTCGTAATAGACTGTAGAAACTCTTTACCAGACGACTGCTTGTTTGGCATCCGGAGTCGCGATTTCGAAACTCACGTCTGGATTCCAAATATTTAAGTACTTTTTTGGATTTTATGTTCAAACTTTCTTTAAACTTGTTCATTTTAATTTTTCAATATTTGTTTTACTTTTTTTAATTTCTGTCCTAGGACGGAATTTACTTATTAATAATATAATATTTTTTCTTGAGATAGATACAAAAACCCTCTTTTGACTAGGTCGTGAGATGTTTAAGACGCAAAACCAGTAATGTTCTTTTCCACTTTATCCGACTTCCTGGGGTCGAGAGACACATTAACAGCCTTCCTAGCTTCTAGATGCACATTATCAGACTTCCTAGGGTCGAGAGACACATTAACAGCCTTCCTAGCCTCTAGATGCACATTATCAGACTTCCTAGGGTCGAGAGACACATTAACAGCCTTCCTAGCTTCTAGATGCACATTATCAGACTTCCTGGGGTCGAGAGACACATTAACAGCTTTCCTAGCTTCTAGATGCACATTATCAGACTTCCTGGGGTCGAGAGACACATTAACAGCTTTCCTAGCTTCTAGATGCATATTATCAGACTTCCTGGGGTCGAGAGACGCATTAACAGCCTTCCTAGCTTCTAGATGCACATTATCAGACTTCCTAGGGTCGAGAGGCGCATTAACAGATTTTGTACATGTTAAATGGCAAGGATATTATTAGCATAAAGTATGCTGAATGTATGTGCACATTTGTTTTAAACTTTTGGCAGACGTCAATTACAGGATAAATAACAATACCTTGCAAAAGAAAAGGTGTTGATCGTTTTAGTTCTTTAATTTTATAATTTTTGATTTGTCACAATTTATTCCTGACAAAATGCGATTATTCAGCTGTTACAAATTTGGAAAATGTATATTTGATTATATCTATTAAGCGCAATTTCAAAAATTGTTTTAGTTGAGTTCGAAGGATGCCATCATTCAAATGAGTCGTGAAGAAAATCATCAATTCGATTCATGTGATCCCTTGTATTTTGAAACGTGTTGCCGTTTGTTCTTGCTGCATTAATATTCATTTTGAATTACCATGAATGCAGCAAAAACTCTTTCGAATCTGCAACAACTATAACTGACTCTTTTTTTCAGAATAACATAAAATGCTACGAGCCAATCCCATTTAATTTCAACTGCACTCTCTGAAACTGTACGCGAAAAACGGTGATACCATTCAATTCACATGAATTAGTATCGATCAAAATTACACCATTTGAACGATAAAATGAGCACGAAACGAGAAAACATAAAATGTAGCTTATTTAATTCCTTGTGTAAAATATCTTTAGTTAAACAATATTATGCAGCCAATGAAATCGTACCATTTTACAATGTACCTAACAGGTTTCTGATTTTCATGGGGTTCCTCATTCATCTTAAGTCTATTCTTTAATATTCTCGGTATCATAAAGCAGTGTGTCTGCTATTAAAATTATAATTTACAATTCAATTGCATTGTATTTAATAGATGGAGAGAACTAATGTGATCAATAAGATGACGTGTGCAGTGTGATCCGAGGTTAACCTTAACACTCGTTCAGCGTGTTTTGGATGGAGCTAGTGAAATTTTGAAACACTGAAGAAGAAAAAAAGGATGTGCTGACGAAATATATCTTCTGTCAATTCCCCGCTGAACGCAAAGAAAAATTAGTGTGCTACAATACAATAATCCCTAATGTTAGACGAAGAAATAAATTATGGTGGCTGTTGAATATAAATATGAAACACGCATCTATTATCTTGATTAAACTGATCGTTAATATGACTCATCTTAATTTCCCAGCCCCACCCCTCAAAAAAAGAAGTCATTTAAATGTAGACTATAAGTGATACTAATTAACTCAGGAAAGGTGGCCACAGCGTTGCCTTTTGGACAAACCCTTCCTAGGAGTCTATATGTATACCATCTGAAAAGCTTTTAATATATGATATACCTTATATTTAATATTTGATGAAAATCACTACAACTTTATTGATGTGATAAAAAGCGGTTTTTCAAAAAATTAATTGTTTAGCCTCTAACCGTGAGAAAATTTTTTCATCTTCTCTCTCTGTTCTCATAAAGTGCTGACAACGTGGGGCTAAGAGTGAGAAGGGCAGACAACTCGAATTTCAAACACACCTTGCATGTCAGTATTTCAGAGACGACAATAAGGGTAAGAGATGGAGACACAAATGTTATTTTCCAAAGAACAACATTCACTATCTTCTGCTTTTCTTTACGTGCATTACATTGTTATTGAATTTAAAGAAATCTATATTATCAACGTTTCGACTTTATTTTAAGGTAGTCCTTTGAGTTAAAATGAGTATGCAGTAAAAAGAAATTAATCCATAGTAGCCATTAATCAATATGTTTGATTAGAAAACATTCTGTGGGCGTCGCCAACTTTATTTAAAGTTACAAATGTCAACCGACCAGCAATTAACTGCCGTTGGAAAGTAATGGATTTTTTATTTCAACATGACAACTTGGCTGTGATAGACCAAGTTAGCGTAAGACTCTGTAGAATTGTATTCTTTTATCCTTGTCTTCACCTTTAAAGAATTATGTTGCCATGACTGCGACAGGATGTGATCGGTGCTGGCCTTGTTTAATATCAGAAACCGTCTCATGCGATCATAATGATGTTTTGAACGTCTTTTGTGGTTATATTTATGACCTATATATGTGTTTTCTTTGCAAAGTGCCTTTAATTAAGTTTCAATTTGAGCTTTGAAAGACTACTGAGTCAACGAATTCAGGCCCGTATTGATTTTGTGAAAACGCTGAAACGTTGATATTGGATGTGGAAACTATTGTTTCAGTTATCCAGAACATAACAAGTATCGATCTCGGTATTGCAGAATTAAGAGGAAGCGGTGTCACTCAAATCGAGTCCATGGTGAGCATTGAGAATTATTCTGGAAAATATTTCTCTTTTTCGACTAAGACATATGTAATTATCCGCGTCTTGGCGTTGTGACAACCCTTACTACATCAGTGAAAACGGCCAGAATAACGTAACCCTTTATCTTGATTAAACATCAGGAGCAGGGTCACAATAACGTACCCTTTTCTTTTGATAAAACATCAGAGAACAGGGCCACAATATCGTGCCCTTTTATTTTGATAAAATATCAGGGGACAGGGCCACCATAACGTGTCCTTTTATCCTGATAAAACACCAGGGGTCCAGGTCCACAGAAACGTGCTCTTTTATCTTGATAAAAGACATATCTTAGACACTCGGAGAATGTATGTTGGCGCCGAAATTGTTAAAGAAAAGTTGGTAGGTGTGGTTGTGGTGGTGGGGTACCTATGGAGTAAGAGGTGGGACGGGGGTAGGGTGGTGGTGAGGAACAGAATAATAGATTTTTCTTCTAATCAAGAAACATAGGATGCACTCTTGAATAATACATGAAAAAGTTTCTTATAGACTCACGTAGTGTATTTTTGTTTACTCAAATAACAGCCAATATTGTCCAACCCCCAAAATTAAGTTGCGTTTTTTTCTTCTTCAGTTTTACACCAGGAAACCTGACATAAACTTGAAATTAAACTTTAGTGCCTTGTTTACACTAACAATGCCCATAGTGCGACTTCTTTGCATTATTAACGCATATTGTCTGACCTGTTGGCACTCATGACGCACATATTGTGCCTTGGAAATATGCACACTCCATGGTTACTTTCCACTGCAATACCGAATATCAGTATTGACACTTCTTCCATCACTCCATGCTTATAACCGGATCTTAGACGAAATAATACGATTTGTGTTGCTAATTAATGAAGCCTAACGTAAATAAAATTCTGCAATTTAATACCAACTTTATCTTCAAGAAAGACAAAGTATAAATATCATGGACAAAATAAATACAGAGGAGGTGATTTACTGTTGTATAACGAAGGAGGCTTGAAATGTTACATTAAATCTAATTTCGATCGTGTAAACGAAATTACATATACATTTGTAAAATGCCCTGCTACTAAACTTTGATATTGCTGAGAATCAAATTGCAGCCAAACTAATCACATTGCATTCGTGACTGAGAAAGGCTAGAGTTGGAAAAAAATGCATATGCTGAAAGTAAATGTCAACACAGTTTCAAGCTAAATTGCACTGGCTTTTTATGAAATTTAAGGGTTATAGTTGATTCAGTTCCTCTATTGAGGATAAAAATTAATTACTTTGCAAACTACATCTAATTAATTAAGAAATTCTACTCTTAATTCAACAAAAATGCCAATCTGGTAATTAGTGAGTATTCCTAATATGAAATTTATTTGTTCTTGTTTATGTCCTCTAACACTGGTGAATCGCATTTATATTTCTATAAAAAAAACCCTCTAGTAATATATTAAAGATAACTGAACAAGACAAATGCCTTATCCTTATGCAATATGTGCCCATCCTTACGCCGAAGTCAGAAATAAATGTCGAAATTCTTCTGGTACCATAGTTTTCATGAATTCACCTTTTTGATCAGTCTCAACCAGTATGTGTCATCATCAAAATTTCGTTAAGTACTTCAGATGATTCCTGAAGTCAGCAAATTATTTGATTACGTCTTTTCTCTTTAGTAAGGTTGTCCTCCCTTGTCCATCATCAAAAATAATTGTCTGTCATGTAATGTGGTCAACATGAATGAAAGTTAAATGTAGATGATGTTATTTGTTTCATATTCTCATAATCAAACAATTGTGCATGGGTGTATATGTACGGAAGCTCGAAGACCGGTCTGTTGGTATTAATACTTGAGCGATAGCATATTCAGAAAGATTTATTGTCATGAAATGAATAAGTACAGTTGAAGTTTTTTATACTATTTTCGTGGGAAATGGTAAAATCCAAATGTACAGTGTCAAATTTTGAATAGCATTAAACCTTAAAGTTGAATGCACTGAGAATTAAAAGTTTATCATATTTAAGCCAAAAAAGTCTTTGTGAAGGGTCACTTCGAAATTTCTTCTTTTCTATACCCCCGTGTCAGTGTTAAACTTGAAAGGCTAGCACATATGACTCATTGAGACTTGAGCAGGGCATTGCAACGCTGTCCTGAGAAAGTAAACATTTGAGCTACCAACCATAACCGCTTGATAGTAATCCATGTCAAATTATCATTTTCAAAGGGAAATTGATATGCAACGTAGTTCAGAGATTCTAGGCTGTCCAAAATCTGACGGAATAAATTATTATCTTGGAAAAAATTAGGAACCGCTGCGTACCATTGGTCAGAGTAAATTAAGGCGTACACTTTGGAAGTAAAGTGAATTTAAAGTGACGACCTGGGTCGAAATTCCTAAGAAGAAGCCTAAAAAGAATAGCTAAATGTGTTTGAAATTACTAGGATCTATATTATGTATCGTTTATTTAATTTCATAAAAATCTGTTCATGCTAGAGTTGTCATGCATTTATCTCTTTAATTTTACAGTTGCTAGTTCATTGATAGAACTGACGATTGCCTGCTATCCAAATTTTATGTGTAGGATTTCATAGGGTTATGTGAAATAAAAAATTTTGCTGCTAAGACGATACTGATTGTCGTTAGTTAACGATACTGGCATATTTATATCTGGTTTTGTAATGTTTAAATAATCTTGTAAGTTAAGAATTTCTGTGAGCTAGAATTTTGTGAATTTTATGCATTAGTAATCAAGCATGTGGTAGGGTAGGTAAAGAGATACGGTAATGTTAGATACACTGCTCACATGTTAATTTATGGTAGGTCGCTGTGAAGCGAGAGTGATAATCTATGAAATTAGGTCAAAATTTATGCAGTGTTCCGATAGCTAGTTATGCGTTGAGTAACGTTAAGTGAGGAAATTTTATGTACGTATAAACCTTTTTCAGGAAGTCTAATCTGGGGTTTTCCACCCCAATATTTAACGCATGCGCAATCAACATAGGGCAACTTTTAAGCAATTGTCATGAACATAGTGTCTGTTCGTGAAGAAAGTTTCAAACATATGTTTAAAGGTTTTACATCTGTACACCCCTCACAGAAATAGTGTGTTTAAAAATAATGAGTAAATAGTTCAGTAACCTGCCTAAAACAGAAAAGTAGATATGAGCACATAAAGCATCAGAGAGGACCAGTGCAGCGGATAGGATTTGTGGGTCCTATGAAAAATTATCCAATATGCCCCAATGAATCACAAATTGAAACAACGATGGAAGCCCTGGCCGTTGTGGTCCCGATGAATTTGTCCTACTCTGTCCGCAGTCCTGGATATCACTTACAAAGTTGTATGATCCATTTCTGAAACGAAATGGGGTGTGTGGGGGTGGACGATTTTCGTATGTGACCAGAATTACAATTTGTACTAATCTACGTGTATTTAGATGATTCTTCAAGACTATATGCTCGCGAAAACATGAGGACTTACAAATCTATTTGTTGCATATAATTAATTTCATAGTGGATGGATGCATACAGGTGAAAACAGCATTATCAATGTCAGCGTAATCAGATCCCAAGCACAATCAAAGAAGCCACACGAGTTACACATAGCTGATAGTACTGTAGCAACTGGCCATTATTATGCATATTTTATCATGGAGTTGGCAAACTAAAGAGAGAGTGAGAGGGAGAGAGAATAAATTTCTTAGCCAATCCAATGCATCATAAGCAGTTTTGGGATTCACATTCATTCCCATTTAATTTATTAACTAAATATCAAACCTTTGAGGAATCTGCTTAATATGTGACGTACCGCCTTTGGTGTTTATTATTTCCTGCTAATTAGACAAGTTAACTTGTTTATGTTCGGATTATTCATTACCATGCAGTCATAAGGGGGGGGGGGGATTAAGATGAGAGTCTCGATGTAGTAACATAAAGCAGTATATACCCATTTATTGTTAAAATACTTGATGCAAACGTACATTTCAACTCTTATACTTGTGGGCTGGCATATTATTGTATACTACTATCTGCGGCGATCTATAATGACAAATGTTATATTCATGTAAGAAGTGTAGGTCACTCGAATTGCCCTACGTCAGATGCGCCTGACCATGCCGGATGCGGCTATGGGATATGTTTGGCCAGCTAAAAATAGTATCTGCAAATGATCTATAGAAAGTGATACGTATAGGGATTTAGTGGTAATTTTGTCCTTTAAGGAAACTGCTTTATGTGAGACACAGTACAGTCCGAAGACCGAAGTCGGAAGTCTGGAAATAGATGACGTATTCAGAATGAAAGACTAAGAAGTCCAAAGGAGAGGAAGCGTTCAGAATAGGGAGACTAGAGAAAAGGAAGACTAGATACACAGGTCTCGAGAGGAAGGTGATGCAATCACCACTCATTATTATGATGAAATAAATCCAAATTAGACACTGCTATTAAATTATGTTGACATAACTTAGATTAAATTGTAGTTGCTGCTATTAATTGTTGTCAATTAAATTTTGTTTTCTTCTTGTCTATGGGGTCTCCTATTGTATTATGTCTTCCCAATATTCTTGCTCAGTTCTCTGTTGATATCCTATCTATCCACTCCCCCCGGGCTATAAAATCGAGGGAGATCATCCTTTAGATAACCCCAGCCGTGCGTTTTCAACTAGTTTGTTTGCATGATTTCTATGATTTTCATTGGGGCATATTTTAAGCTAATTTGATTGGTGAATGTCTAGCAAATGATAAACATGCCCGGATGTTTGTGTGTAAACTTATTTCGAAGCATATAATGTTCTAAAAATGTTTTAATTTAAATTCATAAGTGGTATAAAATGATATTCAATTGCATCTGCAGCTTCATGTAACCAATGTACAACACAATACAACTGATCTTCGGCATCTATTGGATGGAAAGATTTCAACTCTTGGTGCGGTTAAATAAATAATGAAAATAGCGTGAGGGAAAAGCTATAAATTAGCTGAAATGAGAGGTGATTGCTGAAGACAGTTAATTAAACTCATATTTGTAATTTAATTGTTAGATTGCATTGAATATTGGTTATGAAATCTTCAAGAAATATGCTTGCCAATTAACAGTCAATCAACAGGAAATCAGTGGTAGCTGTTTTAAATTAACATTAAACAGCGAGGGCTAATTCCATTTAAAGTCAACGCGCCGTCTGGAAATGTACTAAAACTCCTATGAAGAAAACCCAGATACAATAATATTGATCGGAACCACAACCATTTCATGAAATTGTATTACATGTAATGACTTGTGAAAGAAACTTGCAATCCGCCAAGTACATGGTGCGAAATCTTTGAGTTCAGGGACCCCACCTAGGCAGTGCTCTAATTCCTTTTTCTACTCGGCTTAATCGGAATTCTGATGATCAGATAATTCCCCTGGCTTTATCTTATCAAAATGATTACATTAACCCATTATTGTTATGAACTACCAGGTGGTTCTTGGGATTAAATTTCGTAATGCACATGTTTTATTCTACGTACTTTGTATGAAACATTTTCTTGACTACGGAGATGCCTCCAGGTCATTTACATCTGGGAATAGCTGTCATTTTTGTCGCAGAACCTAGCATGGAATTAAGGGGTCCAGTGGTTACAAAATCACTTAATAATAACAAAACAAGCGTGCAGATCAAATATTTTATATTTTCGCCAACGGAATTGTGATCCTGCCATTACTATCTCCATTTTGTTATAAAACACAATTTAGGTTTTTATCAACAGAAGGAATGAACAAAATAGTATTTGAAAATAATAAAGGTGAAAATAAGTTACACTCCTATGAAACGCATAGAAACGTTAACACCATATATTGTTTTTAAAACAGACAAGCAGCCCAGCTGCAAGTTAGAAATGAATAATTGCATAAATTAAAATTCGAATTTATAACGAGATCGGAATCTTTATATTCTTCGAGAGGGAGAAACCGTGACTATGCAAGGAAAACAAATGAATTTGAATTGAATAGTTCATTACAACCATCGATACTTTAGAAATTGGCATTGTAGAAATAAAACAAAGTTTGCTGATAACTTGCATCACGCGTCTGGCGATAGTCTAACTTGAACTTACTATCATCCTCCATCTTACTGGACGTAACGAATAGCCGTACTTTTTCCCACGATACCCCGCGCTGATGTGAGCTACCAACCAATCTCTTTATTTTTTTTGTGGGGGGTGGGCTTTCCATACAAAAGTACCACCACGGTTCTGCGAATGACGTAACTAAACAACCAGTAGGGAGGCAGATCTTGCTGCTTACTGGCCTATGATATTTGCTAACCAGTTTAGACTAGTACCAGCGAATATTACAAGCTGAACTGACGCAAAAAAAAAAAATTCATTTGGGTAAACATGGTCGATTATATTGGGAATTATGTTTTATGAATACAAAATTGACCTAATATAATTGCTGATTTTAAAAAGCGATATTGTATTGGGGATTCTGTTTTAAAATGTTTTAATATGTCAAGATTTTATTTACATATAAATTAGTCTCTGTAGCCTAATTTAAACCGGCAGCATCTTGCATGTAATTGGTTTCAGTCCTGAAGATAACAAGATGCCGTTAATAGACGAGACCATAACGAGATTGGGTCATCGCTTAGGGTGATAATTTCACTTATTCTAATAAAACTATTTTTTTTCCTTGCAGAAAGTCCTATTGTTTTGCTGATTATGTAATACTGATTATCGGATTCACCATAGCAACAAACAAACGAATCTGACGTTCAAATAAGTTTCGGTCAAAAATAGGAACGAATGGGACCATCTTTTAATGCATGGTAATTCTGCAGTTTGCACCGTGGTCACTGAATCAAGAAGAAACTGTCTGAATATTCCTTTCAATGGAATCTTTTCATTGTTCTGCTAAACAATTTTTTGACATGCAACTGTTACATCTGCGTTCACCAAATGTTATTTTACGTGTCTGATATTTGGGCTACCCAAGAAACAGTTTGACTTCTTACTTATGTTTTGGACAATTTACTGGCTTCCTAACTGTTTAGTCTCCATAACATCCCAACTGTTGCAAAAACTTTAGAAAATTGCGGCATGTCTACGATATTAGCTGTTTCATGAAACCTATGACAAATACAAAATGACAGTGAAAAATCTGTTTCCATAATTTTAACATAATGTAAAATTAATTTATACTGCTTGATGTATGAACTGGCTCTATGTATTCAAAGCAATGATATGGACTTAGCAATTATCTTTGTATTTCATTCGCAAAAACATTTTAGAAAAGTTACAATTTTAGCCTTGAAAGACTTCTGAGAAAACGATGTCATGTCCATATTGGCTACCTAACAGCCCAAGACGTTTGTATCGGATGTGGAAACTGCGTTATTAACTAACACATAACTATTGGTCTCGTCGCAAAGCTGAATTAAGAAGAAGCGCGATGCCATAATTTACAGTTCTCTGCGAGCATTGTGAATTAAGCCGTAAAAAATACTCAGTATGTTATCTGCAAATTTGCCATTACCAGCGCCCTTATTTACGTGAAAAACCCATACAAATACCCCAAAATTATCCCGATATGTCCTCTATTTCTATTTAATATAATAACACGCACATTGAAGAGGGCGCAGAAATATGATTAATTCGAAATGGAGAAGGCACACCTTTAAAAAAAATCTTACTTCCAAAAGTGATAGTGAAATGTCTCAACAAAATGTCAGACCGAGAAGAAAACATTAAGTGAGGCAACATATAATTATTTGAACTGTCTTTGTATTTCAACAATGAAAGAAATTAAAACTTTATAATCGTGTTAGGGCTTCGTTTAGAAATGCATCTGAATAGGTTGTGGTTTTTTTCGAAAATCACAAATGCTAAGACCTTAGCACATATGTTGAGAAGAAAGAATACTTTCTGATGATTCAATTATTTATTAAAATTGTTGTCAATGAACGTATAAGTTACTGTTTCAAAGAATGTAGTGATACCCATAAAATGTATGCCGTATATGATGGCGTATAAGTGTGTGTGTGTGTGTGTGTGTGTGCGTGTGTGCATGTGTGTGTGATTTGGTCATATCTCTACGATGTCAACAGTGTGACCGTTTATAGTGATGTCTTGCACTGGGGAGTTTTGCCGCAGACGTAGCATGATGTCCCACCTAGTCACATTATCCTGACATCAGGTCGACCAATCCTAGCACTAACCTCTTACTGCTGAGCGCCAAGCGAGACAGCTGATTTTACCATTTTTTTATAAGTCTTTGGTATGACTCGGATGGGGTTCGAACCCACGACGTCGTGCATCCTAGGCGGATGTTCTAACCACTTAGACCACCGGAGAGGTCAAATGGCGAACAAGTCAGTTCAAACTGGAAACAGCCAGGTATCCTGTCACATAATGCCGGGGCAGATCAGGGCCATTGTAGTTTGTTATCAATCAGCAGTAGCAGCAAGAACATGGATCCTGATCTGTTGGTGCATTATGTGACAGCAGGTCAGGGTCTCTGTTGTCTTGAGTTGGGTCCGACCAATGTATTCAATGAAAATGTAGTTTGCTTGCAGAGTAATAAATTATATATCTAAATATGGAACCTAAAACCAGTCCTGTACGTGACACAACAAGAAGAGCTTATGAATTGTTTTATTCATATTGGTTCAGTGTCAGATTCCATGTTGTGACAAAATTTTACATAAAGAAGACGTGAAAACAACGAGTTAGTAACTGCAATAACATGAAATTATGTGGTTAGCGTACTCGACACGCAACCGAAAGGGTCATTGTTCAAACCATACCGTGGTCAGCCCTTGCGCAAAGGACTTTACGCCAACGATCTGAACACTAATTAACATACTTGTGGTGCCATGTTGTAAAACACTAAGTGAAAAGAAAACAAAATCCTCAAGAAGATCGCACAAAGTATGATTTGCCTTAAAACAACAGAGGATTGATTGTTTTGCTAAAATGCCTGTGTTATCTCATTACATGCAAGAGTAAATTCATCTATAATAACAATAATGACGATTTATCAACCAAGGTAATTCGGATAACATAAATTAATAGCCTTAGTTTTATTATACACAATGAATTACTGGATTTTACAAGTAAAGTAACTTTGCTAATTCACTGGAGTGAATTAAGATAAATAATTTCACTGCCGCGTCGTTAACAAGATAACCGTGAAATTCGAAGTTATTTTCCTACGCGTACGTAGCTGATTGATGCCCATGGCTGCCTCTATACGTAGAAAAGTACATAATACTCGACATCATTTATGTAAACATGTTCAACTCCATACATAGGTTAAAAAAGACGCGAATAATAAGAACGAAATTTTAAACTATAATTTGTATATTTAATAACTGGACATTGTGTCGAATAGATTTATAAAGAAATCATTTGGATCAAAATAATAGTAGGCACACGACGCATTTTTACAAGTTATTGTACCCAGAATTATAAAAGAGAAGGGTTTGGCACAATTTATGATTATAAACGAGTGGCGAAGTGAAATGACAAAAAATAATACATAAGCTCATCATTTTGCGAAAGTTAATAAAATGTCATAGAATTTGGGCGTTGCTTGAAAATAAATCATTGTAATTGTTTGCTCTAATTGAAGTCCAAGCAACGGTCATATTATGTATTTAAAACAGGCAGACGAAGAAAATGATTTCAAAAGATTTCCATAAATCACGTTCTTGAATAACTTGCTTTACGCTCTTAGCATTTGATTCAGTGATCACAATGGGTTTAGGAAAAGCAATTTACGCAATAACTAATCTAAATTACACAGAACACTGCAGAGTAAATTAAGGAACTAAATTGTCTGGCCGCTGTTATTTCATTTGGCTAGATTTGTCCAGGATCATCCAAACTTAAAAGCATGGAGTCCATGCACACTGGCGTCCAACACAGATTAAATAGTAGATCAAAAATGAGATGACAATGTAAATGAACTTAGGGATTATGTGTTTCTCTTTTGCGCGAGAAAATTTAGAATTACTAACTTGAATGTTATTCTGGTCAATTTATGTTGATAATTTTAAAATGCTTCAAGCGTGGCATACTTCTACATCAAAGCAAATTAAGATCCCACGCTAAAATTGATATTTTGAGCAAGTGCGTGGACTCCTTTACATGCTGTTTTAAAGTGCTTCCTATGTGCCATCCCCAAACATAGATGCAGGCACTAAAATTCTTTTGTGGGCAAAACTGGAAGAATTAATTGGCAACAAAACATTAATTTCTTTGGGAGGCAAATCAATGATCATTCGTTGTTGATTCGCACGTCTTTACAACTGGAAGATTTGTAAGGAAGCAACTATATATATGTCGACTAAATAAAAAAAATGCCAAACCTTCGTCCTCTGATGTTCTAGACTCTTTTTCACTTTTTCACGTTCTTTCAGAGTTCAGCTTTGGGTCTTTGGGTCTTTAGAAATTCGGTGAATAGTTTACAACGTGACTTCAAGGTTCAACTCCACAAGGCCTTTTGTTTTGGCGTATGTGAAGTAGCATCTTCAAGATAGTGCTAACCTTAGATCGTTTCACCATCCCCCATATGCTTTTACCATTCAAATACAAAGCTATTTTAAAACAACTATTTTATTCTTTCCTTTGGTGCATCTCCATTTCGTGGCATGATGGAACGTTGCGTTGCGTTGCGTTAAATTACTTCATATCTATTCCGTTATTGACGGAATTAAAATATGTTGACCTGGTTAAGGTATGTTGATCTGGTTAAGGTAGGTTGAGCTGGTTAAGGTATGTTGGCCTGGTTGAGGTAGGTTGACCTGGTTAAGGCATGTTGACCTGGTTAAGGTAGGTTGACCTGGTTAAGGTATGGTGACCTGGTTAAGGTAGGTTGACCTGGTTAAGGTATGTTGCATTCATAATGTGTTTTCTTTAAAGAATCTCATTATATGTTGCATCAAGTGCTTTACCAGAGTTATCATTCAAATTTTTGTAAGACGAGTTATCCAAATGTGTTTAGTAGTTTCACTGGGGTAAAATCTTTTATTGTTATCAAACTACATGTCTAGAATTTGTGCGTAGTAGTTTTTGTATTTATGTGCCATAAAATTATTGGATTTTTGTTTCAGATACATCGACCTTCTATTTGTTGTTATCACCATATTAAGGGCCAATGATTTGCTGATTTTCTCACTAGATATTTCGTTTCCTACATTGCAATACCAGTTTAGTCTCATTGATTTTACACACTAATTACATCGCTGGTATTTTCTATTTCGTTCTTACTTGTTCTATATCAGTTGTTTGTTTTCTATTACATTTGAAACATTTTAAATCTGTTTTTGGGGCCCCGAGTGGCCGAGTGGTCTTAAGCGCTCTCCGTTACGGATCACTGCCATCTCACCTCTGTCTGCGTGGGTTCGAGTCTCGGATTCGGCCAATGTGGGTATGTGAGAAAGCTTGCCAGTAGCTTCTCGAGGGTCGGTGGTTCTTTCCGGGGCTTTCCCGGGTTCTTCCTCCACCTATAATACTGGCCGCCATGTATAGCCTATCGTGTGCTGAAAAATGGCGTTAAACCCTACAACAACAACAACAACAACAACATCATCTGTTTTTACCTCGTGTACATACAGACTCGATCATGATTGGCCTTTGTCCACATCGTTGACTCCAGCACGAGTGAACTTTGTCCAAAGGAATAACTCCAGCATAATTTGACTTTGTTCACAGTATTGACATGATTAGGATTTGTTCACATTATTGACTCCAGCATGATTGGAATTTGACCACACTATTGACTCCAACGTGATTTGTCCAAATGATTGACTCCAGCATGATTGGACGTTGTTCATAGTATTGACTCCAGCATGATTGGACGTTGTTCATAGTATTTACTACAGCATGATTGGACTTCGTCCATATTATTAACCCCAGCATGATTGGACAGAGTTCACATTATTGACTCCAGAATGTCTGTACGTTGTTCACAGTATTGACTCCAGAATGTCTGTACGTTGTTCACAGTATTGACTCCAGAATGACTGTACGTTGTTTACAGTATTGACTCCAGAATGACTGTACGTTGTTCACAGTATTGACTCCAGAATGTCTGTACGTTGTTCACAGTATTGACTCCAGAATGACTGTACGTTGTTCACAGTATTGACTCCAGTATGACTGGGAATTTTCCACAGCATTCAATGTGCGTAGCTTAATTTTTTTTTTGTGGATTAATTTCAGCTACTACAGAATGTCAAATGAAAGTTCTTCGAAAACTACATTTTCAAATTATATGTATATAAACTGGAAAAACTGTTCTTGATTTTAGTTCAACCATATAGTAAAAAACTCTTCCCTTATCAACTGATTTTGCTGAGTTTGTCTTGCTTCTTTGTGAGAGAAAGTAGCATCTCTTCAACTATTGTTTTTTTTTATTTTGAAAGGATGACCGTTCCTCTGATTTTGAATCTATGCGTGTTAAATGTCAAGTAATCAATACATCTGATCTATTTTATACCGTACTAGCTTCAGCAAGGGTAGGATTTATAGCTTTTGATCTGTTATAAGTGTTGTTGTAACCATGAATTACCTTTAGAAAATATATACCCATTTTCTGGCTAAAGTTTAGAGCGAAATACTTTCAACTTCTAGTCATCAGGGTTCTCTTAAATATTTCGGCTACAGATGAATTATTATCCGGATGTGTAGAGACGTAAATATGTCTCTAAAGAAATCAATTTGATGATGTACGTTTTACAGCACTAAACTCTGAAAACTGAATATCCGAATGGGATTATAACATACCAATGTATAGCATTTACTAGTCTAATTAGTCTAATTAGTCTATGTTACACATTATGAATTCACTTTAATCATCACAATCACAATATTCTTGGATTTTTTTACGAAAGAAAACACACTGAATGTAATCCTGTGCATAAATAAGTTCTAAAAGAACGTTTGTTCGCCGAAATGGCACAAAGTGATCAAGTCGTTGAAGGTCCATGATGGCCGAGTGGCTTCATGGGGTAAGGTGGCCGAGTGGTTTAAGGACAAGGTGTCTGAGTGGTTTAAGGCAATCTCAACCAACTTTAGTATGTGAGAAAGCTTGCCTTTAGCCTGCCGTTGGTTGGTGGTCCTTCCCGGCTTCCTTCCTAGTTCTTGTTCCACCAAATATATTAGCCATATATTGCTATCATGTGCTGATAAAAAAAAATGCGTTCAAATCCACAAAACCACAAAAAGAAAACAAAACAACAAGCAGTCGCTTGAAGTTCAACCAGTTACTCCCGTAATGATAATCGCAATAGCGATGACTGGAACAATATGGCGTCTTACTTAGAGCACAGCCGTACTATAATCCACTCTGAAGCCCCACAACCTTTCCTTTCGCATCCTAGAAAAAAATGTTCGATGCAAATGCTGGCCATTGTAGACTACCCTCACGTCTATTGTTGTTATAAATTCATAGAGGTCGTATTCGATGATATATCGTCTCAACACAAACAATAGTTTGAGATCATGGAAACCACGATTTCTTCAATTGTTTCTATTCAGATACACTAGAAATTACGATTGGATATCTCTCCGTTTCATAAATAACACGTGACAAAAGTTATAGCAAAATGACATCAGCGAAAACATGTTCACAATTTTATCGATGCCAATAGTTTAAAATTATTTGAGACCTATATCCATAAAAACTAAATCAGACAGGCATAACTGGCCATGACTAGAATCTATTATTTTTGCTAATGATATATACAAGACAAGGGATGCAGAAACAATAAGTATTATTAATTCATTGATGTGACTCCCAAATGACACATTGTTGGTAAACATGATTCATAAGTTTAGTATAATTTGTGATAAACTTGATTCAGGTATTTAATATAGTTTGATGAAGTTAACCATTAACCTCTTCTTTTTAAAAAGAAAACTTAGGACTAAATGAAAAAACAAATGCCTATACAATTTTATTTTTGTAAAAACATAACACAATGTTGAGGCAGAGTCACAGACCAACTACAAGTTATAACAGATGTTCCACAATGTTCAGTTTTTATTTTACCTCGTTTATTGTTTTGCGTATATTAATGGATTGTTTACTCCTCTTAAAAACTAATTACGAACTTGTGCTGGAGATACTTTTGTTTATCTATCGAACTATAAATTCTAACACATGCGCACAAACCTTACAAAACGAACTCAATCTCATACAATAAGTGTTTCATGCAATTAACCCTCAAAAATGTAAAACTGTTACGATCACAGGAAGAAAAGTCAATTTTCAATATAAAATACATGGTATAGAACCGAAAGTTGTTGACCATGCTACATATTTTGAAGCAATTCATAAATGTACAACACACATAAACAATAAAAGAGGAAATAGAGGATATTTGCATAAATACTGGATATAATTCAATTAGCTCGTGATAAACGCAACATTTTCACAAAGCCTCGAGTGAAAGTACTTAAAATGTTAAAACACGAGATGAAATCTATCCGTTACTCACTCATAACAAACACATTTTCTTTATATTTTATGCTTAAAAGTATTGGTTAGCAAGATGTCCTGCGAAAAATATTGAAGTAGCAGATTTCATGATGAATACCGCGCTATGTCAGTGCTTTACCGTTTACGTTCTGCTGTCGTTTGTGATTATTAACAAGAAAATATAAACAATTACATAATCGTCCGTCCGATTTGACAGTTAAATAGCACATTCAGAAACCAAAAAAATTCATGCTTTGTTGGAAATGAGCTGGATTCGCCTTTAACCGGAGGCGGTAATATTCAAAGTTCACGGTTGTCTTATTATCGATCAGGAAGTAAAATTATGTATTGATTTCACTCTATTGTATTTTCACAATTATGTTACATTGAACACCCCATCCTTCATTGCCTAGCATAAATACAAGCAAACAGCACTCTAAAGTCTGTATTTTAAAAAGTAATATACAAACTATACATTTTATAGCGAAACAGTCTACAAAATGTACGTCCTCCCCCAACATAACTTTGTTTCAACGAATATTATCGGCAGAAAACCAACCTCAAACAGTAATGAATCCAGTTATATGCTGGATGTTACATGATAAATGTCTCAAACAATACAGTGTAACGAACATGCTTCTCAAACTAAAATGGCAGAATCAGCATCAGAGTTAGTTGACTTTTTTCTTCTAGAAGGATTTTAGAAGACTGGTTTTGCGAAGATAGTCTCAGCTTTGGAAATTTTGTCTAGAACTGTCGTGCTATGTGCGAAAGCTAAGCCAATTCTCTGATAGCTAGTAACACATTATTATAATTATTTTAAAATCTTTTTTATATCACAAAATATTATCACCGAGTTGGTCGCATACTGACTCATATGCCGCTATCAAGCAAATTTATGTCCGCTGTAACATAAAATTTACTTAATATATTTTATTCATATATGGCAAGAACACAAAACCTTGCATGTTTCCATGTACAATCTGGGGTTTCCTTCAAAACAAATGTTGTGTATATTCAATTACGTTCAATAAATGTTGAGTAAATTTTATTACGTTCAGTGAATTCTGAGAATTATTTCGAAATAGGCCAGTTATATATTTGCATGTACGTTCTGAGTATTCTTTTACAGAAAAAGCTGTAAACGTTGATGTATGTTCCGCATATTCTTTTAAAAAGAAAATTTGTGTTATTAATCCGGTACTTTCTGAGGATTCTTTGAAGAGAAAAGTTGTATCCATTCAGGTATGTTCTGTGGATTTTTAAAACGCAGAGGTTTTGTATTATTCGGGTACTTCTGGCCATTGTCTTTTAAAAAGAAAGTTTTGTATGTCATGGTACGTTCATAGGATTTTTTTTATACAAGGAAACGTTATTATCTTACGTCAATATAAAAAGGAAATAAACATCTGGACAGGTTTAAATAGATTTGCTCATGAGCTGGGACAATGTAGAGCTGTCATCTTATTTTGACATTGCAGATGTAGCCGTCATGCTTCATGGGGGATATATTTCACACACAAGCAGATCGGCCTGCGCAATTACTAGACAATTTTATTATTTAGGATTTTCAATTAGTAACAATATACAATGATAACTTGTCTGCTTAAGCATGACTACAGAACTGGATACAACTGACACTGGCAACGAATAGATTTTCTAAGTCCTGTAAGAACTTTAAAACTGATAAATATATTAGTCTACAGAATTGACATCGGCACTGTGCAACTTTGTACGAAAATTTTGATTTAGTTTTGTTCTTGTATTTTTTTTAGTAAAAGTACGCCAATCAACGAATGAGGGCGGGAAATCACCGACTCGCCCTGAAGCCAGAAACATGACACAGTGTCCATTGATTATTGTTCATTACTTTTCCAATCAAGCTTTAATATGACATTATATAAAGCACATTATTTCGTAGAAGTGGCACAACACAAGAATATCTACGCTTCCCCATGCATGGCACAGCATAAAAATATATATCTCTACGCTTCCCCGTGCATGGCACAACATAAGCATATCTATCCCTACGCTTCCCCGTGCATGGCACAACATACGATTATCTATATATTCCTACGCTTCCCCGTGCATGGCACAACATACGAATATCTAACCTTACGCTTCCCCGTGTATGGCACAACATACGAATATCTATCCCTACGCTTCCCCGTGCATGGCACAACATACGAATATCTATTCCTACGCTTCCCCGTGCATGGCACAACATAGGAATTCCCCGTGCATGACACAACATACGAATATACATTCCTACGCTTCCCCGTGCATGGCACAACATACGAATATCTATCTCTACGCTTCCCCGTGTATGGCACAACATACGAATATCTATCCCTACGCTTCCCCGTGCACTCGTTGGCGCGAATATCAAGCAAATGTTCTTGCATAAGTTTGAATAGAGACTTAACACATTTGGATATAATCGTGTTGTGGTCTGTGGATGAATACAATAGTTTCAAAATGCGTATCCACATTTGGGGTGGGTCATGGGGTAGAAGTTTGTTATTCAATAAAAGCATGTATAGCAATTTCAGGAGATCTGTTATTAAGGTGGAGGTTTATAATTATGTGAAATGATAGTGGGTAGCCTATTGATTAGTATAACTCATTTGTAATCTCGATTGACCCCTGGGGCGTAACACCAGGTGGGTTGGGGATACGAGATGGGGAAGTAGTGGTAACTGTTTACCATTTATAGCTTTTTTGTTTATGAGGTTCAAACATTCTTTAACGACTGTTTTAGTTGCAACATTGTCATTGTTTCATTTACTTTCGATAAGCAGGTATGTATATAATCCTGCCACCACTGCCTGATATAATAGCTTTCCACGTATAGCATTATCGGAGCATACCTGATCGACATTTGTTTTGAATACAATCATAAAATGATGTAAACAATTTAAAATGTCCGCTTTTTAAAATAAAATTTAATAGCATTTATAATTTAGATTCCGCTTTTTCCAAAGACAAATTCTTGCCTCATTATTCAATAATAAACATAAAGTGTAATAATTCTTACATTTCAATTCCTCACCAAATTCAAGTTTCATGCATTACAATTACATCCTCCCTTGAGAATAAATATACACTGCAAGATATTTTTCATAGACCGATTAATTCAATTAACAACTCAAACAATACTTCCTTTAAGGTTTCCCATGGGTGTCTTCGAAGTTCGTTCAATTGTATTCCTCTTAGAAGGTAAAATATCAAGGTAGGATTGTACCAATACCCTTCAAATATTTTTGTTCTTGAACGAGCAAAATATTCATATTGGTACTCTGTCTTCAATATGCATTGCTTAACGTTTAATATGTTTTGTTTAAGACTGAAATATTTCTGAAGATGGCCATATCTGTAAATATACAACAGATTAGTTGCACAACTATACCCAAATATATCCCGGTTATCTGCTGACTTTCTCTCCTGTATACATTTTAGGTTGTCTTAAACGATTCATTACATGGAGACATATAGCCAATTTCTAAATAATAACGATATAAATTAGCGGTTGAGATGAATAACTAATTTTCAGATAGTAGATGGGTTTTTTTTTTTTTTACAAAAGAGCATGAATAGACTCGCATACACATACATTCTTAATAAGTACCCTGTTTGTATCACGTGACTCGATTTGCCAGACGTACATTGAAACAATTTTAATTCTCACAGTAATCGATCTTTATATTTTTTTATGACACATATATGCATTTGTGACTCCAATACATTAAAAATGCATGCAATATTTTCATAAACACACATTTTCAGTTTTCACTGCAATCATAACCCCACTTCCTATTTGAAGGACACGATTATATGGTTTATCATTTGATTAAGATATTAATAAAAGGGAAAGTACAGTTGTATTTCAGTCAGGTACTACAGTAGAAATGGAACGCAAATGTAGTACGTATATATATATATATATATATATATATATATATATATATATATATATATATATATATATATATATATATAAACTTACCTTCTGATTACCACCTGCTGTCAATTGGAATAATCCAACAGTCGTCAGAAGTCGAAACCTCCAAAACCACTGAAATGTCCTGCACTCTATTTCTGTATTATGCTCTAGATGTTGGACAAAATGTCCGACACTTTAAATAAAATGACAAGTTATGCGCGTGCCAAATAAACCGAATAACGCAAAAACTGACATCAAGTTTCTTTTGCAGATAAAGTCGAGAAAAATAATTCTAGAACTAAACCCGCTGATTTTCCAATAGATTATGAATGCTATTTAGCTTCGACATCGGTGTTAATAGAATGTTTTCCTTTGAGAGTTCTGACCACATAATTTACGTTTAGTCTGATCTACGTACAAGGATACTCGCGCGGCCGTGGCTAGACTAATTTTCAGTTCTATGCCTTCTTAAATAACATACCACTTGTTTCATAAATGGTTTTCATTACACTCATTCCACAGTTTGCTATAATACATTGCTAAAGAACGAATCAATATTATTATGACAAATCTAAATTAAAAGTGCAGAAAAAGGTGGGGGTGCTTGCAGAACGGGCTATATTGTCGCAAAATATAAACCTTTGGTTTACGCTCATCAAGTCGATTATTATATGTTCCAATTTTAAATCGTAAATATGTTTGGACGGACTGACATTGAAAGCTGTTAGTAAAATATATTACCGTGTTTTTTTAATGTCTGCTATTCTTAAATGAATTTAGCATTTTCCTGTATAGCGAATTCATATCACTCCGCTGTAAACTATGGATAGTTGTAGTGAAGATTTACATCATTGTGACGGTTCTTTATGTCTTTATGCGCATAATTACACCTATAGCTAGTTTTGAGTCTACCGGTTTCTCGTGAGCTTTTGTAATAATGTATTAAACTGATTTGATGACATATTGTCATTTGTTATAAAATGAAATATCTCAGTAATGTGTGTGTATGATGATTGAGTACACAGTCTGTTTAGACACGCGAAAGTTTATTATATTTATCCAAAAAGCTTAGAGGGTCGTTTTTTCTTATACTTGTGTTAGAAAATTAATTTTACCTTTCTTCTACCCAATTCAATCGCAATAATAGTCAGCAAATTTGTTTTAGACCAGTAGTTTCACAAAACATTATGAAATTAATTTCCTCTGAGAGAGTGAAATTTTTTAATTACTTTCCAACAAAAGAATATTTTAGACGCAGCCATATATGATTCATTAAAGTGTCATTGTTAGAGTTGTCGTCCCTTTTGAAAGGCATTTGTATCTATATGGGACCAACGTATGATCCCAGATCGATGATAATTAGACAAGTAATCAGGAAATAGTAGAATAATGCGAGTGTATTATAACGCCTTAATCTGACAGCACACACAGATAAACCACAAGCACTCCTGAGAACGATTTCTTTCTCAGCTTTCCTGCTCACCACGTTTATCGACAAGATCATCCCTTATTTGTTTTGATGCAAACGATTTTGAAACATTAATTATTTTCGAATCCTAATCTATAACTACAACATCTGAAAATTGCAGCATTTGCTTGCATTATCAAATCGTGTGTAATACATATTTCTAAACTGGAACAAAATTATCTTAAAATCTACACTAGCAAAATTTTGATTGGAAAGGACATAAACTAAGAAATTGATCTGATGTGGGTATTGTGCAGAGAAGAGATTCATACGACCACTCAACTATTTTGCAAAAACTAACGAATTATTGTTCTAATTCGACTTTGAATAGTTCAGTCAAACCTACAGTTTGTTCTACAAGCTTAATATCCAAGACTTCATAAAATTTAAATGATGGCAGATTCTTCACTTGCCAAAATTTATGAATGTGCAAGCACTTGTGTTCGTGTCCATAACATCGCCACCACATTAATACACTATTGTGGTTTAATGGAAATCTGTCCAATAGTACGTTTGACTTCTGGCATTGCCCTGACTCTTTGGCGATTTCGGGTTTGGTCAGTTCGACAGAAGGCAGATGGCTGACATATAGGTCCGTTATATTCAGTCATTCGTACCCCAGATGGTAGACAGGAGGTCGAAATGTTTGTTCCAATTTGTCCGTCTGTGAGTGTGCCTAAGTCCACGATTCTTTTTGAATATCTCGCGGTAGTAATAGACATCACAGTTTAGATGTCTAAAACACATCCCAATTCTACGTTGTCTTTTTTGGAAAAAGAACAGAATGCAAATAAGCTATGACTTCAGAATACAATTATTAAATGAAAGCAAATATAATTGTATAACATTATTAAATGAAAGCAGATATTAATTAGTTCTGCATATATCAATCATACATATGAAACATACGGTTATAAACATCAACGAAAATCATATATATATAAAGTAAAAACCATGAAGCGTATGTTGATTTGGTACACTTCAAAAGAAATATGGAATTTTGTTGAAAACTTCTCTTTTCTGTGGCTGAAATAGAATATAAAAGTTTAAAAGCCAGTAGATCGACCCGTCCATAGGCATACATACAGATATCATACATAATTAATTGATGACCATACACAAAAATCAATATCAAATTTTACAAATAATTAAACAGATATACAGTACACTGTGGCGGCGATAGGATTTAAGGAGCCCTAGACCAATGTTCTTTACTGGCATACCCATTTTGCCACGGCGAGGATTTGAGGAGCCCTAGGCCAATGTTATTTACTGGGTATCTTTTTTGCCACGGCGAGGATTTGAGGAGCCCTAGGCCAATGTTATTTACTGGGTATCTTTTTTGCCACGGCAAGGATTTGAGGAGCCCTAGGCCAATGTTCTTTACTGGCGTACCCATTTTGCCACGGCGAGGATTCGAGGAGCCCTAGACCAATGTTCTTTACTGGGTACCTATTTGGCCACGGCGAACAGGCTTTATGATATTTACCAGCCTCCTCCCCACCTTCATAAGCATACGTATTGTGTAGAATTGGCTCTCTACAGTAAGGTGAAGGTGAGATATTAGGAAAATTTCGGCTGCGAAAAAGAGTTTCTGAAGGCACCCAATTCGTCTTGCACTAATCGAAGTTTCCCAAACCCTCTGGCGCCGATAATGCATGTACAATAACTGGCTTTTAGTATATATTATGATAAACATGAGTAATTGACCGATTAAAACCACACACACACACACACACACACACACACACACACATATATGTGTGTGTGTGTGTGTGTGTGTGTGTGTGTGTGTGTGTGGTTATGTTTTTATATATCGTTATGTATTTTATGCTTTATATGAAAAGCTGTAAACTGAAAGAGATTGGGGCAGTCAGCTTTCTGAAGGCAATGGGAATACCTTAAGATCATTTACGGTTCTAGAAATAACATACGTTTAAAAAAATCTGAATGTTGGAGTAATTTGACCCTTGAAATGAAATGCAAATTAAAATGCATATGAATGTGACGGGTATCAATTCTGATTAAAAACAATGTTTGTATGGATATGATCTTTTTATATCGATCGTTTTATAGACATTTGTAAAATATCCCATATGGAGAACACTTGTATGACTCTAATTATTCTTTTTGGTATGTTGTCCACACACTGGAAGACTGCACGTTCAACATGGCATTCAAATTGTCTACCTTTCAGTGAATCTTTGATAATGGGATTCAGCCAAAAATCAGTTGGAACTAAAACAAGATCTGCCGAAGCTTGAACGCTGTGTTCTTTTCAATAGGCCTGTCAATACGGTGGTTTAGTGCACAGGTACGTTGTCATGGAGTGTATGGATACTTCAGGTAACGGTGCGCGAACGGGAAGTTCGTTAGTGTTCCACAGCTTTTGGCAACCCTATGAGGACATCAAAATATCCGGTGACACTAGTAGAGCCAGTTACGTCTACCTGGACGACTGGGTCTTTCGCATCAAAACATCATGGTTTAAAAATATCTTGACAGTCCAGAGATTTGTATTCTCTGTTTGTTTTCTAGATCCAAATTGTTATTTTTCTTTTGATTCTGCTTCAGAAAAGTAAGGTCATATTTCATCACCTCAGACGTTTCTAGTCACTGTTCTAATACTAGCCAAAAGCTGTTTGACGAATTTAACCCGTGTCTGTTTGCGATCAGTACTCAACAAATGTGGGACACATCTTGCAAAATCCTATCTGAGATTCAAATGATTATTCGGTGTATAAAACAATTGACGAATTAATTCAAATTATAATAGAAATATCTTACATTAAGCATCGATCATCTCCACTAACGATCTCCTTCACAGTACCAACGTCATACTCGCCAATCGCAGACAACGGTCTTCCAAAACACGCGTCATTCTCGGATGGACTCGCGACAATCGCCTCAAAATTGTAGGATATGACAGAAAATGTGTCTGAGTTGGCATTGATATCAATCGAGGAGTCTCCTAAGAGCGCCCGGCTTTTACAGTATGCTCTTTGCACAGTAGCTGAATTATTCGCCTTTCTTAGCTAACTGTGATTTAGTTATGTTACTTCACTGGTAAATATCTGCAGGTGTCGGGATTGCTGCACACGCAGCTGAAAATCCTTTGAATGGCTGTTATTTTATTGATCATCCTTCGTTAAATTTATTGAAAGATTCAGTGAGACCAAAATATTAATTCAAAAGGTTCACAGCTTTTCAGATACCCCTCCTATAAGTCTTTGTTCGATTGAACCCATTTTAGTAAGTTTTGCAGAAGGTCGGAAAAAATTTTACGCATCCCATGCCTTGTGAATCCAGTTGGTTTACTAACATAATCTTGTTTATATAAAATTAGAATAGAAATAACAATTTTAAGAATTGGTATAATTATTTCTGATAAAATTAACTATTGTCAATCAGTAAAAGAGTCAATGTGTTTGGCAATGTTGTGAAGACAATGTACATAGAATGAGATAAATTATGACTCAAAACTAACTTAAATTGAAACCGTGACATTACATTTTTTTCTCAAAGCTTTAATTATGGGAAGTTCAAATAACACAATCATATCGCGAACTTACTGTACATTTTTGTTAAATAATTAATTTGTTAGAACAAATCCTTCAATCGATATTTAATAACATTATTCTTATTTCTAGTAACATTATCGAATCGAACAGATTGCTTAAAGTTACAATTCATTGGTTGAATCTCATGTTAATTCTTAGTTTAATATTTTCTTTTTATACAATTTTTCAAGCCTAATTGTTAGAATCGTTGTAGCATTATTCCTATTTTTTAGTAACTTTATCTAATATAATCGAATATCTTGCTGAGAGTTGAAACTCATCATTTGTGTGTGTGTTGGATTTTTAACGTAGCTTTAAAAGAAATTCAGTTATATCGCAACCATCTCTATGTGACAGTTTATAATGATATCTAGCACTGAGGCATCATGCCGAAGACGTAGCATGCTGTCCCACCCAGTCACATTATCCTAACCTCTTAATGCTTAGCGTCAAGCGATGCAGCTGCTGATACCATTTATATATGGTTCGGTCGGGGTTCGAATCCACGACCTCCCGCATCTGAGGCGGACGCTCTAACCACTAGGGAATCGGAACGGTCGCTCATAATTTCAATATATATTGTGTGCTGAACTTTTGTCTGTGACGCCTACCTGCTGTTTGTAATAATTCTGAAAAGTAAACAACTATTTAATTGGATTTGTGTTCAAGACCTGGGTTTTTATCCTAAGAAATTATACTGTGACTTAGGTCAAATGAAACTAGTATATATAGGGTTTGGTAAACAATTATTCATTCCTGTTTTATGCTGAGTCTATGAAATGACATATGATTGTGTTCAGATATAAATTTAGAGAAATACATTGGAATCCTAAACTGAGTATTGACAATTTGGACTCAAAAGACTTTGGGATTAATGAGGATTCATTCAAAGACATTCTGTATAATATCATTGTCATACATTAAAACATTCATGACTATTTTTATAAATTCGAATCATTCTATACTTTTGGATTTGTAATGTAATATTTAGGATTATTTGTGATTTAACTGTAAGCGTCTTTGAAAATTTGACGTTGTATTCTAGGGAGATAAATTATTTACTGATTTTATTAAACTTGTTGGTTTTGCTTCTTTCTGTTCCATAGTTTAAGACTGTTAGAGTCGTAAAAAGTTTAATAAGTTTTTTTTTTTTATTTTTACTTTACAAGTTTAATTGTTAAAATCGTCGTAGTTCATTTTGGTTATTCCTTTGCGTGTACTGAATTTTGAACATTTCCTGTATCCCGCAATGACATGCCTGTCTCTTTTTTTTTATTCTTTTTTTTTACCTGAACTGCTTTCTTTTTCCAGTACTTTCTCTCTGTCCCTTACAAGAAACAGTTGAATATGTACGCATATTTCTTTATAATTATGCTAGGTTACAGGACTGCATTAAATTTACGTTTTTGTGTAGTCAAGAAAAAGTGTAAGTTTAGCTTTAGCTTGCGTTATATTATTTAAAAATAGACGTATATGCCGAAAATATGTATCCCAAAATACACCCCTACAAAAATAAACAAAAGAAACGAGATTTGAAAAGGCAAAACTAATTGCATTACATTATTTTGAAACAATTCTAACCACTCTTAATATAATATTAGTACACTTTTGAAGCGAATTAAATATCATCGCTACTAGTTTTAATTATATCCGAATCCATTGTGCGTATTTCTCGGTAGTACCACTGATAAATACAACTTTCCAGGCGCTTAAACCCGATTCTCTTACGCTTGTATGACACTGTTACATATATTATATTTAAAATAATGGCCATTAAATAAATAGATTGTTAACTTGAGTTTGAGTTCAAAACACAGGCTTGATTATGACCTTAGATGGTTCTTGAACATGAACATGATTATAGTTTTTGGTTATTTTGCGCTGCGATTATTGAGATGAATTGCGTTCATAAGTAAATGATTTATTTATTGCAATTATTTAAAAAAATATTGGAATACGGATAACTTGATAAATGTATGCATTGAAAGAACGTTAGTTAGAAATCAGTGAGAGTTGTTGTTGTTGTTCTAGGGTTTAACGCCATTTTTCAGCACAAGATAGGCTATACATGGCTGCCAGTATAACTGGTGGAGGAAGAACCCTGGAAAACCCAGGGAAGAACCACCGACCCACGAGAAGCTACTGACAGGCTTTCCCACGTACCCACGCTAGCTGATCCATGGACTCGAACCCACGCAGACAGAGGTTAGATGGCAGTGATCCGGAACGGTGAGCGCTTTAGACTACTCGGCCACTCGGGGCCCCGAAATCAGTAAGAGAAGGGGACAGCTGGAATACAATAGTATTGTTTAGCATACCTTTCTTTTTCAAAAACACAATTGCAGTTTGTGTGCATTCCTTTTTTATATTTCCTTCACGAACCTGCCGCACGTCTTGAAAGGATCTGTTTTGTTTGTTTTTTAACATTGTTACGTATTGATTTTAATGGCAACAGTTAGACTTTTATTAGCGTGTACAGGCAGCTAATTATATCACCAGAATACAATCCCAAGACACACAAAAGAGCAAACATCATATTACTTGAAGTTACGCATTCCACTAGGGAGTTGATTTATTTAAATGTGACTTGCTTTTCATTAAATTTGATCATTCAGGATCAGTCTACTTTTCGTTGTGGGGTTCTTGAGACCCACAACTCAACCATTAATTTTTTTTATACTCCTTGTATAACTAATCAGTTTGTTTCTTGCCCGATAGTATTCTATGGGGCAAATCATTTATAGTTTTCTTACGATAGTGAATATTAGTAGATTCACAGAGTATGTTGTACAAATCTGACAGCCTTCTAAACTGGTTATTTGTCTATCCCCACAACCCTAGTTCATCTTCATTATTTGCATGTGGGTTTTATTTCAACATTTCCGAAATAAATTTTATGGCAACGGAGATTCGGTAGACCAATTCATTTTTCCGCCATTTTCACTGGTAAGCCCCATTGAGGCTGAAGTGATATACGTAACTACTGACCAATATGTTGCAACAGACTTGATGCAACTATTTGACAGTGCATTTTGTAGCCAAGACTACCGAGGTGAATGCTTGTAATATAAACATATTTCTAAAACTACGAGTGAATATGAACACAATATTTTAAAATATATTTCCAATTTGTATTTTCAATCAAGGCAAATATCGAGATAAGATTTCGGTTTCCTTTATTTGCAAATCCTCTACCAACAAACCAACCAACCATCCAACGTCTCTCTGGTTCTGCATGACTGACATCGATTTTAACATTAGGTTTTTAGTTTTTTTTCTTCTCATAAAGGCAGAGCTATAAATCTTTTCCAAGCTCAAACTAGGTATCAGCATACATTTCTCCACCCAGAAATATAGGTAGACTTACTATGAATGTTAATCATATTTAAAAACGATAAGCTTACAGTGTTATTTTCTTTAGATCAAGGTATAAATACATGTCATCAGATGTTTCAAATAGAGAAGTGACAGAAAATTCAAATTATTTTTTTTTAGTCCTACCCATTCGCAACTAGGTAGCTAATTTTGCCTATTTCTTATCTATCTATCTATCTATCTATCTACCTACATATCTATCTATCTATCTATCACTATATCTATCTATCTATCACTCTATCTATCTATCTCTCTGTCTGTCTATCTATCTATCTCTATCTACCTACCTACCTATGTATCTATCTATCTATCTACCGATCTATTTATCTATCTAACTAACTATATATCTATCTATTTATCTACCTATCTGTCTATCTGTTTATCTATATATCTACCTATCTGTATATCTATATATCTCTCTCTCTACCTATCTACCTATATATCTTATCTCTCTACCTATCTACCTATCAATCTATCTATCTACCTATATATCTATTACCTACCTATCTACCTATCTATCTATCTATCTATCTATCCATCCATCCATCCATCCATCCATCTATCTATCTATATATATATATATATATATATATATATATATATATATATATATATATATATATATATATATATATATATATATATATATCTTTCTATGATGAATCCAGATGAACATGTTTTTTTTCCTGTGCTTAATGAAGGGTTTTTTTTCCATTCAAAATGTTACATAAAGTCCATTTTAAAGTTTCATCAATGGAGCCTGTATCAGCATAGAATTTAATATTTTTCAGATTTAAGTCAATAAATTTTGTGCACAAAGTTATTTTTAAGTTTAGTGGGATTCAACAGTGAAGCCTTTTTCTGCAATAAATGTACAGTTATAATGTTGCCTTGAAGTATGGCATATTATTGTCATCAGGACGTGTATAAATGCTAACGACGTAAATTCTAACCTTAACAGGCACACCAATTCTACCACGAAAGGAAAAAGAAAGATCAAACAATTTATTTGTTCGTTCGTCTAAAATATTTTTTTTTTGCCAACAATAACGATGCATCACTTCGACTCTTCTTGTAAATAAATTTTACTGAGTCTTGCATAGCCACTCGTGTGTATGTGTTACGCTGCATAACGTATAATTTTGTAAAGAAGCTAAATAAAAACCTTACAATAAGGTTTGTTTGTTTGTTTTCTGTCTCGTTTGCTTGAATGGTTGAAAGGAACAAACTAACCAATTTCTCGGCGCCGTGTACGTCATCTTATTTCCCAGTTGTGTAATTAAGAGTCTAAAATTTTCCTACGAAATTCGACGCCCATGTCTCCTCTTGAAACCAATATCTCCCACAATGTGAACTGGAAGGGATGTTTGTTGTTTTATATATCAAAAATGTTCACACTCATGAACCATGGTTCATTCCAATAATACCACAGCCACAAGAAATTTGAAATTGATAAGCAATCGTGGTACTTTATGGCTGTCATTCACATTTAATATAAAACTCTTTTTGTGTAGCTGTATTCCTGCATGCTATACTGTCTAGCTGGCGTTTAATTATAGAAGACCTTGAGAAAGTGGATTGCAAATCGAATTTTCAATTCTGAGCCGATTTATTGGTATGAAAGTCAACGTGTGAAAATTTATTCGGAACTTAGGTTAATCATTCATGGCGATAACGTGACGAGTTGGCATCAGCTCTGTCAGCAGATGCTACATAATTTAATCCAGACCAGGATTTATCGGTTTACAGCCAATAAATCCTACAAACGAAAGGCATTCATCTCAGTCCAAAGGAGTCGTGTTTCGAATGGTTGGGCGGTGGGTGGGGGAATTGATATCGTCTGTAAAACGTGGCTTTAATGCAGATGGTTTTAGTATTTCTTGTTAATCCCTGAATACTGACACCATCTTATACAGGTTTATATGTATAATTTTAGTTTTATGGGGTTTACTACATTTAACAGCATATTATAGGCTATATCTGGCGGTCAGTATATTTGGTAGAGGAAGAACACAAGAAGCTCAATCGACCCAGGGGAAGTTAATGGCAATCTTTCTCACATACCCACGTTGGTCTAGCCGAGATTCGAACTCACAATAGAAATACGATGTGCGAGTTGTCTGCAAAGGCGAACGCCTTAGACCACTCCGCCACACGGGGCTCATGACATGCGTAAATCAATCGAGTCACGTTCGTATAGCACTTGCGAAAAAATGTTTCAGTTACTTGTATTGACACTTTATTGTCATACAATAAACATAACACCATTGCAGACTGATTTTATAAACCGCAATCATTTCAGTTACTAAAAAGGTCAAACTCACCCAGAGCACTGACAGAAAAGGTCACACCCATTACACATTGGCTGACATTTCCTTCTGCATGATTTGTAAATCGTTCTAGTCATTTCTGACCTCTCATGAGAAAACCGTTATTGCAATACAATTCTTATGTGAATTCGATACTTCAAACGCCTCAAAAGAATTAATATTATGTTGAATTTATCTATTAAAAATATGTAAGAATTCGTATGTGTTAAACAAGTCTGAAAGTCTAAACGTTTTGTCCCAAAGGTGGACCGACAGAGTGCTGAAGAAAAAATGCTTAGTTAACGATTAGTAAATATTAAGTGGATTCCTAGCAAGAACTTCGCGGATGTAATCATTCTAAAAGTAATACCAGTATGTTCGTTATAAATAATGGGAAATGAATCAATGCAAACGTAGCCCCCCCCCCCCCAACCCGGTCAGCCCCCCCCCCCCCTCACCCGGTCACCTTAACCCATAATAAAAACCTAAGGAATGTTCACTATGTGCAGTATATTCAATGTCGTTTGTTGTACATATATTGAACAGTTATCAGTGCATACCGAGCGAATTGTCACTGATTGGTTACAAAAAGTTAGTTTTGTGTGCTTTCGTCAGAGTGATGACGTGTTATATGATTATGATCATGGCTTACAAAAGCACACACTTCGCTCCTATTCCTGTGTATCCCGCTTTTTTTGTGTGGACATCATTTTGTCATTAACAAAGCTTTTTACTGATATCACTTTATCAATACCGGATTTATAAAAGATTTATGACGTTAGTCTTGGTTTGTGCAAACTAGCAGTTTTATGTGTACAAACCATTTTGAAGTTGAGATTCGTTTTGGCTGTTGAGAGTTATAAACATTCTAGTGGTTGCGTGCAATCAACAAAATTTCGGGCTACCTTTGTGTATGAATGTTCGCACGTACATGAAAATAGTCATAGCAATAACATCTAACGAGTTCTAAGTTAAAACCAATAATCTTTCAATACAGAGAGATGCGCGCGCGCGCGTGTGTGTTTGATTTAGATTTTTAACGTAGCTTTAACAATTTTTCAGTCATATCGCTACGATGTCTGCTTTGTGGCAGTTTATAGTGATGCCTAGCACTGGGGCATAATGTCGAGACATATGTCGAGACATGAAGCATACTATCCCACCCAGTCACATTATCCTGACACCAGGCCGACCAATCGTAACACTAACCTCTTAATGTTGAGCGCCAAGCGAGGCAGCTGTAAGCGAGTTGCAAAATATTATTGTTACAAGCTTAACTGATCAGAAAATAGGTTATTGTGCTTGATGAAATGTGTCAAGTTCGATTGCTTAAGAGTATATTAGTATACCAAGTAATGAATATGAGCACATCAAAGTGTCTCACACAGTAGGTGGAATGGACGGTCAAATAAAATTACTTATTACATTTCAACCAGTTTACAAAGAAATCACGGCTCCAGCTTTTATAAAGGCTTTAAGCCGCTTTAACTAGCTCTCGTCTCTCGTGCAAGCATGTGCCTTGTTTCTGCACAGTAAACCTACTTTTCTTACATCCTGTTAATGTCGCTATATCTGGCTTATATATTTAGACCCATCTACTGTCTCTGGATTATGTTTCAAGTATTGACTTCAGTTTTTTATATGACATGGTACAATAGACAAGATGTTATAAAATAAGATTAGCGAGACGATGGAGGATCCACAATTACCGTAAAAATGTTTCATCCAAGGTTTGCTTTGACAATGCGCAACTTTTCATTGTTCTTAACGTTTTTAATCAATTTTGCTTTTGTCTTTAAAATATTATGATTCATTTACCGCGGAGAAAACAGTCATATTGGATGCTAATTTAATAAAAAGAGATTTATCGAACTTCTAGATTCGTCCATGAATAACGTTTATTGACAATTATAAAATCTGACAGTTATAAAATTTGACATGAAATTTTTTCTGGTGACTTTCTGTGATATGCGACACCTATATTTCTATAAACATATATTTTCTCTAACGATTATAAAATGGTTCAAGAGCTCTATTACGTTTTAGACGCACCTATTGCTGGATGGCAAATTAACATTACAATAATTATCAATGTTTCGGCTACGGAGTCATATTGGTAAAGGGTAATGAATGGGCAGAGAAAGCAGCCAAATCTGCCATACAGTCACCAGTTTCCGAATGAAGGAATCCATAAACTAAGTTCAAATACTGTAGAGATCAGCATGTTGGTCAAACTTGGCAAAATATCAGAGTATCAAACCCACTACTGAAAAGTGGAGTCGCTCGAATACTGAAGAGTGGTGTCCTTCGTGTACTGAAGACTGGTGTCCCTCGTATACCGAGGAGTGGTGTCCGCCGTATACCGAAGATTAGTGTCCATCTTATGCTGAAGAGTGGAGTCCCTCATGTACCGAAGAGTGGAGTCCATCATGTAATGAAGGATGGTGTTGTTCGTATACTGAAGAGTGGAGACCCTCGTGTACTAAAGAGTGATGTCCCTCGTGTACTGAATAGTGGTGTCCATCGTGTAAAACGAATCACAGAGATAAGGCAGTATTGTGTCGATCACATATGGAAGAACAAACATTTTCGAATCATGCGTACCTCCTTATGGGTGAACCTCAACCAGAGTGCGTACCATACCAGTATCTTCTAACTGCGGAACACATTCTTGTTGCCTGTGTCCGTTTCCACCACGCTTTCAATTATTCTTTCTTTTACATTTCAGTTGCTTGTGCTCTGTCGATTCACCGCAGAGAGTTCTGTAAAATGGGGATCCGATTAGCCGAGTGGTCTAAAGCGCTCACCGTTACGGATCTCTGCCATCTCACCTCTGGCTGCGTGAGTCCGAGAGTTGGGCTTGGCCAATGTAGGTACATACGACAGCTTGCCAGTAGCTTCTTATGGGTCGGTGATTCTTTCCGGGGTTTTCCCGGCTTCTTCCTCCACCATTTATACTGGTCGTCATGTATTGCAGATATTGTGCTGAAATGAGTTAAGCCCTATAACAACAATAAGTTCTGTAAATAGTAATCCACCGAACCTTCGGTGATACCCGACGTTTCTTCTTAAAGCCCGTTTTCAGAAAAAGAAAACTATTTTAAATTAGCTCTCTAACATAAATAGGTGTTATATTTCTTTGTAAATGGCAAATATATTGATTTTGTTTGAAAGTAGGAAAGCTATTGTAGCTGTAGGGTGTGTTTCCGCTAATGTGTGAAAAAATACTTCCCGCTAGATAAACAGAGTCCTTCAAGAGAAGAAAATCTAAATTATGTCAAAATTATGAACTGATCTGGTAAGACATGTGAGAAACTGTATACTTCAAATCCGTTGGAGGTTACACTTGACACTAATTGTTAATTGTAAATTAAGTGAGCATAACATGTTCAGAGACGGCGAGTTTTGAAATATACCAATGTATACGTCTTTGTATTCTTCTACAGTGCGCAATCTATGATATGTCGATTATGCCATATTTAGGGAAGGAGCTTAAACGTATTTGCTTATCTACATAATGGCGGCATTTAAGAGACATTTCTTGTATTTGTTTTAAATATTGGCTGACTTTGTTATATGAGTGACATTTGAAGATTTGTGGTTAGTGGTTAGTCAGTGTGCACTGTGCTCCAGTCTAGTCATTTGCAAATATATGGAGGGAGATGAAAGAATAAATAATAATGTAAGGAGGCGATTTAATGACATTGGTGGTCGACATAGCATATAGAAAAGCCATAAGTTCTGCGTATAGTAGTGCAAGATTATATGACCACCATATCAGTTGATAAAGACGCAAAGCATATTTGTCGAATGTAAATCTACCAACATTGTTTTTACGCCACATTTCAGTTCACTGTAACAGAAAACTGCGTGTGTTCAGTACGATAATAAAATTACCATCTAAACTTACTCTGCTAAATAATGGGGAGAGGGGAGCCAGATAGTAGATAATAGTGGCTGTCCTGTAATCATGCATACTAAAAGACATACAGGGGCTAGCAATCATGTTATGGTGTATTTGCCACGGTCGTGGTACAACATTTGAATTGAATATAGCCAGATAAACACATACATAAATCGGTAAGTGATGTGCGGCACGTTCAAAACAACATATGAACATGGCTTCTTACAGTATTCCAAACTGTTCTGCTTGGAGATCATAATGCTTGTCACTGGCATATTCTCCCTTAGCTTTTATTAACAGTATTTTCCAAAATTTTCAACAAACTCCACTTCTTGCCATTTAGTAAATTAATGATAAATGTTTGTGATATTGTTGCTTAATTGCAAACAAAAACTCCATATCGATCTACAGTCCTTGGAAATCTGTCGACAAAATGGTTTGGCCTTTATATTTAAATGTATTTTTTAACATCAGTGATAAACGTTACATAACATTTTAGTGAAAGACATTAAAACTATTACCAACATTTATAGCGATTTCTTCACAGACAACCACCCCACCCACCTTTACTAAACTGTGCATTACCAATAAATCCTTTTGTCTACTCCTCTCAACAGCCAATTCTGACCTGTTATTAACAGCCATATTACTTTGTGTCATGGTCAGTAGGGATATGGGCATATGATGCTCGTGCATTCCGTGCGTTCCGTGCATTCCGTGCATTCCTGTATTTATAATAGTGATCATTTTCAATGTAGATGGTGAAACAAAAAACAATCAAGGAAACAGTTAGAATCGTTTTATATGATCATTTCTTATTTTCCTATAAAAAAATGCATTGGATTGTGTATAATCATACCATGGGAACCTAATTTATCACGGAAAAGAAGAAATTATATTTTTCAAAGTGAAATTTTCTGTGTAGCGCTTCTTTGCCTTCTGTAGTGAATGACCTGTTCATTAGAATGATGGTGGAGTCTTAAGGCAGGCCAGTTTGAGGTACAGAACAGTAAACAATGTTATACGTGCACACCAAAAGGCAGGTCAATTGGAGGTGCAGAACAGTAAGCAATGTTATATGTACACACCAAAAGGCAAGTCAGTTGGAGGTATACAACAGTAAACAATGTTATACGTACACACCAAAAGGCAGGTCATTTGGAGGTACAGAACAGTAAACAATGTTATACGTACACTCCTGTATCTGGTCACACTTGGCAGCGCTAAAAAATTGGACTCGTCTTATCTGTAGAAGTAGCGCCTTTTGAAAATTTAGATATATGTGTCAAAGAATAAGTATTTTTTTAATGTATGAAAAGAATTTAGATTTCCTGAATAGTTAAATAGATATATTTGACCAACTATGTAACTATGCTACACTTACTGGATATTGAAAAAAGTAGAAACAAAGATACAAATGGTATACTCTAATACTAACATCAAAATTAGGATAAGCTTCAGCAAATGAAGTCGACCTTAACATGGAGACTAACAAATATTTTCAGGGGTTAGTATTCAATAATTTACAAGTTAGGGTTATAAGATGATATTCCAATTACTTATGCTACTCTGCTGTTGAAAAATGTTGAGTTATGGTTTTTCATGGCAGATGGATCAAGATAATATCAATTAACTTTGATGAAATGCCTTTGGCCACGTGAACAGTATGCTGACAGGACGATGAACCTTGTTACCATTGGACTAGAACGGCTCTTAAGCATATCTATACACAAAACATACAAACCGGTTTTTATGGTGGTAGTACATTTAAATGTATGTACTGTAACCGATCTACATATAGTAAATCACACAATTAAATATAACAGTTAATAAATGTAAATTGTACAGAACTGTACGAATATGGAAATACCAGATAGAGGCAACCTGAAGGTAAATTCGTATCAGTAGAAACAATTTTCTGGATGATTTGAACAACTTCTGACAATTCAAGAAAATACACACACGCTTTCTAAGATAGCATGGGCAATACGCTAGAAAATAAAGTGATTTATATTAATACTCATTTGTGTAAAACTTTGTAAACAAAGATAGTTATAAATTATTTGAAGAAATGTGCGATACCTTTATAGAGTGTATCCCTAGATGATTTTCAAGACCAGTTTTGCGTAAAGCTGTCAGTATGTCTTTGATTCAAAACATGTAAAACATATCGATCTTTTACTCCATGATTTAAACATCACTTTCGCAGATTTGTCTTGAGTGAATTATGTTTACCTTAGCTTTGATGACACGGTTGCTGACGAGTCTTCCTAATCTGGGATGAAACTCTACAGCTTCCTGTAGAATTTCCTTATACAACACATCTAGCGCACCAATTTCTTAAATCGCTTTACTGCAATGATTTTTAATGTCTGTGTCGGGAAAGGAAGTGAGTCTTAATTAAGCCTTCGTTTACTTAGCCGTTAAACGACTTGAAAAGGGAAGTGTACCTTCAATTATATATCGGAACTGTTAGATTTGAAATTTTCCAGATCTGTTGTTTGAAATTCAATAAGTCATGCTGACCAGAACTTGGGCGCCTATTTATAAAAGGTAGTAAATATAAAATATATTTAATCCTAATTGGTTACGCAAAAAAAAAGTGGCGTGTTTCCCACACGACTTTCTGGGTTTTAAATTTCCCGCTTCGAAAATCTAGTCAGTCTGCAATTTTCCTGCAAGAGTGAAAATACAAGGCACTACGAGAGCAAATTTGGAAGAGATTCTCTCGTTAAACATTGGTCAAAGGGACTGGATGTCTGGAAATTCAACGGACACAATTTTGGCGGAATAAGCGAACAAAGCTTGAAATCACAAGGGATTTGCATCAATTTCATGCAGTTCGTTAATCCAATATAATGATTTGCTTGAATTTAATTGCTTAAATTCGTTGGTCAATATTCTTGATACGCGTATAACTGTGCTGAGTTCAGGTATTTGAATTCGTACAATGATCTTCTTCATATAAATTTTTGAATTTGTTGTCTTGTTTGTATAGAAACTGGGTATTCTAAGATATGATGCATTACTTTAGTTGATATGAGTTACGAGAATCCGTTTGAATTCACCGATCTTAGATGATGTCATGTATGCAAAAGACTTGAATGTGTGTATTCTCGAAAAATAACGTAGTTAAATCATATAACGAATTTCATTCATTCATTTGTGTAATTTAGACGAGAACAGAACTGCTATGTCCCGTGCAATGTAAATGCGAATCAGTAATGAAATAGCCATCAGGAAGTAAATTAATCTTGTGAAACTAGGTTTGTTTAAGGTCTGCCATGTTTAGCTTGACCAGACAGCCTTTGATCTGTTCGAATTCCGATAGAACGATATCTGACATAACGAGAGGGGAGTAATGATCTATTCCCAGTAGGACAGCTGACAGAATATTTAGGTTGTCTTTGTTTATTTTGTAAAGGGAAATAGTTCCACGGACGTAGCCATGGGCAAGTAGGGGATCCGAAGACAGACGACCAATACAGATCACCATGTCAATGTTCAACAACAAGGAAGAGATCAGTGACAACTTTTTGACGCAGTTCGAAACGTTGACACTGGTTCATCAGCTACCCAAAGACTAGTGGGCTATCAATGTTTTCGGCATTCTTACATGAGAGCCTCGAATAAAGTCTACCATTATGGAATTGCGCGTGTGTTTCGGTAGCTGTCTTCGACAATTCTCTGAAAAGTTTCCGAAACATTTCTGCCGACAGCTGATACTGTCGTAGTAGCGCTTTATTCAGAGCGTCGTAGTTGTCTGTCTCGTTTGGTTTGATATTATATCACACCAAACGGTGTAGACGACTACGACGCTCTGAATAAAGCGCCCCTACGATATTATATCATACCAAACGAGGTAGACGACTACAATTATCTGAATAAAGCGCTACTACGACACTATGAGCTGTCGGCTGAAACGTTTCTGAAACTCTTCACAGAATCGTCGCAGAAAGCTATCGAAACACAACCGCAATTCCATGGCCACGCACTCGTAAGTTTTGATAAATGGATACAAAATCTGGAACCGCGCTAACGTATGAAGGCATACGCGAGGAACTTCTGAAACCGCACGTCTTAAATACATGTAGAAAAGACTTAATAGTGTTCTTAGCTCGTGAATTCTCAACCTTGGATGATATAAGCGCGATGGTCGAGCGCTATGAGAGCGCACATTTCGAATCCAACTACCTGGGTTGGCAGGGACCGACCTGGCATCGGCGAGCATAGAAAGATCACTGAGGGGGCACCCCAAAGACGGAATGGTCAGAATGGAGGGAGGCCAGGTGCTGCAAATCTCAGCCAAGGACATTTACTTGGGTCGGGCAAGACTCAGGGGGCAGATAAGGATTATACGGGGTGAAAAGGTGAGCTGGTGTGTTAGGGCTGCAACAGACCAGACCATGTCGATATGGATTGTACTTCCTACAATCCTTATCGACATGGTCTGGTCGTCCGACAACGATTAATTCGGTAACTTCGAATATTGTTAAGAAACATAAAACAGTGGAGTTGACTAACACAGCGGTAGCTACGGTTAATGGTGAGATGGCAACAGTGCTATATGATACCGGCTGTAGTTATCCGGCCTTGACAGATAGAAGATATGTCAGGCCTGGAGATTACACAGGCGAGATGGTTGAAGTCCAGTTTGCTAACCGGACGAAAGATTCGCTCCCGGTTGTTAACATTGATCTTGATTTGCAGTATGTAAAGGGACCAATTCAGGCAGCGTGTTTGACGGGACTGTCTCATGACGAAATATTAGGGTGTAGGCATGGGTTGCCCAGTCTAGCCCTATGACGTGTACACCTGTACACGTGGGGTCTGTTGAGACGAGGTCTGTTTAACGAAGGTCAAGGTTAAAGCCGTTAAGACCTACGATTGCGCCCATAGACAGTTCGCTACATGGCGAGTTGAGGAACTTAAAGAGGAAGATGTGTCTCTCAACAAGGTACGCAGGTAGACAAAGATGGGTCCATACGGAAATTGACAGACAACGAGTGAAGTTCGTGACGAAATGAGGTATTTTGTACCGGTACGCCAGGAAAGGAACCGATACGTTTAAACAAGTTGTTGTGCCCATAGCTAAGCGAACAGAAGTGCTTAGGCTGGCACATGAGGGTCTACTTCGAAGCCACATGGGGGTTGCGAAGACCAGATATAGGTTAGTAAGGGAGTTCTACTGGCCAGGTGTGTGTGTGGATGTTCGGAGATTTTGTTTGTCGTGTAACAGGTGTCAGCGGGTGGCACCTAAGACCTCTCATCGCCCGGTGCCACTGGGAACCACCCCACTGATTGACGAACCTTTCTCTATAGGGGCGATAGACCTAGTAGGTCAGATAAAGCGGGCGGCAGAAAGAAACAGGTCGAAGGAACGTCACTTTGGAGTGGGTGACAAGACGTTGTTGTTGCTGCCGTTAGAGCACAACAAAGTTCACGTCTCACGGAGGGGACCATTCATGGTAACGGAGAAAAAGGAGGGCAGAACTACCGTATCCGGGTAGGAGACAAGGAGAAGATGTACCACGTAAATCTCCGAGAAACGTTTCTGTGAAAGAGAGACACCCACAGAATTCGTGGTTGCTACAGTTGTGACTGAAGAACCCAACGTTAACAGAGGAGAGGCGGAAGTACTCTCTATTCGTCCTTTGACGAAGGAAGAAACATACGTCGACGTTGTCCTTGACGGGACGTTAACGTCAGAGCAACGTAAGGAAGTGAATTCGTTACTCCAAGACTACTCAAGCATCTTGACAGGACGACCGGGCAAAAAAAAAAATAACAGAGTTGGAGGACATCGCCCTGAAGTTGCTGAATGAGAAGCCAGTGAAGTTAAAACCATATCCGCTTACCTATGCGAAATTAGAAACTGTCCGAAATGAAATTCAAGCTATGATAGACTTGTGCGTTATAGAACCAGCTGAGTCTGCATATAGCTCTCCTGTTGTGTTGGTACAGAAGAAAGACGGTACACAGAGATTTTGCGTTGATTACACTGGTCAACAGTGAAATCATTACTGACTTGAAAAGGCCCTAATCTGTAGTATTTTGGTGTGCCGAACACGAATATAACCGTGAAAAATTTGTATTGGCTCTCGTTTTGAAGATATTCATATACCTCATTTTCTATGTTTCACTGTGTAAATTTCTCCAGTAGGACTGCAGCAACATCCGGAATAATGATGTAACATTGCATAATACCATCATGCTCACATCATCCACAGTTGATTGCATCATTTTCTGATGCAATGCAATACTAATGCCATGCGGCTGCTGAAGTAAGTTGACGTCAGCAGTGTACTATACATGTGTAGGCCTATTATACTAATGCCAGGCGGCTGCTGAAGCTGACGTAAGCAGTGTACTATATAAAGCCCAATCAGATAGGTTCAGCATTTAAAATATTTTAGACGTTGTGCGAGACAGTTCAAGCTACTGTTACATAAAACTTATTATTTTATCCATTTACGTACAATAAAGAACAGTAATGCCTCGAAAGTGTGTTAATACCGCGGACAATTTTTGCTATATTTGTGGGGAAGTGACATTTGTCAACCAGAAGAAAAGTATCAATTCTCAAGTGAAGAAGGCATATCATCTTTACTTCGGATGCAAGGTTGGTGACCAAGACAAGCCTTGGGCTCCGCATATATGCTGTGCTACATGTACAACACAGCTTTCACAGTGGTTGAATTGCAAAAGGTCATCAATGCCGTTTGCAGTCCCAATGGTGTGGAGAGAGCCAAGCAACCACCTAAATGACTGTTACTTCTGCTTGGTTCCTCCTCTTTCCGGCGGAATAACGAAGCGAAAGAAGTCGAGAATAGTCTACCCAAACATTCCGTCTGCAGTGAGACCAGTTCCACATGGTGAGGGACTTCCTATTCCAGAACCTCCAGCAGAATATTTTCTTGATTCATCTGACGAAGACAAAGGTGAGTCGACCTGTTCTTCTCCTGGTCCATCAGCATGCAGTGATCCAGATTTTCACTGTGGTGCATCATCAACCCCACACAGAATAACACAGGAAGAACTAAATGACCTGATTCGTGATTTGGACTTATCAAAGAACAAGGCAGAATTGCTAGGATCAAGACTCCAACAATGGAATCTTCTAGAAGAAGATGTCACAATTACTGCATATCGAAAGCGCCACCAGCAATTGGAGCCTTTCTTCAGAAAGGAAAGTAATCTGATATTCTGTTCCGATATTGAGGGCCTCATGAATGCTTTAAAAATCACTCATGACCCACAAGAATGGAGACTATTTGTGGACTCTTCGAAACTGAGTCTCAAGGCTGTGCTTTTGCACAATGGAAACATTCTTCCATCTATTCCAGTAGCGTATGCTGTCCACATGAAAGAGACATACGATAACTTAAGGCAGCTACTGAATTCCATTGAGTATAACAAGTACAGCTGGCACCTCTGTGGTGATTTGAAGGTAGTTGCCCTTTTAATGGGACTGCAGCAAGGATATACAAAATACATGTGTTTCTTATGCGAGTGGGATAGCCGAGCAAGGGAAATGCACTACATGAGGAAGGAATGGACTCACAGGCAGAATGTAGCCATTGGAGAGAAGAATATCCAACACCCAGCTCTGGTTGAGGCTCAGAAAATCTTGCTACCACCCCTTCACATCAAACTAGGTTTGATGAAGAACTTCGTGAAAGCCATTGACCGGACTTTGCCAACATTCCGATACCTGCATGAAAAATTCCCTCGACTCAGCGAAGCAAAGATTAAAGAGGGAGTTTTTGTGGGTCCTCAGATTCGAGAGCTTTTCAAAGATGACCGGTTCAACAACTTGCTGGAAGGTGACGCGAAACAAGCATGGAATGCTTTTCGCCTAGTTTCTACAAACTTCCTCGGAAATGTTAGGGCAGAAAACTATAAGGAACTAGTAGAAGACATGTTGATGAAGTATAAGAAACTTGGCTGCAATATATCTCTAAAGATTCACTTCCTTCATTCCCATTTGGATTTCTTTCCTAGCAACTGTGGTATTGTTAGTGATGAACACGGCGAACGTTTTCATCAAGATATCGCAACAATGGAACAAAGATACCAGGGAAAATGGTCCACTACAATGCTGGCTGACTACTGCTGGACACTCCTCAGAGATGCTCCCGAACAGCTGTACAAGAGACAGGCGAAGAAATCTAAGATGTAGTCAATGACTTGATTTTTTATAGGTAGGCTATTACAGTTGACCTTTTACTATTGGAATGCATTTCGTTATGTAAACATTAATTTCTTGCAGATTACAAAAAGACTAGAGCCAATTTTGCAATTTGACTGTCATATTCGTGTTCAGCACATAAAAATTGATAAGAATTGACTAATTTTATTTCAGTAACATGACTTTTGTAAAAATTTGTTGTCCAGTGTTACAGGACGTTGAACAGGATCACGGAATTCCAGGTAGAACTGTAACCCGATCCTGAGTCCATGTTTGCCGGGGTGACCAAGACGAAGTGTTTTTCGAAAATCGATCTGTCAAAGGAATACTGGGAAATTCCAGTCCGAAATGACGACAATGCAAAACTTGCCTTCGCAACTCCAGATGGGACCTACCATGGGCAGTCATGCCATTCGGGGTCCAGAACGCGCCGAATGTCTTCACGCGTATGAAAATTATTTGAACCGTTATGGGGGACTGAAGTTTCAAACTTCATGGACGATTTACTCTTAGAGACAGCTACTTGGGACGATCATATCATTTTGCTGAAAAACGTTTTTGAGCGACTTCGACAAACGGGACTGAACGCAAGACCATGTAAGTGCCATGTAGGGTTTGGGAAACAAACCTACCTAGGTCATACCCTCAGCGAAGACACGTTAATCCCAGATAGTTCAAAGGTCGACAAATTATGGGTCTCAGTACGACCGCCCACTAAAACGGAAATTCGATCTTTCTTGGGACTCGCGGGGTATTATGTTGCTAACTTCAGCGCTATTGCTAGCCCATTGACTGACTTGACTCGGAAAAAGGCTCCGACGAAAGTTATATGGACAGACGCATGTGAACGAGCATATCAGACGTTGAAGGACAGACTGACATCAGACGCAGTAGTGAAATTGCCTGATGTGACACGAGCTTTTGTCTTACGTACTGATGTTTGTGATAGAGGTTATGGGGCAGTGCTATTACAAGAGCATGACGGAAAATTATTCGGTCTCTGAGAATGAATGCTTGGAAATTATCTTTGAGATATCTCAGTTCCAACGTTACCTGTATGGACGAAAATTTATTTTACAAATTGACCACCGACCACTCGCCTATTTAGCTCACGCTAAGTTAACAAATGGACGATTAATGAGATGGTCATTATTTCTACAACAGTACCAAGTCCAGGTACGGTATATTAAGGGCAACGAGAATCTAGGGGCTGACTGATTAAGTAGACAAGAGACGTCTGGGGTGAAGGGTTCACCTGAGGACGTGTAAATGAATCAGGTTAGATCTCTGAAATTTGGAAAGTACAAATCTCTGACTTTACTCTTCAAGGTGGGCATATATGCAAGGATGCAAATTTCTGTAGATCTATGAAGAACACATTAATCTGGGGACAGAGAACAGTTAATTAGATTTATGGAGACATGTGCTTGTTAAATCGCTATAATGCAATGATTTTGAATGTCTGTGTCGGGAAAGGAAGTGATTCTTAATTAAGCCTTCGTTTACTTAGCCGTTATACGACTTGAAAAGGGAACGGTACATTCGATTTTATATTGGAACTGTTAGATTTGAAATGTTTCAGATCTGTTGTTTGGAATCCTATAAGTCATGCTGACCGCAAATTTGGCGTTTATTTATAAAAGGTGGTAAATATATTTAATCCTGATTGGTTACGCTAAATAAGGGGCATGTTTCCCACACGACTTTCTGGGTTTTAAATTGTCCACTTCGAAAAATCTAGCCAGTCTGCAATTTTTCTGCAAGAGTGAAAATACAAGGCACTCAGAAAGTAAATTTGGAAGAAATTCTCTCGTTAAACATTGGTCAAAGGGACCGGATGTCTAAAAAATCAACGGACACAATTTTGACAGTAGAAGCGAACAAAGGTTGAAATCACAAGGTATTTGCGTCGGTTTCATGTAGTACGTTGATACCATTATACTGATTTCTTGAATTTAATTGTTTATATTTGCATGAACTTATTTGTTTAAATTTGTAGATCAATATTCTTGATATGCGTATAACTGTGTTGAGTTCAGATATCTGAATTCGTACGATGATCTTCTTTATATAAGTTGACAAATTGTTTGAATTTTGTCGTCTTGTTTGTATAGGAATGTGTTATTCGAAGATTTCATGCATTACTTTAATTGCAATAAGTTACGAGAATCCGTTTGAATTCACCGATCTTAGATGATTTCATGTATGCTAAAGACTTGAATGTGTGTATTCGCGGGAAATAACGTAATTAATCATGTAATTCATTCATTAATTTGTGTAATTGAGACGAGAACGGAACTGTTATCTTTCGTGTAATGTTAATGGGAATCAGTAATGAAATAGCCATTAGGAAGTAAATTAGTCTTGTGAAACTAGGCTTGTTTATGGTCTGCCATGTTTAACTTGACCAGATAGCCTTTGGTCTGTTCGAATTCCGATAGAACGATGTCTGACATAACGAGAGGGGAGTAATTTTCAGTTCCCAGTATGACAACTGACAGAATATTTAGGTTGTCTCTGTTTATTTTGTATGTGGAAACAGCTCCACAGACGTATCCATGGACATATCAATTGAACTACGTACTTGCGTTTTCACCTACCCAAACAAAGTTTGAGGGCCGAAGGAGGCGAGACAGTAGTGAGGTTGGAAAGGTGAAAAAGCGAAAGGACCTAGAAGAACCACCATAGTGAAGTTGTAGTGGACCTGAATAAGCAGGTTTTGAAGTTGTACAAGGCAATGATTTCGATCATTCACTCGATTATATAATGAACTAATTCTATCATTTAAAACAGATCAGTTTTTTATATAAATATATTTGTGTTTAAAATTCGGTGAAAGATTTATATAAAAAAGAAGTGTATGTTCCTAGTGTAATGTATTATCCCAGTTGTTTATGTAATTGATTAAATGTTTGTTTTTTCATGTTAGGGGGGTCGTGCCATTCTTTTCTATATATCTGCTGAGATCTCTATTCCATCTATAAGTTTCACGCTTTATTTTAATATTTACTCCATTTGGGCAACAATACCGAGGGCAATCAGGGTGACTCAATACGCAGGCGATGTCTCTGTCAAGGCGATAGCTGTGATTTGTGAGTCAAATTAAACGCACAAAATCATATATCGAAATAGGGTGTGGGCAGGAATCTAGGTGATATGAATCAGACTTGGTCACTGAGTTTGGGCATACTTGACTACTCACGTCTTTCTTTTTATAAACATCATATTAAATATCTAACATTTCTCTATGGGTTTTTTTAAATTATATATTGCGATGACTATTGCCTGGAGGTAAACATGTTTACAGATACCGAGTTCAAGGTCACGCTTTATTTAAAAATTTAAAATCTTAGAGAAGCAGGTGCCTATGCTCAATCTTAGAGAAGCACAACTGTAACAACCAAGAACTCTAAATGTTTTACCGCCAATAATGAGTGCATATTAATAATCTGCAACTCCAGATGAAACGTACTAATGGGAAGTCATGCCATTCGGCGTCCAGAAAGCGCCAGGTGTCTTCACCATAATGACGAGAATGTTTCTCGAACCGTTATGAGGAACAGGAGTTTTGAACTTCATGGACTTCTTACTATTAGCGACACCTTAGAAAAGTTTTAGGACGACTTGGACAGAACTTACTGCACGTCCATCTAAATGCCATGTAGATTTAAGGAGACTAACCCACTTAGACATATTAAGCCAAAATAGCTCTAAAGGTGACCAACTTAGGGACACGATACGACCGACCACTAAGACGGAAGTTCGATCATTCTTGGGATTGGCAGGGTATTATCGTCGGTATGTTGCTAACTTCAGTGTTATCGCTAGACCATTGACCAACTTGACTAGGACAAAGGCTCCGAGGAAGGTTATATGGAATGACGCATTTCATACGCTGGAGGACAACCTGAAGTCAGACGCAGTAGTAAAAATACCAGACATAACAAAGAACATTTTTTCTTACATACTGGCGCTTCTGACGGCGGTTTAGGGGTATTTATATTGCAAGAGTATAATTTAAACATTTTTTCCGGTTGCATATGGTAGTAAGAAATTGTCGATTGCAGACCGCAATAATCCTGCCTTTGAGAACTAATGCTAGCATTATTTTTGGGATATTTAAATTCCGAACGCTAATTGAATAGATGAAAGTTTATTTTGGAAATTGACCACCAAGTCTCCTATTTAGCCCAAGCTAAGTTGACAAATGGACGGTTAATGAAGTGATCATTATTTCTTCAGCAGTACCAGGTCCAGGCACGGTATATTAACGGTAACGAGATTATAGTGGTGGATTGTTTAAGTGGAATAGTGGAGTCTGAGGTAAAGAGTTCACCTGAGGACGTTTAGGAGGTGATCTCCAAACGTTTGGACAGTTAAAATCCCGGATTTCACTCTTCAAGATCGGACATATGTAATGCTGCAAACATTTTCTAGATGTTTTGTCGAAGCACATGTCGTTGTCAACGTGACACGTAACCATTAAGATTGGTGTATGGGCTAGGCCCGCAATAAATTGGTAGCATACGATGGTTAACCTCTCTTGTTTTTTAATTGTTTTTCTTCTTTCTTTTTTTTTTTTTTGGGGGGGGGGGACCTGAATGAATGTTAATCAGAGTCCGTTCGAATAACAGTCCGATAGATATATTAGCGTACGCTTACGTAAAGTAAGATGAAAAAATTGAGAAAAGCCAGATACGATCTCGGGAAATTGGAGATAGGTGTCATAAATTGAAATTGTCTAGCAATAGTTATTAATATAGGCGGACTAGAGAGAATTATTCTGACTTCGATAGTAATGTTAAACGTTTCGAGGTTAGAGAAAGTTAATAATGAATGATTGGCTAAACTAAACCAGGGGATGTGTTTCTCCAGACGAAATTCAATGTTTAAAGTAATTTCCTTTGCGAAATTTGGCAATCCAAGTTCTTTAGCCAAATGTGAAATCTGAGGAACTCCGAGGAACTTTAAAAGTATTTTATGTCGTTAAACAAATCGTCCATGGGACGGGGTCTGGAAGTATTAGAGTACCCGAAACCAGAGACAGATTCGGCTGCATTGAAAGAGCAAGTCTCGAAAAGGCACAAAGTTGTCATCTCAATCACATATAAAATGCTCATTGATGTAATTTGTAAATTTGAAGTTATTGGTTTTAAATTCATACTTCAGATTGCCTCGAGTTCAGAGGTTAATCGTGCATTCGTTGTCTTGAACGTTAAACGATTCATGTAATGTACACGTCAAACAGTATATCACAGATATAAATGTGCTCGGATTTATTGTAAGAATTTCATGCAATACTCTGTTTGCAAATCGTTAGATTAATTAAAGATATGAAGCATGTATGAAAAAATTGACTTTATTATGTCTAGGTCAATGAATCGCTAATTAGCAATTAATGTAGTAAAGACGAGAGAGAGAGAGAGAGAGAGAGAGAGAGAGAGAGAGACCACGAAATAAGGTTACGTGACCTATCATCAAAAGTAATTTGGAAAGGACCGGAAACAACCAGGTTCTGCTAACTTGCCGGAAATTTTAGTTCTTTCATTTGCTCGATTCAGTGATGAAATTTTGTTTATTGCTATAACAGAACAGAATTGAGTTTCGTAAACCTTTTGTAATTCTCTTTATAAGAGAAAGTCTCAGTCAAATGTCATTTGCAATTCCATGTTGTTTATATAATGATTAAATTGTTTTATTTTATTCTTATTCTATTCTATATATTTGCTATGATGTCTTTTATTCCATCTATTAACTTCATATTATAAATTATTGTATTCTCGATCCGGGCAAAACACTATGGTCGATCATCTTCTAGATAATGGCAGCCAAAGCACCATAACAGGGTGAGGATCATATATAGGTTCATCCCGTAACAATTACAAAGTGCTCTAGGACCTAATAACTATCTTGGAACTTTTGTGTATTCATTCAAGGGCAGTTTTGATTATATAATAGTGATACATCAAACCTATTAGCATATCAACATAATCCAGGGTATTGGTAAAGTATATTCAATATCGGAATTTGTTCGGAAGACCACTGGAATTCATTTAGAATGTTCTAAACGTTTGGACTTGTAATAAGACGTTTATGACCATATGGAATTTAATTCTCAATGCTGTAAGTTATTTTTAAATTTTCATTTTGTATTCTACGCAAAAATGTATTTCTTGAATTTTACAAAACTTGATTTTCGTTTTTTATGTTACTTAGTTCAAGACTTTAGAGTCGTAATATATTAAATACTGTAGGCTGAATCTATATTTATAAATGACTCGTTTGATTAATTGACATTCAATTATCACAACTCGTTCTGCACTTGTAACAATTTCTTCCCTTGGGATTTATTCGTTTTGTATCTCTGAAGCGTGCTTCTTTTCAGAAATATTCAATTATTATTGTGCAATCATTATTGGAGGTAAAACATACCAATGTATATTAACCTGAATGCCCTTTCAATCAAAGAGATAGTCGCATTGATTTAGCTGTCATCTATACATTATTGCACCACTATAAAATATGTATGTTAATGACAACGTATAATAAACTCAAACATTAAAAGTCCACCTATGGCATTGTAATTTATATGCAAACTGAGGTGGTGGGACTCTGATTTACTTGCCAGAAGATGAAAAAACCGCATGCATCCGTTTTAATTTACACAATAATAAATCTTCTTTTCAGGCGCTAACTTTCTTTAAGATCACTAAGACAATTTAATCTTCACTTTAATACATCTGATTGATGCAATAACTTGTGTTGCTCATCGTTCGTGTAGATTCTTTGTCTACTTAACAGTACAAACCTCTGTTAAACAGAGAATGTCTGAGATAGATAAAATTTTATTGACACATAGTACTTGCGCTGGGAATGACCTTCCATCATCCAGGATAGGTTACGTATGCCGAATTTCTTAGAAATATAGTATTCTGTTAAACAATATTTCGGTAATTCATTTTACACACAGTGTGGAAATATGTTCTTTTATTATCGTCAAGTTAAATGTGCTTTGCGACCTATAAATAAAGACTTTGGGAATACTGTGTTAATGACCAAAGCTGAAAACCTAACCCCGTTAATCGACCTTTTTAATCGTTGCTCTTGTAGAAATAACAAAACATGACCATAATATAAACCAACTGAAAAGTTCAAGTTTAAAACGAGCTTTTAAACGTGTCATATCTTGAGTTCGTTTATATTCTGCTTGAAATAATGTCCCCACCAACCTAGTATTATCTCGCGTCAGATTGTTTTCTTTCTTTGGCAGTTTCGAATAACTAGGATGTTTTTAAGCGAATGTGGAGGCAATATCGTTAATCATTTTCAACAAAACACACTAATGAGGCAATTATTGGACATTCTCTCCATAGAAAACAAGAGCTGATGATATGGACCATTAATGGGCACTGACTAATTTTGCACTTTTACTGTGACATAAACATAGCATTACCCCAAAATAAACAATGTAATAAAAGACGTGCGTTCATTACAGACAGCTCTCTTATAACAAGCTCGCATTCTTTAACAAAGTATTCGTCAAAAAAGAGGATACGGTTACCTTCTTTAGCCTATATCAAGTGTTTTATTACCTAAGCAATTAATTAGCGCTACTAACTTTCTTTAGAACAAAGTTTAGCTATCATAGTATGATTTTAAGTATAATTCACTTAGAAACAAAAGACACTCCGATAAGATATCAGATATTTCACTATAAAATGACAACCACGCGGACGAAATATCTCTATAAAATGACAACCACGCGGACAAGATATATCGCTATAAAACGAAAACCATACCGACAAAATACTATATTTTTGTCGCTTATTATGAATATAAAATTTGCATTGTGTGATTGACTTCTGTCTACAATTGATGGTAGGAGTTAGGACCTACCTGAATGATGCATCTTTTTTGTAAACAACATTATATAGATAATTTGTGTCTATGATTGTAGATTATATTTTAATATAATTATTACTTGTAGATAAACATTGTTACTTTCATTTCAGTTCAGGACATTGTTTTGCCGTTAGAATCTCTGGTGTACCCGATTTTGGACATGTTATTTATCAAAAGGTTAGTAATAGACCAGATCTTTTTATAAATTTGATTGTTCTGAAATTGAACTATTGACCTTTATCCTGGACTTCTTTTTGTTTCTAAGATTTGTATGTTACGGTTCTTTACATCAGAATGTATTATTCCTATATTAACACCTGATGTGGAATCAGCTGTGTTCAGATTTAATTTGAGATGATTGATTTATTTAAATTATTCATTGAAAGTGCTCATTAATACTTGCGGACTAAATAACTATTTTGGGATTATTCTGAATTCATATAGAGACGTATTGGATTATAGAATTGTGATACATCGATACTGTTAGCACATTTACCCTATTCTAGGATATTGGAACATCGGCACATTAAAATTGAAATTCATTCTGAACACCACTGGAGTTCATTCGGAATGCTCTATAATATTGGATTTGTGATAGAACGTTTATCTTTATTTGAATTCCATTCACAATATCGTAAGTTCTTTTAAAGTTTTCATTTTGTATTCTATGATAATAAAAAAAACTATTTATCAAATTTTACTAAGCTTGTTGGTTTTTTTCTGTTTTTTTCTGTCGTTTACGTTGGAACAATATTCTGTCTTATAGAACCACGGCCAATTCTGTTTCAAAACGATTGATTTCCGTTACATATTAACATCTTTCACATAACAACATCTTTCATAAACTCCATTTCTAAGGCTGAAATTTTTAAGTCAAATAACATGTTTAATATAAAATCCCGATTAAATCTCAGTAAATATCATCTAGTGCGTTATTCATAATTTAATGAGTGTCGTCTAGTTTTCACTTTTGTTGATTATATAATGTGATAATTGAACCCATTTCTGTATGTTTTGGCAGAGATAATCGAGGTTAAATCAATAAGGTCCCTAATTATTTTCTATTAGTAGCTTTTAATATTTGATACTTAGCCTAACAATAAAACCTTGAAGGTAATTGGAAAATTTGACGGATACCTTCTGACCTGTTTGTATCACACTCGGAACCATTATCATAGAACTATTGCCATTATTTAGCTCAACTAAAATATCTGCTCTCTGAGTGATTTATTGTCAGCCACTCAGAGGAACTCGGACATCTGATTGATCAGTGGTTTTGTGACAGCAAATTAGATGTAGCAGTTTTGATCTGCGTCTGAGTTTGGGCATGAGAACAGTTTAATATTTTTGGGGACAAGTAAACAAAAACTATTTGGTTGGAAGTTAGTAACGTCGTGTAAAATTAAGGCTACATACGGTACATCAGTTAATGCCCTGCTAAAACAAGAGGATTCGCAACTACTCAGTTAGGGGTGTGTGCTCGAGGTGAATTGTATTCATTGTCTCCCTCATAAGGGTAATTTGGCTGTAAGGACTTCTTTGTGTTAGTGCTTGCAGCCTCTAGTTTCAGATCATGCCACACGATCTCCAAAACATATTAGATTCAGTCGTGTACGAGTTTGCACTCCAAACTCGAGTATAGACATCGGGTTTCGGTTTTGCTACATTTGTGGATCTGAAAAAAAGTACAGTTTCTTCGTTGGGTTCGGTGAGTTATGTTTCTTTAACTATAATGTGATGACCAAGAACTGTAAGTTTAAGAGGTAATCTACAAGCTGACAGTTTTTTGAAGTGTCACATTGAGACCAAGAATCTATCTTTTCGGAATGATGTCAACGCAGTATCGTCGAATCCAGATGCAGATATAAATTCGGAGTCTATCAATCTACTAATGTGTGATTAAATTATATCTCGTGATTACAGTTATTTGTTCGGATTTTTTTACTTATAGTCAGTGGTGATTAAATACTTATATATCTGCACTACTGTGACCCATAGTCCTACCATTATCGGGCCCAACAAAACTTACCACGGTCCTTTTTCCACACCTATCAATTTCCGGCACCTCATGGCTGCTCTTCATAAAAGCCGTGGCAGGTGGTACGGATGCATTGGTCGCCAACCGATCTATGACAAAAAATCATCTGCCGGGTTATAATCAAAAATATATACGTCAATTTAGAAGTTAACGAGGTTTCATGTTTTAAAGATTCCGACATGATGGGCGTCTTCGTGATCTCTAAAGAATCGAAAAAAGTGGAGTGACACATTCTATTACATTTTACCCGGGCATTCAAAGCTCAAATACCACTTCGAATCGCCCGGGGAGGATAGGCAAGGCTCTGACAGACATCATATCCGCATGCGTTATTTGGCGGGTGCTTCCACATGTCCTCCGATTAGAAAATCCTAAACAACAACATGCCCTTCTATCAGTTACGCTTTTCCGACCGCTTTAAGTTTGAGCTGACCTTCTCAATCTAAAGAATCTCGCTAGAATTTAAAAAGGCATCGAACGCCAAGATCGTAACAAGGAATCGGAATGAACCGCTTAATACTTGTCCCCTATATGCGTGCGACAGAAGATCATTTTTCCACCGTTCTCTTCAGTGTACATGTGTTCAACATGTATATGCGCATGATACTAAACGCCGAACTCGGTATCCAGAATGGACAGTCTCATTTCAATCCATTACGAGAGCGATATTTGACGGATTACAGCTACTCAAGTAGCATTTGAAAACCACTGATTTATTCGTGCTGATTGGTCGAAATATATTTAAATGAGCAAGGTATATGGTCCGCATCAAATTGAATGATTTCATCTACCTTGTTAATCCTGATGACTACGGTTTCGATGACCTGCCTCGTGAAAACGCATGAGAGAGAAAACATTCCTTTTAGTAGACAATTGTGTCTTTGTTTCAGAAGTGAGACATGCGTATACATACGGCCCTCATTAAGTTCGCGTATATCAGCAGACATCCACGCATTAGCGTCTGGGTTATGAAGCAGAATTACAACGATCTTTACAATGAATTTCGTTGCCTCGTTGCCTCGAGTGGCCGAGTGGTCTAAAGCACTCTTCGTTACGGATCACTGCCATCTCACCTCTGTCTGCGTGGGTTCGAGTCTCGGATTCAGCTAATGTGGGTATGTGAGAAAGCTTGCCAGTAGCTTCTCGTGGGTCGGTGGTTCTTTCCGGGGTTTTCCCGGTTTCTTCCTCCTCCATTAATACTGGCCGCCATGTATAGCCTATCGTGTGCTGAAAAATGGCGTTAAACCCTACAACAACAACAACAACAACAACAGATCTGCCTGGTAGGTTTTCGTTTGCAAATAGGACGATTTATTAAGGGTCACACTCAGAGAAAATAATTTCGTCCTTTGAGGTCTATAAGTTTACGCTAAATGAAAGTTTTGACAAGCTAATGTTTGGCACAGATCCACGTTTGACTTACCTGTTGTTTCAATCAGTGGCGTCGCTAGGGGGGTGCGGACCGCACCGGGTGACACCATCTCAGAGGGGTGACACCAAAATGAAAAATTGCAAATTTTACAGAGCACACACTGCTCGGTCTAGTCGGATTTCATAAGCGGATAACCGATCATAGTTAAATACATGACTAGCAGGCACAGCAGTGGCGTCGGATGCGGGGGATGCGGACTGCACCGGGTGACACCATCAGAGGGGTGACACCAAAATGACATTACTAAGGATTCTGTATGGTCTGTTACGGAAGGAGGACCATGGGGGTGACACCATGAGCTACCGCACTGGGTGACACCAACCCGAGTGACGCCACTGGGTTCAATATCCTCTGAACCGCTAACACAATTGTCCCCATCGACCCTCCGCCACGCAGCAAGCACTGGTGTCTTGACCTCCATTTCCTACTAGCTACTCAGAGATAAACGTACCTCAAGCCATAATGTGGCTTTACCAAGTTGCTCAGTAGACTGGAAGGACATTCAGCGCCACCAATCATTGCATAGCCCAAACGCGAGTCTTTTTCAGTAAGGACTTCGTGTTTGGCGACTGCACGGTCTTTTCGATGATAACATTCAGCACAAGCTCTTGCAGAGTGGTTCAATTGCTCTAGAAAAGAACTCAATTCGCCTTCTTCAGGAATGTCACTACATATTTTCGAACTCGGGATACAGTTCGAGATATATGGCGCATTCTCGTCTTTGACGCTGTAATAGTCTTTTACCTTTTGAACAACAGTATTTACGCTCCGCGATCTCGAATAGCCAGTTAATTGGCAGATCTCTGGTGGCGGGGGTAGGCCTCAATCGCCACAGGAGATAACATGAGGGCATCGAGACTCTAATCACCTGAGAATGGTGTCGAGAATGTGACGATAGACTGCAAATTGTGTCCCAAATAATAATCCTAGTATTTATTTTCTGACCATTACACCCTTGCGTCCATTATTTATGGACGTTTTGAGGAAAGCATCTGTGGTGATGTTGTGCGGAAGATATTACAATCGTCCCGACAACGCGTTTTTGTAAGTCGAATGGTCAGGGTAAGAACGAGTGGGTTGCGACTGCAAAAGACGGCGTTAGCATGTACCGTTTTGAACGAGATTATGTTTACGATGTTTAAGTAGATATGCTTCGCCAATAGATTGTTGTTCGTGGGGTGTTAGTCTGACAAGTCGATCTTTGAGCAACTCATGCACTCGGACTTGGATATATAGGTGCCGTTCTAGTTCGCGGATAGTAGGTTTTCATCTTTAATGTGTCAAACCCGCAGCCGGTGCACTACGCTCTTGCGGAATTTTTGCACAAAAGTTTCTAAATTTGCACAAGCGGTTGAAAATTTACCGATGTAAATGCAACCTTATGTTTGTCTTTAGAAGGTGACGTTTGCTCTGGACACCTAAAGTGCTATTGGAAGCGCGTTTATAGCATACATCACAGTAGAGCAATAGAAGCCGAGTCGCGGTCTGTGCGGGTAGCCACGTTTTCTGCAGCTGTGCTAAAGTGACGCCAGAACAAGCCTGGAATGACCGAGTGGTACCCAGAAGCGAAGTCCCAAGAGCGATCAGCGAATCTAGTCAAGTCTTGAGTGAGTGGTCCTTTTATAGAAACCCGGGTAATCCCGTTAAATGGTTCAACAAATTTATTAAAGTTAGTTTGGCATACGACTCATCGAGGCCCATGATCGCGGAGACTCTGCATCCATTGGGGCTCTTCAAGAGACCGCAATGTCTGAACTTGAGAATTTTAGAATACCCGGCAGATAGCTACAAGGATGGTGTCCAACTATTTAGCTCCCCGGCAGCAATGGCGCTGGCTCTCGCCTAGCTAAAGGTTTCTATCGGCAGCTCCTCTGAAATGTATGTATACTAGATTCAGACCTTGATAATCTGCTGGTCTACTTACTAGTTCTTAAATAACAGGTCATCGACCAGCATTAACTCCTCTATGGGTTTAAAGTCCATTTTATAACTTGCTCATTGAGAATCCCAAATGGATTTGGCCAGGGTGCTGTGATTAGCCGAGTGTCTAGAAGATGTCCACTTTATAAAATCAACGCAAGGAGTCACTGGAAATCGATGATCCAGAGCTCACGCGTGGCCGTTATGGACGATAAGCTCAACCACCGCCTACCTTTCTAAATGCTCTTATTGATGTCGCTGCCAGACATGTCCTTCAAGTCGATTGTGCGATTGAAAGTTGTGCCCGCTGATGGTTTCATCTGTTTCTTGCATTTGCTTTTCAAAAATCCATAACTTTGGCTAAGGACTTCTGTTTGACCTTGGCTACCACATGCTACGCAACAAAGTTCATATCACAGTCCCTCCAATTGGCCATTTTGACAATGATGGACTCTTGAATGGAATAGAGGCCGTAGCTGACGTCTATTGAGGGTACGCATTGGCATAGTAAGGTCTACCGATGGCGGTAAGGAGCCCATGTTTTGTATCATAAAAGAAATCTGAACCGCCTTTTTTCTCTTGCGAAGTTCTGTCTCCTTGGGGACATGCTTGCCTCCTACGTTCCATTCCCTTTTCTTCATATCATAATAGTGAAAACTGAGGCCAGTGATAAACTCTTCGTCTGTAAGAAGATATGCAAGAGGGATGGAAGCGCCCGTGTGAGTCGTTTGGCTATTTAAGATTAAGTGGTCGTCTGCACTTGCGGCGCGGGCAAAATCTCAATGTTAATGTCAGAAAGGTCGAACGGGTCGCCCTCTTTGGTGCCAAACATGCTTAAGGGTAATCGACCACAAACTCTTTCTTCGCGTCCCCGATGTTACTGGAAACATACACATAGTGCGGTGCTACCATGTCAATTTCAAAGTCGACTTCCGGTTTCTGGATTTAAATAGCGTCCAGCTGGCCAAATTCCTGTACACATTTCTCCTCTAACCATTCTGCTATCTTAAGCGGAGTAAGCTCTGCACGAGCCATCTGTTGCCGTTCGAGCTACTCCTGGAGCTACTGCTGTACTATCAGGCTCCTGGGGTAAGGGGTCGAACACCTGTTAATATTTCGTACATGCACGTGCCATGGTATAGCATTGGTAAACAAGCTATATGTGGGCAATGACCTCTCTTCGTCTTTGCTATACCAGAAGCAGAAAACATCCTTAAATAAAATATACTGAGGCAGGACATTACGCCTCTAAGAAATGCTGAATTATAAACGAGACCCAAGGGGGCCTGACATAACTCTCACTTTACTACTTTTATCAGTAATTAACTTGCTGTTGCTGTTGCTGCAGTTGTGGGGTTTAACGCCATTTTTCAGCACACGAGAGGCCATACATGGCGGCCAGTATTAATGGTGGAGGAAGAACTTGGGAAAACCCCTGAAAGAACCACCGACCCTCGAGAAGGTACTGGCAAGCTTTCTCACATACCCACATTGGCTGAATCTGAGACTCGAACCGGCGCAGACAGAGGTGAGATGGCAGTGATCCGTAACGGAGAGCGCTTTAAACCACTCGGCCACTCGGGGCCCCTATCAGTAATTAATACATGTCAGATAATATTTCCACTCATAGGTAGAAAACATCGCGACACAAACTGGAACATTTTTATATGTAAATGTCAGCGTGTGGCGTTTCCACTTCCTGAAACAGAATTTTACTGGACGTTTTTTTTTTTCGTACTTCTGTCACAGCTTGAGACTGACTGTCGAAAACATAATAGAACATAAAGGAATCTAATTAGTGCAAGGTTTGTCAGTTCTTCCACTCATTAACCAGACGTGCATTTTGTTTTGCCATTTTCACCACTGATGAAGTAGTAGTAAAACTTTTAATATTGAGATTGGTAAGGAGGGGTGGGGTGGTGTGTTGGGCCGCCTTTTCTGTCTCTCATTGCCACCCCTAGGATGAATGTCTGCTTCGGTCATGGTGGCACCTGCGTGAGTAGTGTCTACTTTTTGTTTAGTCTTCTACCCCCACCCCTTAAAAAGTGTGCTCTGTTTACCACCTCCAACCACTTCTATTTTATAATAAATATATGTTTTTCATGCTGATGTTGTTCCTTTACTTTTTTCCATCTATCTATATACATTGGTTAGAGAATCCGCCTTGGATCTGAACCCCGGCCGAATCATACCAAATTTTTTTTAAAAAAATGGCGCTAACAGCTGCCTCGCTATGCGCTCAGCATTAAGAAGTTAGTGTTAGGACTGGTCAGCCTGGTGTCAGAATAATGTGACTGGGTGGGACACCTTGCTACATGTCTGCGGCATGATGCCCCAGTGCTAGACATCACTATAAACTACAACACTGCAGACATCCAAATGATATGAATGAAACTTTTGTAAAGCTACTTTAAAAATTCAGAAAACACACACACCATCTGTCAACTTACATTGTACACTTCATCTAATATAACGTTACTATTACACCTTTATCCCTGTTTGTTGACGTCATCCTTGACACCAACGAATACAAAATCGATATGAAATGTGCATCTCGGATAAGGTTTCAAATTGGCCTATAGAAACGTAGCTTTCATCTTGCACATCTGATACAAGGTTTCAGATTGGCCTATAGAAACGTATCTTTTATCTTGCACATCTGATACAAGGTTTCAGATTGGCTTATAGAAACCTAGCTTTCATCTTGCACATATGATACAAGGTTTCAGATTGGCATATAGCCTTCTTCATTAGTTGGATAATAATGGGATGTAATAAACTGCAATAGCAAACTTACATGGGGAAAACCACATCGATAGTTTTTCTTTTCGTGTCATTAGAATAGATGTTCTTTTTAGGCACAATCGCTTTCTAAGTAATTTGATTCGGAACTCACGTCAGTACGAGCTTCTGCTGTGATTTTTCTCCCTTCATGTAGTTACTTGCATCTTATGATCAAGCGGAATCTGTAGAACACAAATGGTTTGCCAGAAAAGAAGGTCTGTGCTGGATCTGACTGATTCCTGTTTAAATTGTAGATATATAGGAAACAATCTACCATCTTCATAGAAAAGGATGCAAGTAAAATGAGTTGGATAGCTTGTATACCCGGTACAAAAGTGATCCGGTAACAACTGAAAATGACCTAAGTTTACAACGGGTGTGTTATCTCCCAGAACGTTGATAGTTTCTATTGAAGTTGTTACCAAATATTGTAATTATTTGTGATCGTTACCGAAAAAAGGAATAAGAAATTTATGATATTTTCTTGCAGCTATCACTTTCCGTGACAACATTATTATAAGTTAGGAACGCTTGAAGCTATTGGGACGCAAAGTAATTAATCATGTCAACCAATCACAATAAGTGAAGTGTCAAACCTTCTCTCTGTAAAACAAATTTTTTTTTAATGTTATAGACCAAATAATTAGATCTTAATTCATTATTTGACAATAAACACGTGATTCCTTAATTACCATCTACAATATTTAATTACCATCTGCAAAACTTCCGTGACTTTTCTGAAATTCTTAAACGCCATAGCCGTTCAGAAAATAACAGGTTTCTGTTGCATTTTATGATTAAAATATGTTAGACGTAGTACATTTGCTTTACCTAATTAACATCAGTATCACTTTTAAATGATGTCTAAACAAGGTTCAAAGGCTTGTATGCATAGTTTAAACGGTGTCATTATTTGTTTTATGCGAAAAATGAGTAGACCGACCCCATTTATGTATACCTAGGTACATGTGATCCAAGAAGCAAACACAGTAACAAAATCGATATTTCGCCTGACAGTCGGTCCTGCTGTTACTTCAACCTTTTTATAGGGGTCCCCGAGTGGCCGAGTGGTCTAAGCGCTCACAGTTACGGATCACTGCCATATCTCCTCTGCGTGGGTTCGAGTCTCGGTATGTGAGGAAGCTTGCCAATAGCTTCTCGTGAATCGGTGGTTCTTTCCGGAGTTTTCCCGCGTTCTTTCTCCACCATTAATACTGGCCGCCAAGTATAGCCTATATTGTGCTGAAAATCATGTTAAACCCCACAACAACAAAAACAACAACAACAACAACCTTTTTTAAGAAATCCTTCTACCTTTCTTGGAGTAGTTCGAACCAATCGTGTAGAAACAATGCTTTCTTCAAATACACTCTGTAACATAAATGCGATCAAGAATTTGTGCAACTACCCTCACTTTTGTGCATGGCTTAAATTATTATCTGTGCAGTCACACCGTAGGACTTAAGGAGTAAGAGAAGCGACGACGACGACGACGATGATGATGATGACGACTGAAGTGAGAGTCACTAATCATATGACACTGATGCAGGCATGTATAAATATTAAAAATAAAAATAAAATCATACATCTAGAACTTGATTTTGTGATGCTTGAAAGTTTCCAGTGTAGCATTTTCCTATTAATCTTCTCTTCATCTTAGACAGTTTTTGTATATGTTTAGAATATTTGCACAACTCAGAAAACACGCATTCATATCTCAGAATTAATTTGTTATTAGGATCAATTACATATCGGACGTCTACATAAGAGCTCCATGACAGCACTGTACTACTCAACTAGTACTTACATGCATGATTTATACCGTCTCTGTGTGTTCAGTTCCAAATATTGAATACTGAGGCTTCAGTTCCAAATATTGAATACTGAGGCTTCAGTTCCAAATATTGAATACTGAGGCTTCAGTTCCAAATATTGAGTACTGAGGCTTCAGTTCCAAATATTGAATACTGAGGCTTCAGTTCCAAATATTGAATACTGAGGCTTCAGTTCCAAATATTGAGTACTGAGGCTTCAGTTCCCAATATTGAATACTGAGGCTTCAGTTCCAAATATTGAGTACTGAGGCTTCAGTTCCAAATATTGAATACTGAGGCTTCAGTTCCAAATATTGAATACTGAGGCTTCAGTTCCAAATATTGAATACTGAGGCTTCAGTTCCAAATATTGAGTACTGAGGCTTCAGTTCCAAATATTGAATACTGAGGCTTCAGTTCCAAATATTGAGTACTGAGGCTTCATTTTTATGTTATATAGATAATCGAATCAGACACTACGTGTTGAGGATTACGACATGCTATTTTAGAAACATTTCTCTGTCGCATTTACTTCTCGAAACTATCAGATCCTGACGGTACTTGGACCTTTATATGGAAATGCTCTGACCATTTTGGTAGTATTTGAAAATGTCAGGTGAATCATAACTTTTCTACTATATTCTGGTGCACGAACGCAACTATAACGATTAATATTCATGCGCGTATTGCATCACCTTGATGACGTAACTACTTTTCGAATGTAAATATTCAACATTTTGTCTTCTCTGCCTAAATTACATTTTTTCATAGAGTGGATCAAAATTACTGTCAGTAGTAATGGGGGGGGGGTGCGATATAGCAACAAGGGAAATCCCAGTCAAAAATGTCTTGGGCCTGTATAGGGACAATGGGACTTATCGTTGATATAGGGACAATAGGAATGGAACAGGTAAGGTGACGTCCTCAGTACTGAAGATTGGTGACAATGTAGCAAGGGGCTGACTTCAATCGGGACGAAAGAGCTGGAAAAAACATAGAAGGCTTGATGGGACATAGACATATATAACACAAACAAAATACAGCATAAAAACAGAACAACTATACAACTGACTAAAAATATTTAGGCGAGAAAGCAAATCTTTTCGAGGTGTATGAGTGGCCCTGAAGACGGCTTTTGGGTTTATGTTAACATCATTCCATTAATATAGAGGGCATATCATAGGTCTTCTCTTCCTCAAACTTCTTCTGCTTCTGGTCCGTAGATAAGGACTCTCTTCAAACAGCCTTGTCTCTCCACATACATTCTTCTTTTCATGAAAGCTCGTATCACATACATGGGTACGTCCGTATGGAACACGAAAGTAGACGATTCAACATTAGTTCACATCTTGTGACGAGAACAAGTGAAGGGAGCTACCTGTGACGTCACATTCCCTATATAAGAACGCATGCGTCTGTGCCCAGTTAATCCATCCGACAGAGTTTTCAAACATGACGGAAATTAAGAAGACGCTGAATTGGTGTGCTCCGGCCGTGGAGACGGGAAGCAATGGTATAGCAGCGGCTACCAAAGTTAACACAGTCCTACTTTCAGAAGAGCTCGATTTTAATTGGGATTTAGTGGATTTTCTCTCTTCCTCGCAAGAATTTGTTCCGGCACCAGTACATTCACCACCTTCTTCATTACCGCACGTCGAGGATTATAAACAGAAACAGAAAGAAGAATTGGAGAACTTTTTACAACAGCAGAAAGTAGCAGAACAAGCTTTTCTCCTTCAACAGCAACAGTGAGAAGAAGAAGCAAGAAGGAAACGACAGGATGAAGAAGACGAAGCAGCAGATAAGAAACAAGGTCTAGGAGAGAAGGAAGACAGTAAAAGTCAAACGGTGACGGTACTTTTAGACATTTTGCAGAGTTAAGGAGTCTGAAACAAATGTATCAGACTTCTTTAATACGACCCAAAAGAAAAAGACCTTCCCAAGCCAAACAAAGAAGCTTTGTTACTATGCCTTCAGTACCAACCCTAGTGACTTCTACCAAAATGCAAATTCTTAATGGAAGTTAAAGCTGATTACATCCCATTCTTGGGTTGTTTTCTTTAAACAATCAAATACCCAATGGTCTTTTTCAGGGCCACCCACTTCTCTCGAAAAGAGATATCATTCATTTTGCCAAAATCAATTAAAACTCAAAATTCCTTTTTTGCCCATGATGTACGTGTGTTAATGTGTGAGTGAGTGCGTGAGTGTAGATCCATATTCTAAAAAATAAAAACCAAGAGACACTTACGTTTTCTATCTGGTCTATTCTGGTACAAATATTACAATCCAATTCACAACACTTTAAAACGTTCATAGACTTCTTCTGTGTCTTTGTTCACTCTCACTATTTTTGTAATTTCTTCACTTTCACAGGTTTTTCCTCCTCTTCGTCCTCACTTTCTCCTCGTCTTTTTTCTTCTCTTTTTTCTCTTTTTGCACGTGCCTCGGTTGTTCTTCTTCTTCTTCCTGTTCGGAACCCCTATCTTCCCCTTACTGTTGTTGTTTTTAAGGGCTTTCTGAAGACCAATGTCTTTTTTCTTGACAATGATAACATGTATCTTGACTTTTGTCTCTTCTGACACATGCATTGCTTTTTTTGACGGTCTTGACACTCTGAAGACCAATATCCCTTCTTCTTACAGATATAGCAAGTATCTTGAATTTTATCTCGAAAGGATGGGGAGTAGTCCGTCGGCTTGTGTGAAGAAAATGTTCTAATGACACCTCGCAAAGCTCTGATCAGAAGTTCGATCTGTGTAGGCTCTTCCATCGTTCTGGTCAGTTTGAGAGTGAAATGAATATTGGAAGGGAAGACACTGACCCTTTATATATATACGCTGGTCTGACATGGATATAAAGTGACCCATGGCGTTAAAAATGTAGTCATTTGACATTGTGCAGTCAAGATGAAACAATCTCATCATTTCGCAGAGAAAGGAGATGAACGTAAGAGGCAGAAACGTGATTTATCGTCTCGGACAACAGCTAAAATCTTAGCTCAGATTCATGCCAGTGATTTTGAAGATCACATGAGTGAGCCAGAATCTAGACCCAGAGATTCTACACCCAACCAAAGTCCACCACCATTAACCCCTCAAAACTACCACCACATTCGAGAGAGAGGAAAGCGCTCCTCTAGAAAATTAAGAACGTTTCTCTCCCCAAACGGGCCGGACAACGCACAAAAGTGTTATTGGTGACGACCTTGGCAGCATCAAGCGCAGCCTCGTGAGAATTAACAATCCTCAAGACCAGATGTGTTTAGCCCGTGCCATCGTGGTGAGACGAACGTATGCCGACAAGAACGACACGACAGAATGGAAAAGAGCCTGGAAAACTATTCAACGATCTGACCAAGCCAAACAACGAAGAGAAGCAGAACTCTTGTTACAGCAAATGGGGCTATCCAAAGACACAAAATTTGAAAGACGTCTTGGCTGCACGCTACCCGTTGAAAGTACGTGTACCTTTGTTGTTTCGAGGCAAAAATTTCAAAGACGGAAAATTCATTCATGTCTATCATCACGATGAACATTTTGATGCCATTACCAGTATCGCCGTTTTCCTGGGATTCAGTTATTACTATGAAAAATGTGACTATGGCTATTACAAGCATTGTGGATCGAAATATGATGATGTTTGGCCTCTCAACCCTGTCTGGACGAAGGACAAGAACGAGTGCATTGTCCAGCTTGTCAGCGCACTTTTGTCAGCCCTACCTGTTACCAACCACATTTGACGTACGTTCAGGAAAGAAACTATGTCACAATTGTCGCCAAATCGTGAACTTGGAACACGAATGCTACATTCAAAAATACCATTCCAAACAAGAGGAGGAAGATGACTAGAAGAATGACAATTTCATCTTTTTGATTCGAATGCATGCAAGAGAACGGCATTCACATTCCTCATTTCTGTGTGGCTCGCCGAGCGTGCGAGATATGCATCCAAGAGCCATTCTTAAGTCATTGCCTTCAGTGCAGCAAGATTCATGGAGGACGTGAAAAAATCTTTCGGAGACCGAAAACGCTGACCGATTTCTCCCACTGGATCTTAGACCTCATCGACGAAACGTGGAGCCAAGAGGAGATCGAACGTTACGGAGATTGTCATCGCCATGCCACGGTAATGGCTCACAATTTTTCAGGATACGATGGACAGTTTCTTTTGAAATACTATACGAAACAAAGTACGGAACGTCCTAAAGTCACTTTGAATGGAGCCAACGTTATTTCCATGCAAGTGGGACAAGTGCAGTTTAAAGATTCGACCAGTTACTTGGCCAATTCATTGAGTCGAATGCATAAAACTTATGGAATGATAGAAATGGCCAAAGGCTATTTTCCGCACCTTTTCAATACCGAAGCCAGTCAACACGCCGTTCTATATAATTCAAAATATATATTTCTTTCCAAAGTATTTTTTTTCATTCAACAATTCTGGATGTTTTATTAGTACAGCAAACGTTACAAATGACGAAAATAATTCCGCTTTAAAAATGTAACAGTATTACATTATGAAACAATACACGAGAGAGAGAGAGAGAGAGAGAGAGAGAGAGAGAGAGAGAGAGAGAGAGAGAGAGAGAGGAGGGAGGGAGGGAGAGAAGGAGCAGTTTTGTTTTTTGATATAGCCTACAATTGCTATTTATTCAACATCAACCGCTCCGGTGGCCTAGTGGTTAGAGCGTTCTCCTCGGAAGCGGGAGGTCGTGGGTTCGATTCCCGGCCAAGTCATACCAAAGACTTACAAAAATGGTACTAACAGCTACCTCGCTAGGCGTTCAGCATTACGATGTTTGTGTTACGACTGGTCGGTCTGGTGTCAGGATAATGTGACTGGGTGGGACATCATGCTACATGTCTGTGGCATGATGCCCCAGTTCTAGACATCACTAAAAACTGCCACACTGCAGACATCGTAGCGATATTACTGAAAAATTGTTAAAGCTACGTTAAAAATACTAATCACACACACACAAATTTGTTCAACATCACTTTCAGAGATGTAACATCAATAAGTAACAACGTGGTTAAGTCTTATATAAAATTAAATCAATATTTATTTAACAGGCTTGTGGGGAGGGGAATCATCGATTCATGTCAGCAATGCCAATAATTAGAAAACCTCTGCAAATAGACGCTCGTCATCCTCAAAATTGACGTATATGGCAAATAGACGCTAAATGTCTTAAAAATAAACGTATATTGTAAATGCACGCGCTTCAATCAAGCATATACATGCTCACATGCAATATCAGAAATCGTTTCATTTTCGCATCATCAGCATTCTTTTCTGGCGTTTTCATCAAAAACGGAGAACATAAAAGCTTCTGTTACCGAAGAAGCTTGATCACAGAATTCACATCGCAACCGTAACTCCATGTTATGACAGAATGGCCCTCACTAAGTCATAGCTTTGTTGGCAAGGTATCTTACTACAAGTTTCATGTTTTAAATACTCATTGAATGTGTCGCTATTATCAACATTTTATATCTTGATCATATAAATAACCTTTTACGGGAATTATAAGTGTCAATATTTGGGTCACATGTTGGGTCCACTCAAACTGGAAATTCAGCTTTAGCCAAGATAACTCTGCTTGCAAAAGCACGTTTCCGTTTGCAAACAATAATTAATATATGTGACAGGAAAAGATATGGACAATTTAATGTGATTAAAAACTTAAAGATCCAAATGACGTATTTCCATGGTATAATATGGTGTGGAAGTGCTTGAATAAGAAAGTCTCAGTGGGATGATAAAAATGGATGTTCAAAGTTCTGAACACAAAACTACAGCATACAGCACCAATGAACTAAAGAATTTACAATTATAATTTATTCAGATACAATTATAATTTATTCAGAATCTATATCTTTCTGACAATTCTTTCAAACGAACAGCTTTCATAATTTGTGGTATAAAAGTATGTGCCTAGGTTTCATCTATAATTGATGATTTTTACAGTTCCAGATCGCAGGCCCGAAACTCCTCCGGGATTACCCATAACTTTTCCACTGGGATTTTTATTACACAAGTGATTGTAACCCACGTGGACCTACAAGTGAAGTTTGTGATTGTAACATTTGTGGACCAACAAACAAAGTTTCCACGAGGTGCCCCATGACTATTTATTTTTTACAGTAGATTTATGAAGCCGCTGTGAGCACACAGACAAAATGATAGACGCGGACAAAGATTTTCTCGATCGTTACTGCATGTAAATCAGTTACTTATGCCCCGGTTCTTTATCTGCTCACGAACTCGTCGATGGTTCTTCATTTCGACAGGCATTATTTCGAACTCATCTATGCTAACCAATGTGCTTTGATTTTACTGGGTGCCTCCGCGAGAATTTCTGAATCTAAACGTAGCGAAATTGTTTTGCCAGCGCTACCAAAACCGATTACTATCGATATAGCCCCGACTGGAAATCCGACTGATATACCAATGATTGTTTCTGTAGTCAGAATTTCAGCAACACCAAAGCCAACGGTGATTGCGGCGGTGATTTCGCAAAAAGCATTTGCTACAACATACACGTGTTTATATTTCGCTAGTAAAACGGTCTTCTTGGCGATTTCATCTGCAAGCTGTTGTTCCGCTTTGATTATTCTATAACATCGGTAACTTTGAGGGTCCATCACAGTTCTTATATTAATATTATAATCGTGAAGTACAAATGCTTGGCACACTGGCCTTGCTCGGATACAAGACGCATACGCACTTCTAACCTTTTTTATATGTACGGCTGCATTGCAATTGTTGAAAATATCTTCTGTATCTCCGGACACAAGTTCATCACGCAAAAATAAACCTCAAAAATGCTTGACTGACTTTGTCATCGTGAGTATATCAAAACTGGTTAACAGTGATGCCACAACCGAAGACCTTGTGCAGTCGTTCAGAGTAGTCAGAAACGTCTCTCTTTTTTATATGTCTACAAGACGCGTTACACCGATCTACCGCTTTTGCAATTGCAGGAGACGCAGCCGCAAACAAAATTAACTTCGTGAAATGACATTATTATTTGAACCGTAACAGGTTTAATTACTAGTTTCAGAAAACTTTACTAGTTTTATACTGGCGCGTCAATGACTCATCCGGCCACCTATACCATCCAACAACATACTTTTATCAGACACTCATAGCAATCCACCTATAACGGGGAAGGTGGTCTGTTCATAGCCATATGGAGCATTGAGAAGAATCGAAACAATTTGTAACCCTGCAATGCTATACTTGATTAACATTAAAGGTTTGCTCGATAACTCCACACGGGTCGTCACAGGTTAGATCAAGCTGCATCGATGGCGATGATCGTGACAATGGCATGATATTATATATCGTCTGAAAAATCACGTAGAAAATTGGCTTTGTTGACGAGATCGGGGTCATTTAGGTAATGCCATGGGTTGTATTTGTGTCGACCTGCTACAATGCAGCATTGATTTCGCTAAGAAAAGGAAGCAAAACAAAACTCTTCGTCGGTACACGCACGTTCATCATATAAATCATCGATGTCTTCAGTGAGTTCATACAGCACAGAGCGATACATCCCTGAGTCGATAATATTGTCGGTGAGTAATAACTGATAAATCGATGCAGGCTGATTTTCTGAATTGTGCTTCGATGTTACTATCGGAACTGACACTACCAGTGTTTCGATAAGATCAAAGACTTCATTTATATTTTTGCATCATTGCTGTCACTTTTGATCGGTTATACAATCACGGCTTACGTTTCTTTATTTGTGTGATCAACGGCGCAAATGTTTGTTCCAAACCTGTCGTGAAATCTTCACGTGCGGATTGTCGCAACAGCAATAGCTTCATGTATCTGCTAGTAGCTTTTGCTACGGTAGGCCGCGGCTTTTGCCATTGTGCAAATTTATCATGGTTATTAAGTCGGCTTGTCCAAACTGCTCAGTATTTTGACTCGGTGGCGAGACCGCCCCACGGTCCACGGTCGACCAGTCAAGTCGATCGTGAGGAACCTATACGGATCCCGAGTGACCTACGCGAACATATTCAGAAACAAGGTCCGTTGAATGTTTGCGATACCATGCGGGTCAACTCCATGAAATTTCATTACAGTTTTGCAGTTGTTTCGGATTATTTTATGCACACGTGCGTATCGTTGTGCTACATAAGTCACTTCGGATATTTTGACGGCCACGCGAAAATATTCTTGCCAGTCAAACATCATATTGTGACACATAACAAGATCACTTGCGTCTGGGTCATGTTCATCAACGACGGATTCTTCATCACTTGTCAAAAATAACTCAGCTGTGACGACGATGACTTCTTTGACGACACCATACATCATAACACAGTTGATGCTCGGATGATGGCGCAATCAAGTGCAGATGAAAGAGCTAAACAGCCAATGAGAAGTTAGCGAGCGTTGCAAAATTTACCCATGGGGTCGCTCGAGAGTATTTCTGGAGGATTTACTTAGCGGCGCCAAGACAAATTTCCGGTGGGTCGTTTGATGTGAAGACACCAAACGATAATCACCAGACTGATTGAGTATGTACGCGTACATAAAAATTTGCAATAACCTTCGTGGATGCTGCAAGCAGATACAAACAGGCCGAGCGGTGGATGTCTAAATATTCACCAAGTTTATCAGTCGTTATCAAACGTATCTACTTACGTTGAAGAAACATTTTATAATGATTTGTCGTGGACATGTCGGCATACATCATGATCAGACTATAATGGAATAATTCAACCGTACACTTACAGAACGATTATTCAGGCTCCAGTAGGCCTAAAATTTCTATTTGAATCGTGACACTCGCTCTTTAGCCCGAAGCGCTAGCAATCTAGACCGGTCTCTCGAGTAACGCGGCTTTAGTCAGTCATAGCATGAAACTACAGGTATGGCTCAGTTAAAACACAATAACACGATTTGGTAGAAGACTGTCACTTTGGAGAAAGCTGTTTTACAGCCACCAACGTTAGACCCGCTCGGAAAAATTTGATTCGGTACCTGTTAGCACATGGAGAACTGAAAGGCGTACAAAACCTACTGACCCAGCGTAAACTATTGATGCATGCATTTACGACCTCAGACCGGTTAAATATTCCGAGGCAACCAACTCACTACCATCTGGCACTAAAAACCTTCGGTTTTCGCGGACGAATGAGCGGCAAAGCCTCCTAGTAATTAATTCGTGCTAGAGGAAATATAAGTCATTTCCGTGATTACACTATACCCAGCAAGAATAATTTCAGTAGCTGTGCGTAAGTGGTGACACTTTCAGGGAAAATGCATACTTGGTAGCCAGCGTGGAAGAATATTTAAATCGTTGCAACGATACACGTTCATGCAATGTTTTCGCGACGAAGAAGATTTTCCACGTCTGCGAATCTACGTCGCTCATGTTCTGCTTGAAATGTTGTCTTACCACAACCTGTGACACTCCTTTTGACTTTTTAATGATTTTGACAGCTCTAACCACAAATGAGTACATTTTAGATCGCAGTCCACTATATTCCTCGACGTACTTGCCAACACATTCGTCCTAGAACTTCCGTATAATTTCCGTATAACATTCTTGTTGGCGCTGCTAAATAGTGAATGGTTCTTCTCGCTGGTGTCAAATTCGTTGACAATTAATGCGTTGCCCATACATCCGTGTACTCATACGGAACATTTCCTTTCCCGGTGAGCAAGCTGAGCATTTCAGGTTTATTAGATGTTCCACCATCTCGACAAATGATTGTAAACGGTCGTTCCCGTTTGCCACAAAGTTGTTGTTGAATTTTGTCCAGAATGAAATTTAGGAACTGCAGGGAATAAATTAACTACACCTGACCGAGCCGGAACGTCATGTATTTTTGTTCAAAACATTATTGTCAGGCTATGGCATGATTGTGCCTTGAGAATTCTCCCTAACTCTCCATACAGTAATATGCATGACCATCTAGCAGCTGTTGGGTGACAAATACGTGCATGCCGTGTCGACATGAAAACATTTTACCTTCGCGTTTGTTGTTTACGTACATTATTAGTGGAAAATCATGTATCCACACAACGTTACCGTGCCGCTGAAACGTCAGATCTGTCCACGTTTCCCATGCTGCTCAAGAACAGCAGATAGACCTAACTTCGACCGCATTCATTTTTGCTTTGTGCTTGTGGCGAGAGTCGTTTCGCATATATACCTTTGTTCCAAACAAACACGTTAACGGCGATACCCGGGTTGAGTTCTTCAAACGTTTTGTGCATGGTCTCAAACCTGTACAGAGAACTCTATTTTACCAAGCCTGATTTCACCTAGGTTTTTGGGTTTTTGATGATATTTTTGAGGCAGATCTGTTCAATCATCCACTTGTTATGGTGCTAAGATAGCCCAGTTGAAACATTGTTTATCATTATTGTTCACTTTTTTCATTGTCCGCCGTAGAACATACTTTGGTGTTGGAATATAATTCTATCTGCAAAAAGGTTTGTGCGGAAGAATATGAAGCTGAACTTGCAAGCAACTGGAAAGCTGTCATCCTGACCCCATTCTGGTGTATTTTTTATACTTGTCGGGAATCTTTGCATAAACTTTGACGATCTCTTGATTGATGGTCTCTATGTCTTTGTCGTTCAGCATATATGAGTGAAGCTCAACATCATCTCTGCTTGGTTTGTATATACATCGGATAGTAGTATTCGACCACGAGATCGTTGTGTAACCTGAATTATAGAACCTTAATAGGACCATTCATAACACCCTCTTTGTCACTAGTACGTGCGATACGGAGATGATTTTGTTCATAATCGACAGCACGTGTAATTTTCGCCCACATGGCCAGTGGGGTAATCTTAATTGGAAACTATGATGATGTTGCACGAAACTTTCTCACAATCGGACGCGACTCCTCAGAGGGTAGTCCTGGTGTAGCAAGTATGTCGGTTTTTTTTGCGTCTTTCTGTCTCAATTTCATGTGTTCTCACGCTGTCTCAATTTCATGTGTTCTCACGCGAACTGCTCAATCTGATTTACAATTGCATTTGCAACCAGTCATGGTTCATCTGTGGGAAGTTGTCTCATAACCGGTCGTGGAAAATCAGCTAGTTATAATACTATAACAATATATGCCTTTCGTATACCGCCAGGAATCTCACGCGGATTGCCTAAGTTGATTCAATACAATATGCATGATTATTATGGGAAAAAATTCTAATTGTTTATCTTATTTGCTACTTTTTGTAAACAAAAATTGCTTGGATCCTTGGCGGCCTTTTCCATGACGGATGTGTTCACGAATCTACTCCGCCATTCATGTTAATATTCGGCCACAGATCCACATGGTCGGCCAAACTAATTACGCGACTTGAATCCGATACCACATTTAAGGCATGGTCGAACACTCTAGACAACACCTAACTTGAGAAAGTGGGATAAACAATATTCTATTACAAAAATTCCCGTTTTCCTAAGCATGTGCCTTTAGATCAATTATGTTCCAATGCCATGGAAGTTTCTATATTCAAACAAGAGCATTCTTTAATATGAAATAATGTTGACCTTTCTATTCATGGTGTTTGTAACCAAACAGGCGCTTTATCAAATTATATTGCACTTTATAGTAGTCATTGGTAATACTATCAACAATACGACATGTTGGCTCATGTTGGTAATGTTGAAAGGCGGGGTAGAGTCTAGAAAGCTAGCATTTTAAAACGCGGCAGCCTCCGCAGCCTAATATGAAATTGTTCTTCCTGTTCAAATACAGTTTTCTTCATATGGGTATTTGATGCAATCACTGCACACTTCTCGTTGTCACTACACAAACGCGAGTGAGACTATCCACTGTACGTTCACATCCGAGAATTTCAAATGTGTTACACTATTTATTTTCATCCTGAAATTCGGGGCCCCGAGTGGCCGAGTGGTCCAAAGCGCTCTCCGTCACGGATCACTGCCATCTCACCTCTGTCTACGTGGGTTCGAGTCTCGGGCTCGGTCAGTGTGGATATGTGAGAAAGCTTGTGGGTAGCTTCTCGTGGGTCGGTGGTTCTTTCCGGGGTTTTCCCGGGTTCTTCCTCCACCATTAATACTGGCCGCCATGTATAGCCTATCTTGTGCTGAAAATGGCGTTAAACCCCATAACAACAACAACAAAATCATCCTGAAATTCTCTACGATTAATGTATCGTACCTGACAAATAACTGTACGGCTTAATTTTCCAAGATTACTGTATTGTCCCTGAGTGTAGACTTTATGGATGATCTATGATTACTGTGTCGTCCCTGAATATTGACTTTATGAGGTAATTCTCTAGAATTATTGTGCTGTCCTTAATTAGTGACTCGATGGGATAATTCTCTACGATTACAATGGTCTCCCTAAGTATCAGTTTTATGGGTTCTCTGAGCTTTTACGATACAGTCTATTACAATAATATCTAAATTCCAACTGAAATAATGCATTATAGTACATTCTAGAAATGGCAGTTTATTTTTTTAAAAATCCACCAAAACAAATCACAATTGATTTAAACATTTTTGTAAAGGAAGCAGGTTAACCATATCATTGATGTTATATCCTTGACAGACGTAATAAATCCACAGCCTTCAATTAGTACGAATACCCTCAAACCCTCCCAACCCTAGCTGTGGTACAACAATACACTTGACAAAAACACCTGAAAAGTATCCATGCGAAAAAGAGCTTTGTGTGAGGAACAAAATATATCACGGTGTCGGATAATTTGGTGCAGAGCGAAGCAGCACTTAATAACCGAAGTAAAAGAGTGAAAAAATGGAAGAGAATAAGATTAGAGAAAGAAATATAATGTGCTTAGGAAAAAATATGTCTGGTAGGGACTGGAAAAATTCATTGCATACATATTTTACAAGATGCTACTCCATTTCACTATTGCCAAGTCTGTACATTACGTATGTCCAGTGGACTGTTATTACGTAGAACATTGTGATATGTTACCTACTGACTTCTAATTAGTATGAACGCAAATAAACTTTAGAGATTTAAGCATTCAATACACCTTCAATAACTACTCACAAAAACCATATTAAATGTTGCATGTTTTTTGTGCTTATTACATATACTAGCAAAACTGACATGCTGAACCAACAATTTGCATCTTCCCTCTGTTCAGGCGGCCCAAGATCGTGGCTTTCTATGACGGAATTCCAATTATAATAGTACCTGTCAAATTGTCAGATATGTACATTTGTTAGGACATATATGTGATTGCATAAAGAATGAGCAAGGAGTCGACTTTTAGATCTTGTACATTTATTTATTATTGAAACATCCATCAGAAAAGAGAACACGGCCATCCTTGAGACAGCGAATGTGTTCTGCTACCCATAATAATATGTAACGCATCACACACGTGTTATTGTACGCCATTCTTTTCAAGTTATAGCTATGGAAATAGGTAACGCTGATTTGGTATTTTAGTAGTATTTTATGTTAAATACAATTCTTGAAATTGTCATTATTAAATTACAACTTTGCTTACAACGCCAGTGAAATAGATAAATTCGCAAAGTATGTGGTGCATGCTGTTTACATAATTCACTGTTCTTTTTCTCTGTAAAAGTGCTTGTGTGTTGCCGGAAATATTTTGTTATATAGAAAAGTAATGGTCTATGACAAAATGGTTTCACACTTCTATATTTGAGAGTAATAATTGATATGCACTTTAATCCAGTTTGATGAACGTCTAGGTAAGAGCTCCAAGGCACAACTGTCCGTATATGTTACTTCTTGTAGGTATAATTTAAACTGCATCGTTAGTCTCTCTCTCTCTCCCTCTTTCTCTCTCTCTCTCTCTCATTGCAAAGAAACTGACCCCGTTTATGTACCCATAAAAATATATTATATAGAAGAAGTAAGCAATTAAGAAAACATTGTCATGGTGTTTTTTTATAGAAGTATTTCTTTTTCAATTATGTGTAAAATTCTATATTCCTGCTAATTTGTTCACGATTATCTTCTGACGTTGGAACAACTCAGACCGAATAATAATTTATAAGCACCCTGAAGCATTAACGATTATCAAAACAACAAAATAACTCACTAAGATACCATGAGTGAAATCCAGAAATTGTCATGTCCGGCCAGGTAACTTCCGGGGCAGTACCCAGCAAGTAGGTCATATCTATATATAGCAATTTTGTTTGGAAGTGCTTTTCATTGTAAAACCCTTAAGAACTGAGTTTTACCATGAAATAGTTGGGAAATAATCATTCTTTATTTAGAGATGCATTTAATTATGTTTGTAAACATGTTGTTGCAGCAATGCACATACAAAATCTGTGTGGAATATGATCACAGTCTATGTTTTTGATCAACCCAGAAACAAAATCCTTAATCCTGGTTACTTTTGACCAGATATTAAATATAAATATACTGGACAAGTGCTGTCAGGTACTGGCGTGTGTAATAGGTCCATAATGGCACCGTTGTATCCCTAGGAATCTTAGTGTGATTGGAATATTGGTCTGACCCCATCTCTGCCACCTTTTCTTGTGGATGAATCAAATTACTATCATTAAATCCCACTTCATGGAATGAAATAGATATGTCTTTATTACAGATAGATCTCATATTTCAAGACCTGAGAGAGCATTTCATTTTCGGAATGCTTATGTTTGCATTCTTTGGAAAGGATTCATCAAATTCACGACTACAAAAATGTCATTAAAGTCGGATGTCACCAATAAAAATAAGTACGTGTGTCACGAAACAAATTTCCTTAATTGCAAAATGTCATGCTCATAGAATTGTAACTATCAAGCCATAACTATGACAAAACAATTCGTCCTGACAACGTATTTTATTCCAGCTTTCGTTGTTAAAATAAATTGTATAGGTTGCCTTACATAGGAAATTGCATTTATCAAGCAAGTGAGTCAGGCAAAGATAAATACGTTCATTAGAACATGTGTTGCAAACGTCTTACAAGATTAGCAAACTTTAATTTTTCACGTGTTACACAAATGACAAATTTTAATTTAGCAAGCGAACACATTTTCCTTTATAAGACAATTAACAAAGTTTAATTGTACACGTTTACCCGTCTTAGTTTTTTACACAATTGACAAAATTGAATTGTGCAGGTATACACGTTTGACTTTATTACACAATTGAAACGTGTAATATCCCAAGTGTACACTTTTTTCTTTATTAAACACGTGATAAAGTGTACAGGTCTTCCTTCTGTGTAATATAAAGGTAATATACCATTTACATATATAAGGGTATCCGTGGCATTTCACGTTGAAACTAGGTCACAGATTCTACTCGTGAGAGAAATAATTAACATCCACTATTAAGTTTAATGGACGTCTTAATAAGCACTCGAGGACATAACTATAGTTACCAGTAAGTACTCATTTGCAAACATGTACTGTTAGTGACTTAGTTCTGTTTGTAAGTTAGTGAGTTGATACAGAGTCATGAGTGAGGAACAGCCAGCATGTACGCACGAGGACTGGGAATATTTCTTAAAGAGAGTTTCTTAATTGTGTTTAAAAATGTGATACTTTTCCTGACAATCACCCACTGTAACCGGTTCATGAATAACCTCTGACTCTTTTAGTGATGTCGCACGAGGACATTCTTAATCGGCATTAATGCGACAATAATAGTAAACAGCGTGAATGACGTCTTCGTGCTTCACGCCTCACTGCCACCATTATTTGTGCATTAATCAATATCTCATCAGTACCTTCCCACCTTGGAAGGTGTATTACCCGAGATAATAACGAATATGGGAGGCAGTGTCATTTACCATGGCATCACAGCAGATCATTAAACCAACGTTGAACAGGCATTAGTTACCAAATAATTTCTGACTCGATATGGTTCGTTCGAGCTTCCAAAATAGCTTCTTTTGCTTAGAGCTCAATAATTTAAGGAAAAAAGTCCAGTAACAAGCAATGTGCGATCATGACATTTTTGAAAATTATATGCTAGAAAGAAACAGGTGAAATGTGTTTGGATAAAAAAGTCATCGGAACCCTTAATTTAGCAACAGCAATATTTTATTTGATAAGAAATTAATATAATCGTTACAACGTAATGTTAATGATGATTTCACAGGTTAATTCAGCGATGCATTCTGTTAATGTGTTGCAATTCCAACCATGTATAGATCCTTGTTTTAAAACAACTTTCATTCCAAGTAAAAATATATATATTGTGTCAATTCTAGGTTGATGTCAACAACTTACGCAGATAGATCTTCTTCCTGCACGTGCAAAAATTAAGATGAAAAATCTTGCAAGAAATAAAAACTACCTGGTTTTCCCACTGAAAGACGTATGTAAGTGAATTATCATGATGTGGGTGTTTTTCCACTGAAGGATGTATGTGATTGAAATATAATGTTTTGTGCGTTTTCACACTGAAAGGTTTGTCAATTATGCTGTGAGCGGTCTCGAAACAGAAAATATCTGTCGGGAACGATGATTAATTATTTGCCATCGTTGAGCCATTCACATAGATGACAAAAAATGAATCTTGAATCTGAAGTTATGCTTTAGCACATTAAGCATTCTATCTTTCCTTGTCGTCTTTCAAAAGAATATCTTATATAAATTGAGGTATACAATACAATATGATCATTAGGTGCAGATAGTTACGGTCTCCCTTTAGGTTTCATTAATAACCTGTTCTTTGCAATACACGCATGTGGCTATGTCGTGGGTAGACTAAACAAGCCGCTGATACGGGTCTCTGCAGATAGCTATTCTTCAGTTTTGAAAATTAGATATATTGTGCTCAGCTATTACCGGAAGTTAAGTATAATTCATGTCTGCGAACAGTTCGCTGCTTTGAAAAAAGATAAATTTAGTTTTCATTATTCAGTCCAATAATTTATACTACAAGAAAATTTCCATTGACGCCACACCCCAAGAATAAACATTTATAAACATTTATCATGCTGTCAAAAGGTTTTTGTTTCTCATTCTATCATAAACATAGATCACAGGGATAGATATGCCTAGCTTGTACGCCATAACAACAAAATAAAAAGACAGAGGGGTTAGTATTTAAAGCTGCACGTTTCATCCACACTTGTCTCTCTAGTTCACAATTGTCTCTCTAGTTCACAATTGTCTCTCTAGTTCACACTTGTCTCTCTAGTTCACATATTTAAGTGAAATAGAACCACAACAAAGAACACAATCAGTCATCCTGGCACACTTCGATTTCCGATTATTAATCGTCCTTCCTTACACGCGTGCCAAATGATCGATAATGCCAAGATAGATAAATATTCATGACCGATTAATATATGCACTAACAGGATAGGAAGAGCATGCAATACCAGGAACTCAGATTAGTGGAAGATAGAAGAAATAAAGCTAATAAAAATAACTCTTCCATTTGATTAAAACATGCAACTTAGTACAGAACCAATGTCCTCTTTTTTTTATTTTGTTAATGAATATACATGTATTATCTTTATTGTTAACACGACTATTACCACCTATTCACAACCTCCTCTAAATCATTTACGATTATTTCAAAAAGTCTTTTTCTACCAAGTATACAGCCCAATAATTAACACAAATTGTTAAGCCGTTTTCCTTAAAACAGTGGTTTTAGTGTTTCACCTGGTGGTAATATTTTCTTCAACATTTGAATAAGCTTATGAATATTTTTTCTGACGTTATCATGTAAATTTATGAAATCTTCTACTATTTTTGCTCTTTTGTTTTCACTTTGTAATATGTCCTTCATTCAGCAATCTGTTTGTCATACATTTGACATTTGATGTGATTGTTATTAATTTTAAATTGACTGCATATATATAGCCTCTTAATTATCTTTATTTTGACATTTGATGTGATTGTTATTAATTTTAAATTGACTGCATATATATAGCCTCTTAATTATCTTTATTCTACCAGATTAAATAATCTGTTTAAATTTCCTTCTTGAGTAAAACCTCATTCTGTCTCTCTTTTAGCTATCGATTCCCTTTACTTATATCCTTATATATTTATGATGCGTCATGAAACTCTTTCACCTGGCAAAGCTGTATCATCATAAAACAATATTAGGATGCCTGTTTGTAACTGTTGGTCCTAATGGTTCGTTTGTTTCCTACGTTTGCATCTCTATGTTTTCTGAAGCTTTCATTTCTTTTCCTTTTTTTTGATATTCCATGTTTTACTTTCTCATATTCACCACTAAGGTTAATTATAAAAATATTAACATTAAAATACATAATTTTTATCTTTATTATTTCAATGAACTCCTTCAGAATTTCGTAAAATTAAACCGTTTGCGGTAAATTTCAATGTGTCGTTACACCAACCGTTTTTAATTTTGCATCAGATTTGGTTGGTTTTCGTTGCATTTATAATTATAACTCATGCCAAGTGATATCTTTTGTATTTGTCATTCTTGTGATACGTTTGATTCATGTATTTATATCTACGATTTCCTCTTCATTTGCCTTTAATTAGCAAAGCCCTTCTTATTATTTTGTCCTCATGTTTTTAAATGTGATCAACAGCTAGACTTAAAATATGTGTTTTTGGTGAACTCTGGAATGACATTTTGTGTTTCAATTTGGACATGCCGTTGTATCCATTAAATTAAGACTTGTTTGTCTGAATTATTCTGTACTAATGAAATTGTACTATTTTCCCCTTTCAACATTTTACTAAAACAAGCTATAGCGGACAGCAAAGCAACCAAAGTTAAAATGGACTAGTTAATAGAGAGAGATAAAAGCAACAAGCACTTGTTGAATAACGTACAGCTAGCTTTAAAATTATAATTATATTAACTAGAATGTTGTTCCTTAAACCCACTAGATTTTATAATAATGTGAATAAAACTCTATAAATGTTTGAGGTAATAGAGCCACCAGAAAAAGTAAATGCACAAATGAAGAAGATCGAAATAGAATTGAAATTGGAAGACAACTTAGAAAACAATCACAGTTCTAAAAGGTTAAAGAATATAAATTAAAAGACGAGCAATGACATGTTCAAACTGAATAAAGTCCATTTGAAGTCCATTTGAGGCAAGCAATTCTAATTTTCTAGCAACGTAATTTAAGCTTTTTTTGTCCATATGCAATTAGTAAGGAGACAACGAGAAGCCTTGTCTTACGTCGCTTTCTAGGGGGAAAAGTATTACTAAATAATCATTGTTTGATAATCAGTTTTCAGTATTAGTGCAGAAAAATAGTATCCCGTTTACAAGATTAGGATCAAAATGTATAAAATCCAACGTTTCCTACAAAAAGAATAATCTGGAATATTGACAGACTTTTCAAAATCGGCAGAAGATAACTGGACGTGGGCAAACGTACTTTTCTGTATGTTTAATAACATCTAACAATGCCCAATATATTGTTTTAATTTTATGCTGTTGTTTTTATAAGCTATTTGAATTTTGTGACTGACCTTTAGAAGAAGTCTTTATCTTCTATCCTATACTTTGACTGCCAGTTTTATCACAAGAGACTTTGAACCAGGATGTCTGCCTTTTAAAAACTACAATGGAATTGCCAAATTATGTTATAAAAATATTCTAAACTTCAATCTGAAGCAAGTTTAGTATATAATCAAAATAAATTTCTTTTCCTACGTTAATACTGGATATATTTAATCTTGTGGTACCATAAATGATGTATTTTAACTCGTGGTATATTACAATCAACGACGAGTGCGCATGATATATTACATTCAGCGTTGAGTACGCATGGCATGTAGGGATAAACAGTTTAAACGTAATGCTGCAGTCATTATTATTACTTTCGTTGTCTTCATTACATTCAAAATTGTCGCACAATGTATGTGTTAATCGCTTTATTCCTTTTGGGCTACAGTTACTGTTTAGCAAGAAGGTGAAGAGCACGTCGATTACATTCTTTTCATTAATTTAAATCATTTAGTCGGCGAAATAATCGGTCTACGTAGTCTTGCCATACAAATAATCTCCACCGCCTGTTTCATTTAATATAAAGATGAGGCATGACTTTTCCCTAAGTTTCCTACAGTGTGTATATATCTTAAGCTATTTGTTGTAAGTATATATTCAAAAGCGTCAAAAACAAAGTCGGAAGCTTCAAATTTCATACTGTTTAATGAATTAAAACGAGATAAGTTTTGTGACTTACACTTTAGTAAAATGATTGCGGAATAGTTACAATATTACTAATGTATGATAAACAGTATGAGTGGTCGTGCTTTTCATGACAAATGAAGGCTACCGGATCAAACGGAGATCAATAAAAATCACATTAATACAGCCAGACTTTGAAATAAGACATTTCCATTGTCGGCGTATTCTGTGCATTGAAATATCTTCTCCTTATTTTCAAAGGTTGAAGGTCCCCATTGGAATATAGCTGACGTTAATTTGACGTTTGTTTCCGTAATGATGCAAATTCACACTCCCACTATTTGCTATGGCGGCTATTATATTGACTTAGGAAAAATAGACTCAACATGTAAAATTGCAATGATGCCAGGACTAACATAATTATGTGAGCGTTGACACCCAGCCAAGGTAATTGAAGTTGAGGTGTTATATTAATAATCTTCTGCGAGATTCCGCTGCGCAGATAACAACCTAACTCGGAGACTGAGATTAATCATGAGCAATAGCTTGGTCTTTAGATGGCGCGTTTATGTGAACCAAGCTACATACAATCAATACCGCCAGCACTCCCCTAGCACTAGAATACAGTGACACCGGAAGTGCATATAGTTACCATAATTATCTCCCGGTGTTTCGCCCAAACTCCCTTGCGAAGAAAGACGAGTAAGTGTTTTCGAATTCATTATATATTATTTCTCGGTTATTAGAATTTTTTACTGTAAAGAAATCTTTATTTGTTTACTTGTATTTGTATTTCAACAATATCGTTACATATTTCTTTTATATTACGAAACGACCACTCCGGTGGCCTAGTGGTTAGAGCATCCGCCCCAGATGCGGGAGGTCGTTGGTTCGATCCCCGGCCGAGTCATACCAAAGACTTTTAAAATTGGTACTAACAGTTACCTCGCTTGGCGCTCAGCCTTAAGAGGTTAAGGTTATGACTGGTTGGCCTGGTGTCAGGATAATATGACTGGGTGGGCATCATGCTACATGTCTGTGACCCACGATGCCCCAGTGCTAGCCATCACAATAAACTTCCACGCTGCTACGTTAAAAATCCAAATCACACACACACACAAACACAATCACGAAACATTATTTTACATATGAAACAACGCAGAGAAGACACAATGTGTCATAACCCATGACGTATTTCGACATCAGTTAATATGTGTGCAGCAAGCTTCGTTCGCTCTTAGGTTCTGCTTCATTTGTAGAATCTATGTGGATATTAGCACATAGAGAAGGAAAATCGCAATCGAAATGGTTGCATTATTTGTCTTTTGCACGGCACTGCTGAACAAATAACAGACAATTTAACAAATGCGATATCTCCCAAACAAAGTAACCAACGTCATGCGAATTCTTCCGTCTATAATTCAAAAAGTTGAAATTTTTTACGTGGCGTCATTTTTTATTGACAACGTCATAAACTTGGTGGCGTCATCGTTTGAACATCATATATGTAGACACGATGGTAAAATGGCAGACGAGTCCGTTCTAGAAAAGGGAGTTGTTACGAAATTTATCCAAAAATAGAAAAACCATCTGCGCAGATAAAAGACGAATGATGTTATGGACCAACAAAATTTGCTCAGTTTGAAACCTGTAGATGGATGCAGACATTCTGTGAAAATATATGTGAAATTAGCCAGGCATATTACTGTCTGAACAATAGCAGTTGTTGTTGTTGTTGAGTTTAATTATAATGGCGTGCGCACAATTGTGCATGTGCCACTTTTTTCTGACTGCACCGCAGCCTGCTAGTTGTTCCTGAGGAAGGGGATGGTGCCACCTCCCCCAGGCTTTTATGGATTCAAGGAACCCTGATAGTTTGGCCTCAATCTGTGGGTCCATAAAGGTCCCTACAGTTGAATGGTTGGCTGTCATTAGTGGGAAGGAGAGCTCGGGAACGGTCCTGCTTGCTTTACATCGCTGGTTTCTTGTTGCATTTGCCTGGTGTTTCTTGCAATATTTTTTTTTCCATTTTTTTTTCTTCTTCAAAATGTTCTAAAAGGAGGGGGCGATGTTCTATGCTGTTTATAGAGGTTCTTAGTAGAAATCATGTATGAATAGAGATTGTCAAGGTTATTATGGTATTACTAGTCGAGGTGTTTAGGGTGTGTTTCCTACGTTATGTTATTTATAAGTTTATAGATATTACCTCTTTAAGTTATTTATTAATTAATGTTTTTAGAGATTGAATGTTATTTATGCTTTATTTAGCAAGAGACCGGAGTCCTAGCCGATTACACGGTTCGTTAAGGACATCTAGGACTGGAATCCTAGCTGATTACTCGGTTCGTTAAGGACATCTAGGACATCCGATTTTACGGTTTCCTTAGTGAATTATTTATTAATACTTTTATAAAATTGAATGATATGTTATGGGTTTTTATGTGGTGGCTTCTAAATTTATTTAGCTAGTTACTGGGTCTTTTGGTTTTGTGGGGATAGTAATTATATTTTGTTCCTAAGTCCTGCTGAGTCTATGAATTGATTTATATTTTCATATGCTGATTGTTTATTTTTATTAGAGTCCATAAGTAACTCTGGGTATGTGTGTGGTGATCCAATCTCGTTTTGGTTTTTGATAAATATTTTCCGAGCGGGTTGATATTTTGGGCATATATTGAATACGTGGTGTAGATCTTTGGTGGTGTGGCAGTTAAAGCAGTTAATGGTTGCTGGTTTGGGTCCTATAAACCTTCCAAAACTGCTTGCTAGTTTAGTTTTTCCAGTTATTATCCTGTTTATGGTTTTCTGTTCTAAATAGGTACCCTTAGGTAGCTGTATGTTCCTATCTACGTTTTGTGGGGTTTCATGGTGCTTTTTACCTTTTGTGGAGGAGTTCCAAAAATCTTGCCATGTTTGGTCTATATATGTTTGTGCGAACCTTATTGCTTCTGTAGAGCTATAGTTAAGCTTGATAGAGTTTTGATCTCCTAGTTTGGTTTTTGCAACTTTGTCTGCTGTTTCGTTGCCAGAGATTCCAATGTGCGACGGTATCCACATGAGCTCGACTAATTGATGTGCTGTGGTGATATCGTCGATTAATTGGCATGCTCTGTAGAGGAATTGTTCCCTAGAGTGTGTATTGCGATTTTGGATCGATTTGATAACGCTTAGGGAATCGCTTATAATGACTGCTTTAGGTATTTGGTTGTCTTTGATCCATTGTAGTGATTCAAGTATAGCCCAGAATGCAGTGGTGTAAATGGAGCAATAGTCAGGTAATCTGGATCCCGTTTGTATATTGAATTCAGGGATGACTATTGCTGATGCTGTTCTTGGTGGGTTGTTTGTTTTTGATCCATCGGTATATATTTTAACATAGTCCGGGTATTTTTGGTTGATTTCGTTTACCAGTACAGGTTTTAGTAAGTTTTCTTGTCCTTCTTTATTGCCTAATTTGGTAACTTCAATGTTAATCCTTGGTGGTTTTTGCAACCATGGTGATTTGTTCTGGTCTGTATTGTTTGCTACCTGTTTTTTTAGTAGAGGTATCTTTTCTCTTAGTTCAAGGATTACTTTGCCACTTGGTGTGATGGGTATGATTTTGGGTTTGAAGACAACTTTACACTTATTTATAGCTATTTTGGTGGGATGGTTGTCTGGGTGGGTATCTAATCGAATGGAGTATCGGAGGAGCAGTTCTTGCCTACGTAATTTTAAGGGTAGTTCTCCTGTTAGTGTTTATAGTTCTTCTAATGATGCTGAGGGGAGTGTTCCTGTGCATAATAGTAAGGCTTTTCTCTGGATAGTGTCAAGTTTTTGTAGTACAGGTTGCTTAGCCGAGTTATATGCTTGTAGTTAACAATAACAATAACATTAACAATAGCAGTTAATTTTGATATTTCATACATAAGAGCAGATACAATTATGGCCAAGGAATTTGGAATGCACGGGATTTGTGTCCGTTCGGTACCCAGATTGTTGTTAAAGAAGCAACGAATTTAAGAATGAAAATCTAAAGAGAACGATTGCGCATGTACAACGTAATAGGCTATAATTTCTTAAAATGAATAAGATCAGTACATGTGCTGAAACTTAGGCAAACACTTTTGAGCTCAAATGTAAAAGACTAAACAATGTTTGGAAGCAAGTTCGCCATTGCTTTTAAGAGAATGTTTTTCCAGAGCCGTTGGAAATAGTTTAAGTTTTATGTTCTTCAGCACACAAAGAATTTATTTTAAACCACATATTACCAGAGAACATCACAGTGGATGGATAAATAATGCCACAATACCCATATTAATTTACATGTTCATATTCACAGACAACTGTCCAGACCTACTGAAATATGGCAGGTTTTTTTTTATCAGGATAATGCACTAGAAACATGAAAGATTGAAATGCAGAAATAACACAATCGTTGCATTCTAACCCCAAATCACACATCTTACTGTCCATATTCAGCTCGTTACTATTTTTAAATGTTTTCCACACTTGATTCGTTACTAGAAAACATTTACGAAAGCAGAGAAGTACATAAGATACACAGTCACTGAGAAGATACTTAGATGGGATAAGTATCTAAAGTCGAAAAGAAGCTATTTTGAGACGGACTATTATTATTATTGTACACAGTTAAGCAACCATTTCTTTAGAACAACTGTTGCATAACTTTTTTATTACCCCTATAATTCTGAAACTGGGACTAATAGCAAGCGAAGGTCGTGCGACGCTAAGCGAACCCGATATGGTAACTATATAACATTGCGATGAATGGAGCCGGCTTTACGAAGAATATGGACTACGGAGACAACCGACCCAGATTATCAACCCGAGACACTCAATCAGAAACAAGAAAATTAAGGGTCGCAAAGACACTATTTTACACTGTTGTATGAGTGAGAATCACTTGGCTAGGCAGCAGTAGTATAGTGGAGCTTTTTGGGGACAATGGAAAACCAAGTCGAAAAGGTCGTGGGCACGATTGGGGAAAATTGGGAATTTAACATGGACAAACCCTAGGGTTGTTTAGTCTGCCAAAATGCCTTTCTGAGTCTCGTCTACCTCATGGTACTGTACTGTCTTGGGAAAGTGGTAAATTTCGTACACATCTAACAATTGGTATCCCAGGTCAAGAGCTTTAAAGAATTCCACGCTGACCCACGTTCCGTCGTCTGCTGTAAAATTGTACTTCTAACGAAAACTGGCATTCATTTACACGCTGATAAAAAGGAGCTATCGCATTGTCAAGGTAGTTACCTTATTATCAGTTTTAATTGGGTAATGTATTTATTTCCTTTTTCAAAAAAAGCAAGGATAATCCCATGCGACTATGCTGATATTGGCATTAGACCCATTCATGTCTTTGTTCTTTCATAGACGCAATGGTACATACATAATGGGAAACAACCAAGGAATTGTTTAAAATAAATTACATACAAACTTGGTCTTTATTTAAAAACAAAATCTTTACATATTCCAAACAATGTAGTATCATTATTTGCTAAAACGGAGGACTCGCAAATTCCGCATTGCGAGAAATGACGTTGTCACAAAATGTCATTCGACTACAAATGACGTAACGGGGACTCCATCAGTTTCCTTGTCGCTTAGAAATTGCCTTTGTCGTAGTGTGTGTTCCCAAAAACTTAATTTACTGTTACGAGTTTCCAGTGTAAATTATGAGCAATATTGAAATGTATTTCTGCTGTAGAAGTTGTATTTGATATTTCAATTTACACAAAGCCCATCAAGGGCTAGGTTGATATAACGATTAAAATTTATTGTGGTTTGCACGGGCTTTGTCGTTTGCATAGTGGCGAAAGTTTGTTGTGGTTCGCACAGGGTTTGTCGTTTGCATGTTGTAAGCTCAACAGCTTTCTTTTCTTGTTTTGTAGATTTGCATGTCTCTTTTCTCGAATCTTGCAAACAATACAGACAAAGAACGAGAAATTGGGCATATGCATTGTTCCAAACAAAGCCTTTACATTTTTGTTTCATTATTGGTTTGTTTTTTGTTACGTGTCCTTCGCCATTTTTTTTTCATATCTTGCTCCATTTGTTCAGACTCAGTATCTTGAATTTCTTGTAGAATTTTTCAAACGTTCTACTATCTTGAGAACTTTTTCAATAAATTTTCATTTTCTCTGTATGTTTTATTGGTTTTATGATAGATCGAAGTCTCTTCTCTGTTGATATTTTATGTCGGTTTTACTGATACTTTCCTCGACTATTGTTTTCTAAGTCTAGTAGTTGCATGTTCGCTTTAGAGTGTATTTTTAACATGTTCTGAAACAGTTTGCAAAATGCTTTTTCGAGTGACGGAAATAAGAAAACTGTTTAGGCATGCATCCTATTTCGGTAGAGAAAAAGTAAATCACAACAATTTATTTAATTACTAAATGTCACCAATAGACACTAAAAGTGAAAGTCACTAATAAGCAAAAACTTAAGTTCACTCTAAAGCATCTACTATGGTAGGGGAAAAAAATCTTTACAGAAGATATTTCAACCAATATATTTATAACTTCCGAAATGGTAACTGACACTGAAGAATCTTTGAAGGATGACAAGCAATTCTGTCAAAAGTTTTGGAAAGTAAATGAACAAACATTTCACACGAATTTGAAATAATAAAAGACAGGTGGAAATGCCGTGCAAATGAAATGTGCAAAAAATAACAGAAGGCTGAATGGAATAGGAAACTTAGAAAGCCGAACAAAGAAAGACAATATTGGGTGCAAAACTTGAAGAAAAGTAAATATTCATTGTATTAAGATTCACTTCAATGATTGATAAAAAAATCGTTTTTGTTTCCTTTCCATTTGTGTTCTAAACCACTTATTTTGATTTGCATAACAGCGTTCCACTCGCAACTCGATTATGCTTATCGGTTATTTCTTAATAGTTTCTGTTTCCGTTCCTTTTTGTGTCTCAGATGTCACTTTTGTTTTTCATAGTTGTGCTGCCTAATGGTCTAATGGAGAAGAAGATCAAACAGTCCAATAAGATTGTTTCCGATCCGCTTGCAAATATCACATTTTATTGATTAAAACATTTCTAAGCTAGCTATCTTTTGTTTTTGTTATGGGTTTAACGTCATTTTGCAGCTATTCATGGTGGCAAGCATATTTGGATGAGAAACAACTTGTGAAAACGTCTGTAAGAACCATCATCCCAGGGGAAGTTACTGGCAATCTTTCTCACATACCCACGTTGGCCAAGACCGAGACTCGTACTAACCCGGACAGAGATGAGATTTCCGTGATCCATAAAGGACACTTGGGACCCAGCAATGTTAATGTAATGTAAAGTAAAATGGGAAACGTAAGTTTCCTGTTATTCTCGTATCAGCTTGGATTGCTTTCTTCACCTGTCAAAACGAGGGCAGTATTAAACACGAATTATTGGCTTAATTCAACATACAATATGCGATGTATTTTAAGATACTTATTTTCCTTTCCATTTTACAGTAGCAAAAACAAGAAGAAAAAAAAAATCAAGAAATTTAACCAGCAATGATCAGGTATGATTGATAGCCTATGTAAGAGAAGAAAAGACAAAGTGATGTCGATAAGAAAACAGAGAATAGAAACAGTGCTATATTTGATTTATCCTAAACTTTACTCATTTTTAAACATATAATATTAACCTATATAATATTATCTTTCTATAATTCACCATACGCGCGAACCTATTTTTTCTCTTCAGAATGGACTGGTCATTGAATGCAAAGATAAATAGCACTGAAAATATATTGCTGAAGTTCATTGAAACAAATAATATCGCACCGTAATTAATCTCAAAGGCTAAAAAGCATAAGTAGTGAAGTGAGATACTCAGAGGGTCAATGGGACTTCTATGTCAAAAATGGGTGTGTGTACTCTTGAGTCTATGATTTAGTTTCTCAAAAATTTACATCATGGCATTCGTTATGTCTTTAATCCGCTGACAGACGAGACGAAAGTACATCGTTGCTTGAATTTGACCTGAATCTGGCCATATGCAGATCTAGTCACGTGGCTACACAACTCTCACAAGCCGACAATAACGACAGGGCAGAATGGAAAAGAGACTGGGAGAACATTCGTCAACTGGACCGAGAAAAACAATGAAGGCAAGCAGAACTACAGTAACAGCAAGCGGACCTATCCAAAGACACAGCCTGTGGTATTCCTGAAATGCAAATATTGCAAGACGTCTTGGCTCCACGTTGAACGTTAAACATACACGCATCATTTTAAAAGTACACCATCAAGAAGTGCGCGGACTTACGTTGTTTCGAGGCAAATAGTTCAAAGGTGGAAAATATATTCACGTCTATCATCACGATGAATATTCTGACGATATTGCCAGTATGACCAGTAAGACCGGATTCCTGGGATACGGTTATTACTGTGAGGAATGTGACTATGGCTAAAACATCGATAGCAACACAAGTCTGTGGATCGAAATGTGAGGGATGTTTAACCTCTAAACGACTGCATTGCCCAGCTTGCCAGCCCACTTTTGTCAGCCCTACCTGTTATTAGCAACATCTAAAGACGCAAGGTTCACAACGAAAAAGTGCTTGTCAACTCCTGAGGGTGTGCCTACTTGTGGACAAGGCATATGTGCTAATAATGCCAAGGCAAACATTTGTCCAGGAAAGAAACGATATCACATTTGTCACCAAATCTTTAACTTGGAACACGAATGCTATATTAAAGAATACCAATCCAAACAGGAGGAAGAATAAGATAACATGAATAAAGAGAATTTCATCTGTTCTGGCATTCACATTCCAAATGTATGTGTGGCTCATCGAGCGTGCGAGAAGTGCATCCAAAAACCGTTCTTTTGTCATTACCCTCACTGTAGCAAGATTTCTGGAGGACGTGAAAAAATAATTCGAGGACCGAACACGCTGACTGATTTCGCCCAATGCATCTTAGACCCTATCGACGAAACGTGGAGGGAAGAGGACATCGAACGCTACGGAGATTGCCATCGCTATCCCACGGTGATGGCTCACAATATTATAAGGAACAAGGCACCGAACGTCCTAAATTCACATTGAGCGGAGCCAATCTCATTTCCATGCAAGTGGAAAAAGTGCAGTTTGAAGATTCGATGAGTTACTTGACCATGCCTTTGAGTCGAATGCCTAAAACATGTGGAATAGCGGAAATGGCTAAATTATATTTTTCCGCAATTTTTCAATACAGAAGCCAATCAACACACCCGCCTACCACATTTGCCTGATGCTCACTACTACGACCCCGACAACATGCGCACCGAACAACGAGAAGCTTTCTACTTTGGTACCAAATTCACGCCTAGGACCCCATCGAACTTCAGGAAGAAATGTTAAAGTTTTGTCGTTCCGACGTAAATATTTTACGACGATTCTGTGGAAAAGTTCGAGAATTGTTCATGGAGCACGGTAGGATCGATCCTTTGAAAAAAAGCCTGCGCCTTTGCGAAAGCGTGCTTTTTGGTATACCGCCAACGATTCATGCCCGTTGCGATCCTGGCTGTCATTCGACCTCAAACGACAAAGTGTGTCAAACGTCAATCAACGGTACACCCAAAAGCAGTGTTTGCAACGTACCATGGAAGACATTGCCAGGCCACTGGTCAGCGAAGCTTAAAGTTAGAACAACAAGAACACCAACATGTAGAAATGTGGGAACACGAGTATGATCACCATTTGAAAAACCCTTCCAGAATTTAAGCGCATCGTGGAAAGTTTAAAGTTGGTGGACCCTCTGAACCCGCTGGAGAGTTTGTATGGAGGAAGGACGAATGCGACCTTTTTGATGTATCACGCTGACGAGTAGAAAGGAGAAGAAATCACCTGGACGTGTGTTCGCTGTATCCTTACGTGTGCAAATACTGTCACTTTGCCTCAAGGCACCCACAATTGCTGACGGAACACATCGACGTGGAAAACATTCGGCAATAGGAAGGATTGATTAAATATAAAGCCTTGCCTCCCACGGACTTCACCTCATCATTGCCAAGAAAAACTGATGTTTCTCATGTGCCGTACTTGTGCCGAAACGTACAGCCAAGACCAACCATGTCAGCACAACAAGGGAGAAGGCGCCTGGACAGGATGTTTGGTTAGCGTGGAATTGTTTAAAGCTCTCGACATGGGATGCCAATTATTAGACGTGTACGAAAGTTACAACTTTCCCAAGATAGAACAGTACCACAAGGGCGACGAGACTCAGAAAGGCATTTTCGCAGACTATGTTGATGCCTTCTTGAAACTAAAACAAGAAGCCAGCGGCTATCCTACTTGGTGCCACACTCCCGAAGGCCAAAATAAATTCAAAGACAAATACTTTGAACAGGAAGGCATCACTTTAGATCGCGCTGAGATTTAAGTGAAGATTTAAGTGAAGGAATATCATCGGATTCTACTGATATTGGAGTGATAAATCTTCGGCATTCAGAAATTATTAAAGATCTAGACCAGAAACTTTCACATTTGCAAGTGCAAGAAAAAAAATGAACTTAAACCGTTATTATTTGAATATGAGCACTTATTTCCAGATGTTACTACAAGGGCAAGCAAAATTTTCCATGACTTTAAAATTGTAAATTTAAAGCCTGTGGAACAAAACCCGTACAGGATGAATCCTCTCAAACAGGAATACTTGAAAAAGGAAATTCAACATTTGCTGGAGAATGATTTTATTGAGCCCAGTAAAAGTGAATGGAGTTCACCATGCAGACTTGTTCCAAAACCAGATACAACTTTCCGTATGTGTACTGAATGTAGGAAGGTGAATAGTGTGATAAAAACAGATTCATTCCCATTATCAAGAATCGATGACTGTATTGATAAGATCTGGAATGCCAAGCATGTCACCAAATTTGACCTTCTGAAAGTATTTTGGCAGATTCCACTAGCGGAAAGAGCAAAGGAAATTTTGGCATTCGTGACTCCAGATGGACTTTACCAATATACAGTAATGCCGTTTGGGATGAAAGGGTCGCCAAATACATTTCAACGCCTCATGAATATGATTACCTCTGGTCTAGAAAATTGTGTGGCTTACATCGATGATGTCATCATCTACAACGACACCTGGAAAGAACATTTAGCAACACTTCGGAAATTCTTTGACAGACTCACAGATTTATGTTTGACAATTAATTTGTCTAAAAGTGAGTTCTGCCGTGCTAGTGTTACATTTCTGGGACACATCGTGGGACATGGACAAGTTAAACCTATAGATGCTAAGGTCAAGGCTATCTCTGAATTTCCCATGCCTGTAAATAAAAAGCAACTGATGCGATTTTTTGGTATGGCCGGACACTATCGAAAATTTTGTTCCAATTTTTCTATAATTGCTGAACCCCTGAAAAATTTACTGAGTAAGAAATACAAGTTCCTTTGGACTGAAAAATGTCAGGAAACTTTTGACAAGTTGAAAGCCATACTTAAAAGTGCGCCAGTTCTGACAGCTCCAAATTTCAGCCAATAATTTAAATTGTTGATGCAAGTGATGTTCGGTTGGAGCAGATTTGATTTAAGAAGATGAAAGTGGTATTGATCATCAAGTGTGCTTATTTTCCAAGAAATTAAATAAGCATCAAAGGAATTATTAAACAATTGAGAAGGAATGTTTGGCTTTGATATTGGCATTACAACAGTTTGAAGTTTACCTTAGTTCAGTTCCTTCCTCGATTATTGTATTTAATGACCACAACCCACTTACTTTCATCAGCAAGATGAAAAATAAAAATCAAAGACTGCCAAGGTGGAGTTTGTTGTTACAGGAATATAATCTTGACATCAGGCACATCAAAGGAAAATATAATTTAATAGCATATGCACTTTCCCGTGTATAAAAATGTATTATTTCATGTACACTGTTTGTAATTCATAAAAGTATTTCTTATGTTTTTCTTAAAACTCATGTACAATTAATCTATGGTAAAAAGAAAGCTTTATCATATAAATCTTTCTGTTTTTATGGGGGAAAGTGTTACGTATATCTGATTTAATTCATATTTATTTCAATTTAATTGTTTGTCAGTAGTTTTAAATTGTTTTATTTTTCTTTACATGATATTGTAATGTAAATTTATTCACTATTCATTTTCGTCAACGTGTTAGAAGATGAAGAAGAAATTAAACTGTAGTTTAGGCGCAAAGGGAATCATCGTAATGCCAGTGTCATTTACATCACCGAATTTTTTTTAAAGCAAAGTAAAGCCCATCGCAACACCAGTCTCAATGTTCATTATGTGGTCTCGTTTAAAATCCCTGGACATAAATCGCAAGTGCAAGTGTTAGCTAAACAGTTACGAACTATATGGCTGACTCATGCGTACGACCATGACACTCAAACCCCACACGCCTATTTACTCGTGCGTTATAAACCAGCTAAACCCGATTATTTGCGATTTCGTACCCATCTGTTTCACCACTGGTGCCAAGACCGAGGGCCTGTCGTGCACACGTCCCCGTCGACTTAAACAAAAATCTATATAAACCTCGGGCACTTTTGGTCTGTCTCACACATCGTCAACATGACGTAGCTTTAGTCTCATCTTCCAGTCAAATTGATTCGAGCCTTGTACGGCATCAGTCGCGAAAAAATCCACAAATACGTACTAGTGTCTTAGAAATCAGTCTCAGAGAAGCCTAACGATGGTTTACAGTGACAGCGCGTCAATTAGGGCAAGGCATCATTCACATTTCACATCAGTCCAATCGCCTTTTTGATAGACACAAAGTATCCTTGACGCAACTGGTAGATCTCTGCATCGACACTCAAACCAAAAAACAAATCATTATGAAACCTGGAGGTAGAGGTTCATTCGCTCCCTCTTAAAATGGATCCCAATGCCTCAAAAGTCACCCCCAAGAAAAAAGCTACTTCCTGACCCAAACGTACCCAGAAGAAAAAGAGCAGTGGTGTCAAGACCAGGTCACAGTCCCAGAAAAGAAATATCCCCAGAGAGATTGCTCAAACTCTTAACAAAACAAAACAGCCCTTTTCATTGCTACCCAAAAACTCTAGAAAGGATATACTACTATACTGTTAAATTTGTCTGTATTTGTGCGTTTGTCTGTGAGTGTGATTGTAAGACAAAAGATAGAAGTGTGCCTATAAACACTTCGTGTAACTTGCTGTTGGGATAATGTGTGTGTGTGTGTGTGTGTGTGTGTGTGTGTGTGTGTTTTAGGGTTGTATGTATGGATGGTAATAAAGTATGTTTGTAGGAAAGAAATGAACGTGAGTGTTTCTGTTAGGTCCGCGCGTTCCAAGCTTTTGATTTTGGTGTAGTTATTGTTAGTTTTGTGTAAAGGGGTGTTTTCCTTCACGTCCGTGATTTTTATGACTGTCCACTACCAATCTTGGCGATGCTGATAAACGAGCTTCTGAAGTTCCATGGAGTGCAGTCCAATCCAATCAAAAGACAAGATCAATGGAAACTCCTGCTCCTGGGGGACCTATGCGGTTTAGATGGATACGTAGGACGTAGAAGGGAAAGCTTCAACCCTCCATCAAACATCCAGCCGTTCCTGTATCCATTCTCCGAGGGGTAGCCCTCAGCCCTTCTCAGGGCTATCGAAATTTGCCATTTTATTTAAGAGATTTCACTTTGGCTTGAAACCTCGACTTGATAATACTATGATACCTAATATGATCCTTTAACCACCGTTCTAAATCATAACCACAATACCTAACCTGACATTCAAAATTTTCATTTGCTAAATTTCTTTTGATTTACAGAATTAATGCACATTTTTGTGCTTTTGGAATTAACTAAGATAGGAAAACTTAATACTTAAATTCGAGACTCTAATTGCGATTGTGGCTAACACAGAATTGGTAATAGGGAATGCCCATTATATAAGTAACTGGGTAGAATTTGGCAATATTAATCCTGGCGTTTCAGATAAGTTCCGGGGAAGTTTGGACCTATCCTCCGAGTTCCTTTCTTCCCTTCCTGCTCGGACATTTAAAGATGAGTGTGTGGGCCGATTCCCACTCGTCTATAATCAGGTGTCCAGATGAGCGTGTAAGCACGGAACCGGGGTGAGGTCATAAGATCAGTGCCAAATGCTGTGAGACGTCTTATCCTGTTATACCTTCCAACACAGACATTTACTTATTTAACTTGAGTGCGTGCTGGGTCCAATCCTACTCGAGATAGCCTTACATACATGTCGAAAGGGATTTATTGTCCCAAGAAATGTCGGCTAATCAGTCAGCACTCGATGAGCGCATTAATGCGTTGGGAAGTGGTACTATTACGTCCCCCTCGAAAAAATCTATTATTCCCAAACAGGAAATAAACCGGTCGTACATGCCCGTAAGGGCGAAAACGAATCCAATCGACCTGCCGACCGACCAGTCAGACTATCATTCCATTCGATAGTCAGACGCCGAACAGTCAACACGTGGATTTTGTCGCCCTTAAGAAGTGGCAGATCCCAAAAAGTTACAAGTTTGTTTTTTGATCAAGCTGCATAACCGCCAAATCTTGCAACCAGTCTTCAGCCACAACAACAACAACAATAATAAAAGAGCCTTTTCTAGACCGCCCAGCTGTTTCGACCTGCAGACGAGGCCTAGCTGACCGCCAAGCTGTTCGACATGCAGAAGTGGACCAGCAGCCCGCTATCCAGACCGCCAAGCTGTTTCGACCTGCAGAAGAGGCCCAGCAGCCTGCCTTGCTATTTCGATTAGCCGATGAGGTCTAGCTAACCGCCTAGCAGATCCTGTAATACGTTCACACCATCTTTTATTTCCAAATTAAGTCAGGGAACCCAAAGGTAAATTATATACCTTCGGGTATACATCTATTTGTGCTGTTTAAAAATGTCACTCTCGCTATTTCTCACTTCTCATCCTACCCAACAATTAACATTATTTACATTATTCGCATTTATCAAATTAACTAGTAAAAGTAGTGTATACATAGAGAATTCTGACTCCTCATACAACTCAAACATTATAAATTCGGCACCATCAAAAATGTATAGAGTTATCAGATCGCAAGTTAGGATGAACACAAATAGGTATGCCATTAGGAAAACAAACAACTTACCAAATAAGATTAGCAAACTCAACAGTTCTATTGAAAACAACTCAGCAAGCCCAGTCATCTCTGGCAAGATTGGAGAAAACACGGAAAGCAATGGCGTTAGTAATAAGTCTATATAAAATATCAGGCCGGACAATCCCCTTAATTTCCAGACCATATTTGGGCACTTTACATCTAGCCCCACCTCATGCCTAGTTATTCAGCGCCCGTCGGATGTGATCTCACACATACCGGGCGACGACCCCTTAACCTCCAACATAGAGACCACAACAAGGAAAAGCAAAACAATGGAAATGGGCGAAATTAACTAAATCATCCCAAATACCGTTGCCTATTCCATGTAGCCCGATATTGACCTATCTGGTGGCACTGGCAAAAGCCACATGCCCGACTACCCTGCCTGCCCCTACCGGCTTGGAATTGCTGCACCTGTCGCCAAATATGAAAAGTCCTATTAAAATTGGATTTGAATATAACACCATGGCAACCTTAACAGGATCGCCGAAGAAAACAAGAGAGAGCGCGGCGCTTCCGGACTTGTCGGGGCTGCCAGACTTGACAGACTTGCTGGATCTTCCTGAAATATATTTAACTCCAGAACGAACCTCTCACTTGATTGAACCCCCACACTTACCCCTTACTCAACAACCAACCCTCAATTACCATCACCTACCATCCCATCTGTAATAAATTACTCATCAAGGTGTTTGTCCCCGTTACCACCTTCACCAATCCCCCGCCAATCCCCGAACCACAAATGTCAACAGGCAAACAAAATGACAGATGCCCCAAAACCACTTACTACCACCAGCAACAATGATAAGAAAATCCAACTGGGAAATTGGGCTCAAACCCCACTACTACCATAATGCAAGGACAAAAATGAGATGACAGATACATCAAAGAACCCGAACCACCACAAGACAAAAGAAGTCATACACTCCAGCCAAACCCCATGCCCTTCAAAGGAAACAACCATATCAGATTTAGGAGATCCAAACGTATATGACACACTAACGACAGATGAAGATTATATACATATGTTATCACCGAAAAAGAGGAGGGCAAGGTCACCGGAGGAGATATTGGATCAAAGAAAGGGTAAAACTCCGATGAACGAAATACCCAAATGAAAAAATACAACAAAGACAAATCCCAGGACAACAACCCAAACAATCAAGACATCAACCAAAACAACCAAGGAAATAAAGACTACCAAGCAACCAACAGTAAGTAACACTAAGGAAGGGACAAAACAACCAACAAGAAAGGATAATCGACCAACAATGGGAGATAAACAGGTTAAAATCAATGCCACAATATAGACCTAACGATATTCTCGCTAGAAGCAGCCCCAAACAATTCAACATAAGTACAATTAGTTTAGCATCTATCCTAACTAAAACTTCTGCTGGAGCTTTCGAAATCATCAGACCAAGATCTACCTACATCATAGTCAGGTGTAGCACCATAAGGCAAGTAGCCAAATATATGGAGATAAAGCAAATAGGCCCAGCCAAAGTCAAAGTAACAAGGCATAAAGCGCTCACCAAAAATACCCTGAGCATAACCCAGCAGGACCAGACCATGATCAAGAAAAAGGAGAAAAAAACGGATGCTGCCCAAAAAATCAATACCAAACCAACACAGATGAATGGACCAAAATCAAATATGACTTACAAAAAGGTCATTAAATTACATCCTATATACAATCTCCTAAACAACAATTACATAACCATAGAACTAATAAACCAATGTGATAACATATCAAGAGCGTCCAGGTTTAAATCTAGGCAAGGACAACCGACCAACATAATCCTACTGGATTTCTACTCAATTCCACCACTGCTCGTCTACTTTGATGGCCATTTGTACCCACTAATCAAATACAACATCAAACCTCGCTTCCGCAGTCATTGCAAGTCATGGGGACACCAAGCCAGCAGCTGCAAAAGAAAATTTTAAAAAAATGCGACACCTGCGGAAGCAACCACAGCACCAAATGAACACACATAGGACAAAAGTGTGCTAATTGCAACGGACACCATAATCCCATTTCCAAAGACTGTCCATACACCAGAAGAGAAGAGGAAATTATAAAAGTGATGACAGAACAAAACTTGCCTTATCCAAAAGCCAAATCAGCTATCCAATTAAAACGTACCGTGCAGGAAAAGGAACCAACACTACAAATACCTGCTATAACTAAGCCAAACCCTAAACCAAACCCTAAACCCGCCTCTATCCATGCCCACCCAAATCCAACAATCCAGCTGACAACAGGAACCCCCACCCCCTCTTGCCCTCAAGCATCAATAAAAAAAAGTTAAAACATGAAATTAAGGTTAATAATAATATTACCATACCAACCAAATCCGACATATCGACGTTCGATCGGGACGTACGAAATCAAACCAAAACAGAAAATGCAGACCCACCATTACCGAGCGATGCAAGTAATAAGGGCAAAATCAATGCAGGTAACAGAAGTGCACGCCCACATGAGGAATTCTCACATGACACCATTATCTACTACTTAAAGGACCTCATGGTGGGAATCACAGACATCTCTCTAAATTATTGAATACCTTTTATCCCATTCTTCAGGTTATTATCTGACCAATTGGAAAAACACCTCCAAACCAAACGCTAATTTGACCTTATAATCCACTAACGTAATTAATTATAACATCAAGAATGGATAAAAATAGGAAAAAGAATATAATAATCTGGCAATGGAACAGCCGGGTATTAAATATTAATAAACCAGAATTAATGATCAAACTTCAACAATCTAAAATTAAACCTGATTTGATAGTCATTCAAGAAACACTCATTCACCAAAAAACTAAAAAAAAAATAATAAAAATCCCAGGTTATTCAGCCAAGAATTTCACTATGAGAGACAATGAGCAAAGATGGGGTGGTTTAGCCATCTTTGTCAGCGACACACTCCCAAATATATCATTCCAACAGCACTCTGTAGCCACAAACGACCCCAACAATCCCACACCCCTTGAGTATCAATCAATACTCATCCACAATGGGCAATTTGTATTCGAACGTTTTAATATCTATGACCTGGGCAAACCTCATGCCGTATCCCCTCTTAACTATGCACAACTCATCAGCACAACAAATGAATACATGATATGTGGTGATTTCAACGCACATAGCAAAAGATGGGGAGGAAAGCACCAAAACAAGAGAGGCAAAGTAATCGAAAAATGGATCACCAACAACAATCTGGTCATACTTAATGATGGTACTAAAACCAGAATTTCACCAGAGGATGGATCACTATCGGCAATTGATCTAACAATTTGAATACCCAGATTAGCATCTGTATCTAACTGGGAAGTAGATAGAGATTCCACGTTGGGCAGTGACCATATCCCCATCATTATTACTATTAATTTCACCAATCCAGTTACCACTTCATCTAAAGTTTCTAAGTGGAGACTGGACAAAGCCAACTGGCATTCTTTCAATTCCTTGATCGCCGGAATAGCTATAGCCAACCTACGGGAAGACGACATTGACAAATACAATCAAAAATATTCTTGAAGCGATCAATGCAGCTGATACTCAAAGTATTCCCACTATTGGAACTGATAACACCGCAAATGGAAAACAACCGATCCCATGGTGGAACGACGATTGCAAAAATATAATCAAGGAAAAAAAGAAAGCCCTCAATACATTTCGCCATGCATGTCAATCAACTGATTATACAAACAATAAAACAACAGTAAAACAAGCGAAAAATATCATCACAAGAGCAAAGGAAAATTCTTGGCAAAATTTTGCTCCACCCTTAAAAATTGATCATTGCAGCTCAAAACAGGTTTGGAATAAACTGAAAGCAATGCGATGCGTAAATAGTAACAATATTCTAAATATCAAAGGTGCAAAACTAACAAAGAAAAAGCATCTAGTAAAATACTTTGCTGGAATGTGCAAAACTTATAACCATACAGCCAAATTTCAAGCACATAGAACAACAGGAGAGTACAAATATCAGTACCTCTTTACTGACCTAGATCCAAGGATTTCTCCCCTAAATGAACTGTTTAGCTTGGACGAATGGAGATCAGCACTTAGAAATAAAAAATCCACCTCCCCAGGAGAAGACAAACTAGGATATGAAATATATAAGAATATACCACCCAATATGGAAGAAATCATATTAGATATGATTAATCAATCATGGCAGACAGGACAAACTACCAACAAATGGAAACAAGATATAGTTATCCCGATCGAAAAAGCTGGGAAGGACCCCACATAAATATCCTCATACAGACCAATCTCCCTCACCGATACCATATGCAAGGTGATGGAGACAATGGTAAACAACAGACTCAAACATCACCTTGAAAGAAAGAATAGTCTCTCACAAAACCAAAGTGGCTTCCGCAATAAAAGAACCCCCCCCCCCCCAGATTAACTAATAACGCTCGAGTTTCGTATCAAACTAGCTTTTAATGCTAAAAGAAAATACGATAGACACCCCATAGCCATTTTCCTAGACCTTGATAAAGCCTTCAATTTAGTTTGGACTGATTGTCTCATTGCCAAATTGAACCACTGTGGAATGAATGGGAACATGCGCAAATGGATTAAAACCTTTTTAAAAGACGGACACATCAGAACCAGAATAGGGGCACAATATTCAGAAGCATATGTGCTAGAGAACGGCACCCCACAAGGAAGTGTCCTGAGTCAGACCGTATTTAACATCATGATAAACGATCTAGAACGCTCTGATGACTTCAGTAAATTTGACCTATCACAATTGGCTGACGACAGCGGCTTATAGAAATCTGGCAACCCACGCAGCCAACGACTATTAACAGAACTACAAGACAATTTAGCTAATATTGGCAAACGAACCGACAAATAGGGGTTCCAATTATCAAAAGGAAAACAACGGGAATACTATTCTGCCCCCATAAAGGATACAATATAGAACGACCAACCCTATATATCCAAGGCGAACCAATCAAATTTAAAACAGTTGCAAAGATTTTAGGCATGTACTACGACCAATATCTCACTTGGGATCATCATATTACCGAATTAATACGAAAATGTAGCGGAGACCTCAGTCTCCTGAAAAACATCAAAGGTTTACAATGGGGTGCAGACCAAGATACATTTGTAACACTTTACAGGGCCTTAATCAGATCCAAACTGGATTATGGATGCCAGATCTATGCATCTGCCAAACCATCAATTCTCAAACGTCTTGACATAATCCAAGCAAAAGCTATGTGTATATGTACAGGCACACTCCGAAATACCTCTAAAGAAGAACAACAAATCCTAATACTTAACAGACCAAACATCTTTAACATTAAGGAAAGCTCTACGTATATGTAGCAACACACTCCAAAATAAAGAAGAACTACAGATACTAAGAGGCGAAACATCTTTGACATTAAGGAGAGATGAATGAACATTAAGAAATGCAGCCAGAATTTCTATACAAAATCCAAGCCATCCCACAAGGAACATCATTTACAAACGCAACATCCCATTTAGACGGAGACTCGGCCTCTTCCCACCATCTGGGAAAATGATCCACAAATTATGTAAAAAGCTACAACTCGACTGCCTTCGTGCAGAACTAATACGATATCCAGACCCTACTCCATGGACAAGGAAACAACCCATTATCAACACCTTATCAATAACCTTCGGATCCAAAGAAGAACATCCTTTAGAAATAAGATCAAAGATCCTTACTATATTAGGCAATTCTTATAAGATTCGTCAAAATATAAACAGCCGGGTCTAAATCAAACAACCTAGACAGAACTGCTGCAGCACTCACTATCCCGGAATTGAATAAAAATATGAAGCAGACTCCCTGACAACTGTTCAATATACATAGCAGAATTCTGGGCCATATTTGAAGCAGTTAAGACAGCATATCAACAGAAAAATCAGAAAATATTACTAATAAGCGACTCACTTAGTGTGATAACCTCCTTAAAGAAACCTACCTCCTACTCAACATCAAGGAAAAACAAAACCAAATTGTAGAATTCATGTTGGTGCCGTCGCATATAAGCATCCCAAGTGACGACAAGGCCGACCAAGCAGTAAAGAAAGCACTAAGTTAACTAGAACCAGCCCACGTCGATTACAGCGTTACAGAATTATAGAGCATGATAACCAAACAAATCGCCTCTAAATGGCAAACCCAGTGGGATACACGCATCAAACGACGTACGCTCTAAGCGATTAAAAAAACAGTGAGTCGCAAAACCAAAGCACCGAAAACCAATAACAAACATCATCAACGAATCAGTAACCGAACCTTACTTGCAAGCATTACGGGGAAATATGTCCTGGCTAATTGTGGATTTGGAGCGAAATTCCACAACTGCGCTGATGATGAAGACCTCCGGCATGTTTTCAACATATGCCAGAAATATGATGAACAAAGGAAAAAATTAGCCACTACGTTAACGAAAATTGGCTCGTCATATACCTACCCCAAACTTCTTTACCAAACTAATCGCAACCCCAATCAAACAAATGGTGTCATCTTAATCTTCCTTCAGGAAATTGACAAATCAAAAAAATGTAACCAAACCCAACCCATATACTCAGACCGGCCTGACATAACACATCCTATATATAATTAAGATTAGCCACTTACTCGCCCAATCACCATCAGCCAGTTTTATGCCTTGAAACAGGTGGAGAAGTGGGTGCGGATGTAGTATACGGTTGACAGCCCAAGTAGGGGCGAGTACCGCCAGTGCGCGGGTCGATGCTGCACCTGCACCCATTTCCCACTATGGCACCCTGGGTGGTTATATAGGCAATGCAGTTAAGTGACAGATTTAGAAATAGGACTTAATCAATACCCAGCCATACAACATCTGATTGTGCATTACCGGACATCCTTCTTAGTGCAGCTGGGTGTGAAATTGGGGGCGGGGGTAGCATACCGTTTACTGCCCGAGATGGGGCGAGTACCGCCAGTGCACGGTCTGAGGCTCCACCTGCACCTGTCATCCACTTCGGCGCCATGAGTCGTCCAAATGTATGATCAATTAAGCAATGCAATAAGTGGTCGGTAATTAAGTAGCCATCATGCTCATACTAACATCTATGTTCTCTATCATTACTTAAGGCATGATGAATCGTCTTGAAATACACGAACTAAAACTGTCCAATAGACCTAAATATTATAAGGTGGCGTAAATCTCAGCCATCAGGGCCCGCTTCACAATGGGGCAACAAAATGATTCATAAACTTATTAGAAGTTAGAGTAATAACCCAAAATTAGACATATAAGGTGCATAAAAACCCAAAGCCATCAAGACCAGCTACACAATGTGGCAACAAATTACATAATTAGGAAATATGTCCTTAAAACTTTAGAACTATAAGGTGGCTAAATCCTAGTTATCAGGCACTCCGCACAAGGCAGAAAATATTAATTATTAGAATAGAAACCCCAAATATTATTCGATTAAATAATTTCTCCCTTAAATAGACTAGGAGATTCATCATGCCTTATATATATATATGTCTTATTCTACAAACAGCACAAATGATTTTTCAAATTATAAATACGGCAAACGACGCCATTTACCATTCGAAAACTGGGGTACAAAAAATCGATCACGGATGTAGGGCGCATCCCTTCTATTGAGTCCGACCCACCTTTGCCACCTCCAGACATGTATCATATAAGTGAGTGCGTGTGGACCATTCCCACTCAGCATGAGTCCCGTGAGACATCAATGTCTCGAAATTGGACTAATCAAATAGCACTTCCTAAGTGCATTAATACGTTGGGGGAAGTGGCACCACTCCTTCTGCAGATTCCCATTCGTCTATATATCAGGTACCCCGATAAGCGTGTACGCACGGAACCGGGGTGACGTTATAAGATCAGTGCCCAATCCAGTCTTATCCAGACATGTATTATTTTGAGTGCGTGTTGGGTCCAATCCCACTCATGACAATCTTCCTAACAGATTGAAAGGGACTTATTTTCCCACGACCTGTCGGCTAAATCAAACAGCACTCTACGAGTGCATTAATGCGTTGAGGGAAGTGGCATCATTCATTCCCCCTCAAATAAATCAGGCAGCCCCCTTGAGGTCATTAACTAGTCGTAAATGCCCATAGGGCAAAAACGACTTTAATTTAAATTCAATCAGTCAATCAGCGAGTCTGGCTACACATCTTTGACCTGTCAAGTACAATAAAATGTTCAGGATTTCCGAACTGATTGAGCTCCAGATGAACCTGGAATATGCCCCGGCGGCTGCTGGATGTGCTGGCCATGGAGGCAGTCCTGGAAGAAGAAAAGATTAAAGAGGAGGAAGAAAAAAGAGAGAAGAGGAGAAGTAAACAATTTTCCCTCACCTCATCATGAGGAAAACTGGTGAAGTTAAGCCAATGGTGAGGACGTCTCCTCAGCGTCAAACACCACAACTACAACAACAACCACCTCCACTACCACCAAGACCCGCTGTAACTAGATAGAAAATTGGGACGAGGAATTGGAAAGGCAGCGGCAAGAGTATGAGCCGCAGCGACAACGAGAGCAACCACGGGTACAGATTCATCCGTGGAAATAGAATAGAAGAAGGAGGGAACAAGTCTTCACTAACCCTCAAACTTAGGTAAGGAGTCGGCGCAGCGTGTGTGGGGCTAGACCTGGGAGATGTAATCATTAAACAGGTACATCTGGAATTCATAAAAAAAACAGGGATAATCAGATCTCTAGAAAAGAGAGACTAATCAATTTGCCAATAATATGTTTGTGTACGTGTGCGTGTCTGCGTGTGCGTGTGTGTGTGTGCGCGCGCGCTCGTGTGTGTGTGTGTGTGTGTGTGTGTCTTTTCCTTAACAAAACCTTTGTCTCTACTCTCATGAGTGTTTTGTGCCAAAGTGGAATAGTGTGACTATAAACACAAACTTTACCGCGCCGGTGGCCTAGTGGCTAGAGCGTCAGCCTATAATGCGGGAGGTCGTGAGTTCGATCCGTGGCCGAGTCTTACCAAAGACTTGCAAAAATGGTACTGACAGCTGCCTCACTTGGCGCTCAGCATTAAGAGGTCTGGTGTCAGGATAATGTGACTGGGTGGGACATCATACTTCATGTCTGCGACATGATGCCCCAGTGCAAGACATCACTATAAACTGCCACACTGCAGACATCGTAGTGATGTGACTGAAACATTGTTAAAGCTATGTTAAAAAATCACACACGTACACGCATAAAAACTAACCCCTTTGCGAATATAATAGTGTGTGTGTGTTGTTTTTTTTTTCCGTAATAAAAACCGTGTCTCTACACTCTTGAGTGTTTGTTTGTTGTGAAACTGAAGTAGTGTGACTATAAACAGTGACTCCTTTACTGGTGTATTTGTAGGTGATGGTGTGTTTTTTAAATAAACTTTCTTTCTCCACTATGTAATGGTAGAAAGTATAGTGGTTTTGTTGGCATTAGTGTGTTGGTTTGTATACAGTTTTTCTAAGGATAGCACTCTTATCTCTGTTGATTGTTTGGCATGTCATAAGTGTAGTTGGTGAGAAGGGATGTTTTCCTTCAAGTCCGTGCTTAATATATAAAGTATAGCGTTCGTCAATCGCGCCATTCAGCTCATAATCAAAATGGCGAGCAATATGCTAGAGACGTTAGCGAAATTGCATGGGGTACATGATGATTTGGGGATAATTGAGGAAATGCTAGAAATGTTGAATTTTTGTTTTTATATCCCCCACCGAGTTAACATGGAAATCAGCAATTTGACGAAGGCCAAGGAAAGACTAAAGGAACTCGTCAAACAGGAAAAAGAAGAAAAGGAGGATAAGGAGGTAAAAGAGCAAATGAGAGTCTACAATGAAAAAATAATGAAAGAGGAAGAAAATGAAGAGAGAGAGAAAAAAGAGGAGGAAGAGGAGAAGGAGGAGACGAAGGAGGAAAAGGATGAGAACAAGAAGAAGAGGTAAAAAGTAGTGAAAAAGAAAAGGAACAGGTGTTAAACGAGAAGAGAATAAGAAGAAACCCAAAAGCCCTTTACAGGGCCACTCATCTGTCTCGAAAAGATACCTATTCTCTCTTGCCTAATTTTTAGTCGATTATATAGTTGTTTGTTTTATAGAATTATGCTGATACATATATGTATGTCTATGCCTCTATATATGTCTCTAACCATGTCTCTATGTCTATGTCTCTATTGAATTTGTCCCTTGCAACTAGAGTAACGCGTTTTCAGGTCATCCCCATGTAAAATTGTTCCGCCCGATTGAGGTCAACCCCTTGCAACATTGTTGACATTGTTTCCCCAGTGTTCAGTACCGTGACGTTACACTTTTCAATTCCTATTGACCCTAGACAGTCCCAATACATTTTCGATGTTAAATTCCCATCCAAATTAAATTCCGATGGACCCAATAATATCACCCATTTTTAAAATAGAAGTCACATAGATCCTAGAGTATCCCACTTCACTATTAGCGTATTATATTGAGATATTGTATCTCATATTAGTAAACAAAATTCTGCTCTCGATCTTGATATGGAGTTTGGTGAAAACTGACAATGAAGAACATTCACTAACACAGTGATTCTCAGACTGTGTGCGAAAGATTTGCAGTTGTGCCGTGGGAGTTCTGAAAAATATTTAAAATTGCTAGCGTTTTGAAACCTTGAACATATCAAAAATTTAAACGGTAAATCAATGTCGCAAAAGTTAAAAAAGTAACATATATAAAAACGCAATCTCTGTCAGTCTGTCATTCAATGGTTCCTTTCGTAACGCGAGACTTGTGCGAAATCTCGGGATAACTCGATCGCTCTAATTATAATAAATGTCTAATAATAAATACATGCAGCCCATTATACAATGTTCTCGAATTTTCCACGCTAAAACAATAAATACACGACGTAACAAATCAGACCGTTCCATTCCAACTTTGATGCTTATAAATAAAGTTTGTTCATTGTTTAGCCATAGTCTGGAATTCTGAAAGAGAAACTGTTAAATGAAAAGCAAGGAAGCAAGAGAAAGTACAAAGAAGTTTATATCTAGTATGGTTTCATCGCCTCTGGATCTGAAGATGTTCAATTGCCATTATGTCTGATCTGCAACGCAAATTGAAGAGACACTTGGAAACAAAATATCCAGCTGTAAAGGACAAACCAAAGGAATACTTAGAAAATCTCGTGGCTCAACAAAATAAACAAGCTAAGAAACTTACGAACTACATGAAGCTGCCCGAAATGGAATTGATTGCAAGTTATAAGGTCGCTCAGAGGCCGAATCAGTCATTGCGCCAGCATTAGCAATTGTCGTTGAAACTATACTTGGAACCGATGCCGCTGAAAAGGTAAAGAAAGTTCCTTTGTCAAATGACACGATTTCGCGTAGAATTGAAGAGACTTATCGTCAGATTTAAAGGATCAAATTTGCGAACACTTCGAAGCGCCTGACGACGAATTGTCTCTGCTGTGGTCTCTTCAAGTTGATGAATCTACATACGTTAGTGGCAAAGCAGAGTTGCTGCCTTTTATTCGATTCATAAAAGACGGAAAATTTGTGAACCAGTACTTATTTTGCAAAGATTTGGAAACTACGACGAGAGACGAAGACATTTTCCATTTGGTGAATGAAAACATTTTGCTCTTCAGCCTACAGTGGAAAAACTGTGTCAGCGTTTGCACCGATGGATGTTCTTCATTGCAGGGAAGAAAGAAGGGATTCGTCCCTCTCGTGCTCCAAGAAAATCCAAACGTGTTAGTTGTTCACTGTGTGATCCACGGAGAAGCTCTCGCCTCCAAATCTTTGCCGAAAAATTTGGAGTCTGTTCTGAACCAAGTTATTCAAGGTGTAGACTTCATCAAATCTCGACCGCTTCAATCTCGACTTTTCGCTCCTTTCTGTGAAGCAATGAATTTAGACTACAAATGCCTGCTGTACCATACCGACATGCGTTGGCTTTCAATGGGAAAAAGTGTTAAAGCGTCTCGTCCATCTCAAGATTGAAGTGATTTCGGTATTGGAGGTTGAAAAAACAGACTTTGGATTCTCTCCTCATGACGAAATCTGGTGGCTGAAGGTTCTATTTCTCTACGATTTATTCGACAAATTAAATTCGCTGAATTTAAATCTTCAAGGAGCATCGAAAAACATCATCACTGCAACATCAAAACTGAAGTCATATGATGAAAAGTTGTCGCTGTGGCAAAGTAAGGTCTCGAAGGGAGTCCTCGACTGCTTTCCTGCTGTCAACGAATCTCATTCAAACAAGAAAATCATCCCCGAAATTCTGGACACACTGAGAGACCTACAATCAGCACTGCAGCATTACTTCCCATCACATGCAAGCGATGAATATGGATGGGTGATCAATCCATTCGGAAACAACGAAACTACAAATCTTACTACCGATGAAGACGAACAGCTCATTGATTTAAAAAAAAGATAAATTTTTTCAGTCAACATTTCCCGAAAAGAGCCTGGATGAGTTTTGGATCTCAATCAAGAAGTCATATCATGCAATCAGTTTAAAAGCAATCAAAGTAAGTCTGCCATTTTTGTCTTCGTGGTTTGGTGAGTTTGGATTTTCAGCATTGACTGAAATCAAATCGAAAGAGAGAGAGAGACTTCTTAAAATCGACGCTGAAATGCGCGCTTGCTTGTCGACTTTTGGAGCCTTGCTTCAATCTGATTTGCGCTCGAAAGCAGGCACGTCCTTCACATTAAATTTAAAATTAAATATATATGTAAAAATAAATAAGTTCTTCACCACAAAAATTGTTAAATCTTTTCAGGTGTGCCGTGAATTTTTTTAGATCTTTTGGTGCGCCGCAAGACAGCAAAGTTTGAGAAACACTGCACTAATATATATATATATATATATATATATATATATATATATATATATATATATATATATATATATATATATATATATATATATATATATATATATATATATGCATGATCGAATCAATGGAGTGGGTAAATGTATTGAGGGTAAAAAGAAAGAACAGATTACTGTCAGAATATTTAAGAGAGAGAGAGAGAGAGAGAGAGAGAGAGAGAGAGAGAGAGAGAGAGTGAGAGAGAGATGCCGAAAACCATGAAGTACACACAGAAATGTGTTTCGTAGCCCTGTCATTTAATAACATAAACCATGAGTAGCTTCTAACAATGTGAACATTCTATTCAAGGCCCTAAACAATGATTGGTCAGGCTGACAAGAAAACAATAAAGTATGTTGGCCATGTTAAATAATAATGTTACAGATACAGTTTTGCCAACCTGTTTCGACAACGATTCTTAGATCTATACAACGAGATAATATCACCAGTTTTCAAATAATCAAAAGGCTGTTGCGACGAAATGAAGAAATACTCGTGATATTTTTATGTACAGAAATGTTTCCTTTCGCACTCTTCCTTAATCTTCCCGATTTAGTTGGGACTCGTTGCTAATCAAATGGAGGTTTGAAAAAATCTCAATCTGGGATTAAATTAATAGAAAATTTTCTTTTTCCCACTATTTATTTGGAGATGGGTTTTTTCCTTAGAATCTCAAGCATGGGTTTCCTTGTATAATTAAGAGAATACATTTCAATGCCTCTCGCTGATCTCTCTTAGTGTTGCAGTTAAGTGTGAACTGGAGATTTTGTTTAATTCTTCTTCTCTTCTGTCTGTGTATTAGTGTTTGTTAGATATGAAATCCTACATGAATCATTTTGTTCTTTGTAATCAGAATAAACTGTTCTGACGATTAAATGAAAAGGCATGTCTGTTGTATTATTGTACGTCGCAAAACGAGTCAAATACAGCTAGGAAACAATTACATTTTCTTTTGCATGTCTTGGACTACCTTTTGGCGTTGTATGCCTTGGGCTACCTATTCTGTTGTATGGCTTGGAATACCTTTATTTTTGTATGTCTTGGGATACCTTTGCTGTCGTATGTCTTGGACTACCTTTGCTGTTAAATGTATTGGACTACCTTTGCTGTTGTATATATTGAACTACCTTTGCAGTTACATGTATTGGGCTACCTTTGCTGTTGTACGTCTTTGGGCTACATGTGCTTTTGTATGTCTTGGGCTACCTTTGCTGTTGCATGTATTGGGCTACCTTTGCTGTTGTATGTCTTGGGCTACCTTGTGTTGTTGTATGTCTTGGGCTACCTTTTCTGTTGTATGTCTTGAGATACCCATTTCTATTGTATGTGATGGATACCTTTGTTGTTGTATGTCTTGAAACACCTTTGGTGTCTTATGTCTTAGCATACTTTTGCTGTTGTATGTCTTTGGATACATTTGCCCTCGTATTTCTCGGGTTACATTTTGCTGTTTATATATTGGATACCTTTGCTGTTGTATGTCTCGAAATACCTTTGCTGTCGTATATCTTGGGCTACCTCTATTTTTTGGGGGGGAAAGCATGGCCTTTCTTTTCATACTCTTATTATACAGCGCTACATTAATTAAGTTTTCAAATTATTTGCGAAAAATGGCCAAATTTAACATTTCAGTATATGTAATTTTCAAATTAAAGGAAAACTGTATATGCAAATAGGTGTATGATCGAGTAATATATAAACTACATACATGTACTCAATACGCACATACCTACATATATACCTACATGCATACCTACATATATGCTTACATGCTCATACAGTACAATACACACATACACATGCATGCATACAGATATATAAGCATATGCTCATGTTACAAACATATTAACAGAAGTAAGACTTCCCAGGACCAGGTACTAGAGGGACTATGAAGAAGCCCAGGACACGGCTATTATAGTAGCATGGCAATGTGGTTGGTTGACACCAAAATATAACACCATAATCAAGGGGCAGCCAGCAAAGTTACAAATACTTTAGTATGGATATAGTGGCAAATATACAAATATTGATGTCAACTTAGGACATTTTTTTACATAGTTGTTATTTTGGTGTCAATAATTTGCAATTTGGTGTCAACATTTTACATAATTGTCATTTGGTGTCAACATTTTACATAGTTACCATTTGGTGTCAACATTTAACCATGTACAATTTGTGTAAGAAGAAGACGTTTCTCAGAAAATATAATTCATTTCTTTATAACAATGATACTTATTTGGTAACTTAGTATTAGGTCGATACTAGATAGTAAACAGCTTTGTTAATCTGGGATTCTTATCAGAGATGTAAACCCGAAATTGTCGAGCAATATCTTAAGAAAATTTGAGCAAATCAAAAACTCTTCTTTATATAATAAAAAAGTATTCTGTAGGAAATACCTTATTTTGAGTGTTAAGAGTGTGCGGAATTTTGAGTGTTAAGAGTGTACGGAATTTTGAGCATTAAGAATGTACGGAATTTTGAGTGTTAAGAGTGTACGGAATTTTGAGTGTGTTAAGATTGTACGGAATTCTGAGTGTTAAAAGTGTACGGAATTTTGAGTGTTAAGAGTGTACGCAATTTTGAGTATTAAGATTGTACGCAATTTTGAGCGCTAAGAGTGTACGGAATTAGAGTGTTCGGAATTTTGAGCGCTAAGAGCGTACGGAATTTTCAGTGTTAAGATTTTACGGAATTTTGAGTGTTAAGAGTGTACGGAAGTTTGAATGTTAAGAGTGTACGGAATTTTGAGCGCTAAGAGTGTTCGGAATTTTGAGCGCTAAGAGTGTACGGAATTTTGAGTGTTAAGAGTGTACGGAATTTTGAGTGTTAAGAGTGTACGGGATTTTGAGTGCAAATCTCATCTTTCACGACTTTCCAACCTTATGTATAAAAGGTGATCAGTAATTTTTAATATAGGGTCTAAAACTCTTTTATAATGCTCCAAACAACGTTTGCGCACAGAAAAATGTTTCATTTCGTTTATTCATTTTGTCCCTACCTAATTTCAACATAGGATGAGGTCATAAACTGTCTCAAAATAAATTTAACTTCTTTGTATAGGACTATTTCGTGGTCAGAATGATTGTGAGCAGACGACTCTAAACTAGTTTTCATATTTAAGAGCGATTAGCATAGGGTTAGCGTTTCCGTTTTGACGTTCCAACTTAAAAAAATCTCTTCCAACTAAGAACTGATAAAACAGAAACATCTTCTTCGTCAAGCACGAAAAAGCCAAGCAGAAACATGGATGACGGTCTCCTGTTCGCCGTCTTGCTTCAGCAAATGAACTAAAGTGAAATATGGTCTCCTTTGTTAGCCATCTTGCATCAATCGAACATCGTATTAATCTATTATAGTATAATCTCAACAACGACGTCACATGATCATAACCAAGAATAATAATACGTGAAAACAGTGCACAATGTTACACCTGTTCCAGGTCAAAACAGCACGAATGCATCTCCATGGAAGATATAGAGATATAATGGTTATTTCAAAGCTCAGATGCTATTGTGACAATCATGAAATTTTGTTTACGCGCAACTTCTGATTGAAGAAACAAAAACACTATGAAAAAATCAAGCAAATCATGTCAAAAAGGAAATATTGAAATGACAATGAAATCATTTTTAAATATAGTATCATGCTGAAACTTTGACATGTGAAACTTACATTTACGTGAACGAAATGAAGTATCAAGTGTGTGTGTGTGTGTGTGTGTGTGTGTGTGTGTACATGTTCATGACGAATAACGCAACTCATTCAGAAAACACAGAAAATATTGTAATGGTCACTAAGCAGGGGCTTACAGAATACCCCAATGTATTAAGTGTAAATACATTTTGTTATGAATTGGGAAGGTAACCCCGAAACTGCTAAGTACAAAGTCAAATATTTTATGGGACACCTTTACTGATACAAGCTCATTCCAAAACATTACACGAGGATGTCGCAAACGGTTCTGGAGATATATTCATTTGGACATTAATCTGAAGCATTTTTATCTAGGAACTGAATTTGTAAAAAGAAGTAACTGTTTTAAAATTATTGTAAGGCTTCGGAACTTCGTATGATCGATGCGATAATTGAGGCGTTAATCGTGATGGCAAATTAAGTAGGAAAGATATATACAAATCGAAGTTTTTTGCAATAAAAATGTAATAAAAATGCACGTTCTCATCTGTAGACAGAAAGGATATATAACACTCGTCCAGTAAAAACATTTTGTAGCGATGATGCCACTTGTTGCAATATCACACTTCCACCTCACTCGTGAAATATTTCCTTATATCGACTGGAAAACAACGTAGCTATTATCTAGTTATCTGAGTGCATGGGTAATTTATTAAATATAATGGTGAACACAAAGCAAAGGAGATCTGTTCGACACTATTATTTAAATGGACATCCAGCGCTAAGACATAGGCAGTAGTGAGAACTTGATTAAAAAATTAAAACTTAATTGACTATAAACGTAAAATAAATCAAATTAAAACTCGGAGTTTCTTGTATCCCGACATAATTAACCTGGAACGCTGTGCTATCGCGGTACTTAATGTTATGTTCGGTACTGCATGGTTACAATTTGTATTTTAAAAAAAAAACTACCTTTCCCTATCGATTCCTATCTTTTTTAATGCTGTCAATCGAAGCGTGTAAGTGTAAATAAAACAGGGTATAGCGGGTTACAAATGGGTGAACAACTCTACATTATCACGGTATTTGCCTAACTTGGGTATGGTATTAAGCACGTATTTTTTGTAAATTGCATCTTATCTAAGAGAAAAAATGTCGACACTTGCACTGGCTGAATGTTTCCCCTTAGACGAAAGGATTCAATGATTGCATCGAACAAAAAAAATATTTATTAAAGTTGAAGTCCGTGAATAACAACAGTACAAGTTTTCAAAATATAATATGTAATTTTAAATGTTTTTTAATGCAATGTGGGCAAAATATATAAATATATTAAAGAATATATTATTAATATCATTATTATTATTTTTAAAATATTAATAATTTTAAAACGTTTAACTATTATTGCTTTAATACTTTTGTACGATAAGTAGGATCATAAGCACGTTTAGTCAATTTTGGTCCATATTGGCTACCATGGAATGAAATTCCAAGTGTAACCGTATAAGGACATGTACGTTATCATGGGTGACCTATGATCATCATATATCAGACGATACACTGAGTATCTTTTTAATCAAGACCAAGTCAGATGTAGAGTTTTGTATATGATGATTAATTGAACTGCATGCACTTTACAAAAAAGTCATGTTCATTGTTTTTCAATGTAGACTTATAAAAAATGTTGACATTGCGTGTTTTCAAAATTATTCGGGAAATCCTGTTTCCCGCGATAATACAGCGTTGGAATTATTTACCGCACATTCTGGGGAGTTAGTCAACAATAAATTTCAGCTTCAAAAGGTACTAACTGTGATTCGACTGATATCGTGCTGATCGATTTTATCAAAGGTTGCTACTTCAAATGAGAATGCACCAAGCGACGGCTTACAAATGAAATTTAAAAAAAAAAATACAACAGTGTACCCTTACTACCAGCTTTGTGAATTGATTAATGGACATAAATAATTTTAATTGACGAACGACAAGGGAAGCGAATTTCTTTTGAACGATTTTTGCAGTGTTATATTGTGTAATTTACAAGAAAACTTCAAAGAATACAACACAATTTCTTTATTATTTGTATCTATTTATTTTTAATGGCCAGCGCATGTTTAGAGATAGTGTGTGTGTGTGATTTGGATTTTTAACGTAGCTTTAACAATTGTTCAGTCATATCGCTACGATGTCTGCAGTTTGACAGTTTCTAGTGATGTCTAGCACTGGGGCATCATGCCGCAGACATGTAGCATGATGTCCCATCCAGTCACATTATCCTGACACCAGGTCTACCAGTCCTAACACTAACCTCTTAATGCTGAGCGCCAAGCGAGGCAGCTATATGTACCATTTTTGTAAGTCTTTGGTATGACTCGGCCGGAGATCGAACCCATGACCTCCCGCATCCGAGGCGGACGCTCTAACCACTAGGCCACCGGAGCGGTATTGTTTAGAGATAGTAAAAGCCAGATAAAATATAGTATATGGTGAGTATGAATGAAAGAAGTCAAGAATGGTGTGACAAATAGAGAGAATTTCGTAGCTAATTTTGTGTACTTCCCAGTTTAATTTCATCAACTCGTAGCGACTTACTGATTTTGTGTACATGATTTCACCCATTATGAGCAGAGGATTCAACCGTTCATCGCTGATATAGTTTAGCCAGCTTGTAAACCTCCGTCTTATGTTGAAGAATTATTACCGCCAAGGGGAGCCATTTTACTCTTGCAATGTCATTTTGTGCAAACTGACAAAATCATGTAAAATAATTTATTTATTGGCATTTTTCTTGAAATTTTAGTTTTAAATAATTTTCTATCATGTATTCAGCTCTGAAATTTTACGTTTTAACATCAAAAATAAAAGGTCTGCATGTGCGCATCACTTTCAAGATGGGAATATACTGAAATGCTGACATTTTTGCCGATTTCTATTTTAAAGTCCGTAACTCTAGTTTTGTATGTGACTTGAAATATGTATCAATCGTTATGTGTGTTATAGGGTCGGTGATGGTGGTTATCGTCATTCATAGGATGAGCGACCTCGGTGTAATAGCCCGGATTAAGTGAATAATAAAAATATTGCATTACTGAATGGAATAAATGGTCATCTGAGCAGAGTTATAGAATAGGACAACATGAGCCCACGTATATAAACAATAACAAATTTATTAAACAAAATAAAGTTGTACAAGACACTTTAAGGATACACCTCTACCAGAAAAGAATTACTAAAGTTACTGTAAAAATGTAATTGGCAGTTATGTTTACACAGATATGACACGTGTCATCGTAAAATCGAGCGAGGGTTTACGAACTCATTTGTCCAGTATTCACTCCATTTTCAACACCTGTTGTATGTTGGGGTCGATTTATGACTCTGGGTCCCTTGTGCTGCTGCCCTCAAGGACTTCCCTCTCGCCTCCAGCCACTTATTGGTCATTAACAGCGATATCGCATTTCTTTTACGTTCCAGTTGAAGCTATTTACTTTATTCTCTTTTCCCCCTTTAACAGAACAGTCTCTTTCCTCTTTTACAGAATCATCTCTATACTTTCATTTACATGTCTCTTTGAACACTCATTACAAGGGAGTAAGCCCTACCCCCGGAGCCAAGACCTTCGCCTCACGTAAAATTGAGCTAATATTGAGCTAACTAGCTAATTGTACGGTGTAAGACAAACAAAAACCCTGAAACTTTGCCTGCAAAACACATGCCATGCCGTTATTTATCCAATCGAAGTCTGGGTTTATTTAACTGACAAAATTACCACACGCCCATCGAGGTTAGAAAAATCAGAAATATTTCGCGCTTTCCTTATTAACCGATCTCTGTAACGTTTCAACTTAAGACAAATATTTCAGCAAATACAAACACTGTTTCTGCAACATTTCAACACCTGGCATTTGTCTATAAATGGAACCAATTCAATTCGCCTTGACCAATTCACCTGGCACATTAATCGGACGGACTTCATTAAAAATCACCCATGTTCCCCATCAGACACATTAGTATGTATATCGTATCTTTACCCTGCCGTGGACTTAATTTCGCGACAAAACAGATACAGCAACTTAAAAAGGCAATGTATCACCTGACCGCTGCCAAGTTACCACCGTCGTATATTCCAAGAACATCCAACACAAATTCACACTGTTACAATGTGGCAACATAATATTTTACATAGGCGCTGCTCTCAGAATATTAAATGCGAAATTTTGGGTGGTTAATTGTATTTGGCTGGCGTTATCTAGAGGATGACCGTTCTCGATATTATAGCCCGGTGGGAGTGGAAAGATCGAATTTCAACAGAGAACTGAGCAAGACTTTTGGGAAGAAATATTGCAATTCGAGCCTCCTTAGACAAGAAAAAAAAAAAAAAATGTAATCAATAACAGTTAATATCAGCAACCCCAATTCAATATAAGTTATGTTAACAGTTATGTGCTGCTGCCTACGTGTATCAACGTCATCCTATTTCCTCGAGCCTTCCTATTCTCTACGCTTCACCCTTTCTGGACTTCATAGTCCTTTATTCTGAACTAGTTACTTCTTTTCGTTGGACTTCCGTGATCGGATTGTCCCGTCTGTCCCCAGAAAGCTGTTCCTTAAAGGACAAAATTACCCCTAAATCTCTGTGTGTACCACTTTCTACACGTACATAAAATTCCCTCACTTACATTACTCAGAAGCATACTAGCTACCCTCGCTTCACAGCGACAGGCCATCATTAACATGTTAGCGGTATATCTAACGTTACCATATCTCTTTACCTACGCTACCACGTGCTCGAATACTATTGTATAAATTTCAAACAAAATCTGCTTACAGCAATCCCTAACTTACAAGGTTATTTAAACATTACAAAATCAGATGTAAATATGCGATTATCGTTAACTGACGATAATCAGTATCATCCTAACAGACAAAGAAAATTATTTCATATAACCCTATGAAATCCTACACATATGAAAAATTGGATAGCATGCGATCGTCAATTCTGTCAATGAAAACTTGACAGAACTGACGATCGCATGCTATCTCGACATTATCTTGTCTAAGGAGGCTCGAACTGCAATATTTCTTCCCAAAAGTCTTGCTCAGTTCTCTGTTGAAATTCGATCTTTCCACTCACACCGGGCTATAATATCTGTAAAATTAAAGAGCTAAATTGCATACCAACTCTAGCATCAACATATTTCCATGAAATTGAATAAACGGTACATAATATAGATCCTAGTCATATCAAACACATTTGCATAAAACAAACAATCTAAAAAGATAATTACGTGGAAAATTAAAATTGCGTACCTTAATGCTGTTCGCTTTCAGAAATTGTGCATCTTAGCACTAAACCCTGTCTTTTCTTACAAGACAGCCACCTGGTCCCCTTTTCTTGTTTAACGAGGAAGGCACTCTCCTTTTTAGGCTTCCTAGGGGCCACTCTACTCCTCTCTCAGGATTTTTAAACTAAAGCATTTTACCAAGGTCGTCACATTAAATTCACATTACTTTCAAAGTGTACGACTTCATTTACTCTGCCAGTCGTAAGCAGCGGTTCCTAAATTATCCCAAGATAATCATTTCTTTCGTTAGATCTTAGCTTTCGGTGCATATCAATTTCCCTTGCAAAATGATAATTTGACATGGGTTCCTATCAAGCGGTTATGGTTGGTAGTTCAAATGTTTACTTTCTCTGGCAGCGTATCAATTCTCTGGTTGAATCTCATCGAGTCATAAATGCTAGCCTTTCAAGTTATACGACTGACACAGGGGAGAAAAAAAGAAAGGTCGAAGTGACCCTTCACAAAGACTTTTCTGGCTTAAATGTGATAAAATTTTAATACTCAATGCATTCAGCTTTAAGGTTCAATACAATTCAAAATACGACACTTTACAATCGCCATATATAACGAACGAGACTTTTCGGCTTCCTTCTGTGTTAGTGAATTTCAGGGTACATTTATCTTTTCTTCTTTTGGTATTAAAATATTTTGTACTTCGATTCAATACTTGGAATGATCATTTAATTTATTGTTCATTTGGGAACCCCCGAAGACAATTATAGCAGAAACAAACTTTACCATTACACTTACTATTGCTGCTGATGATAAATCTGTTGAAGTTTTTAATCCAGATATAATGTTTTTATGGATACCACCAGGGAAAAAATCTGGATATTGTTTCTCTATTTGATCAATCTGATTAACCCGAGTTTTAAAAAAAAATCCATTCCGGTAAGATCTATTATATCTTTGTATGGTACAAATTTGCTAGCACGGTCAACATGATCTGGTGAAATATTGTCATTATACTGATATTAGGCTCGGTGGAATACCGAGTAATACTGAAAAATGTATGGCAATAACAATCGCTAATCTGATATTCGTTTTTTGTTGTTGTTGTGGGGTTTGACGCCATTTTCAGCACACGATAGGCTATACATGGCGGCCAGTATTTATGGTGGAGGAAGAACCCGAGAAAACCCCGGAAAGAAACCCCGACCTACGAGAAGCTACTGGCAAGCTTTCTCACATACCCACACTGGCCGAATCCGAGACACGAACCCACGCAGACAGAGGTGAGATGGCAGTGATCCGTAACGGTGAGCGCTTTAGACCACTCGGAGCCCCCTGAGATTCGTCCATAGTTGTCAGTCCTGAAAGTATCGTTCTATTCACTAGTAAAAATGTCACAACCGATGCCATGTAGTGGTTTTCATTGGATTACTCCAGAACAGTTTATCAAGAAAACGAAGAATATCACCAAGGAAAGGGATGATAAATAGTTATTTCGTTGAGACTGCTATCGATTATCCGGAATCGTCGCTTGATTTACATAATGACTATCCATATCTCCCAGAATCGATGTTAATTACTGATAATATGCTGTCGAAAGAACAGTTGGCGTTTCGTACAACAGGTCCTTGTCTAGTAAACAAGTTGGTTCCAAATCTATTCTCGAAGAAACATTATATCTGTCATTATAGAAAGGCTCAAGCACACGATGCTGGATTAATCGTTGTTGGAATTCATCGTGTGCTGAAGTTCAATCATAGTTGTTGGATGAAAGGTTATATTGATTTTAGACGTTCCAAAGCGACCACAGATTTTGAGAAAGACTGTGAAGCTGATGAACAATTCTGTATTCGGTAACACTATGGAGAATATTCGTAGACGAGTAGACATTCAAATCGTTAACAATTCTGTATTCGGTAACACTATGGAGAATATTCGTAGACGAGTAGACATTCAAATCGTTAACAATTCTGTATTCGGTAACACTATGGAGAATATTCGTAGACGAGTAGACATTCAAATCGTTAACAATTCTGTATTCGGTAACACTATGGAGAATATTCGTAGACGAGTAGACATTCAAATCGTTAACAATTCTGTATTCGGTAACACTATGGAGAATATTCGTAGACGAGTAGACATTCAAATCGTTAACAATTCTGTATTCGGTAACACTATGGAGAATATTGGTAAACGAGTAGACATTCAAATCGTTAACAATAAAGAAAAATGTAGAAAAACGGTTTCACCCAATACTTGTGACGGTCTTATACACATCAATGATAATCTTATCGTGATTAAAAAGAAACAAAACCAACTTGATACAACCGATCTAGTTGGAGCTACTGTGCTAGATCTTTCAAAATGGCTCATGTATGATTTGTAAAAAAGAAGTGATCTGACGCAAGATTATTATTTACTGACACTGATTCGCTCGTGGTTGAGATCAGTGGTTTTATTCATGTGTACCAAGATATTTGTGATAACCGATCGTTATTTGATCTTTCCGATGTGCCTGGCGATAGTCTTTTTCATGATTCCACTAACAAAAATGTCTTCGCTAAATTCAAGGACGAATTCAACTTCACAATTGTTTCAGGATTTGCTGGTCTCCGCAGTAAGATGTACGCGTTATTATCCGATGAAGGCGAAAGCAAAATGAAACTAAAGGAATAGATATAGAATATGTGAAAAGCAAAATAATATTCACAAACTTTGAGAAAGAATTATTTTGTAAACTGTTTGAAAGCATTGATCACATAAGCACAACAGAATTTCGTTTGTACAATTATGTTGTGGTAACCGATGAAATTACTAAGTCCGGGCTAAACAATTCCGATGATAAACGGTATTGTTGTTTTTGTTGATGGTATTAACACGTTCGCGTTGGGTCATTATTCACACCGATATTAGGCTTTATTAATCTATATAGACGCTGTCTATTTTTCTCTGGAATACTTCTTATCGCATGTTCAAAAAATACATCAGTAAAAGGATCGGACGTCAGTAGTGAATAGGGATAGTATAGCGTCAATGGGACTTACCATTAAAAACCACCCTGGGACAATATAGCGTCAATGGAAATTTAACATTAACCACCCTGGGACGATATAGCGTCTATGTAAATTTAACATGGACGAAAACCCCTGGGACAATATAGCGTCAAGGGAAATTTAACATGGGAATAAATCGTGTTACTGTCTAGCGTCAAGGGAAAATGGAACAGGGTCGGGACCCTATTTTAATAAGGTCCCGACCTGATGGGTCTATGGAAAATGGAACAGGCGAAAATTGAAATAGGGAGGGGTCTCTAGCTTTTTTAAATAAAAAAAATATAAAAAATTGGTAGGCAATTGAAAGTCTATCTCTTTTCGAGAGATTGGAGTGACCCTGAAAAGGGCCTTTGGGTTTTATGTTAATATTAAGATATATTAACATAAAGGGCACCGCATTGGTCTTCTTCTTGTCCTTAGGCTGCGCCTGACTGCAGGACCGTAAATCAGGACTCTTTTGAGGCATCCTTGACGTTCTACATAGATCCTACGTATCCATAGGCTGGTGTCTGTCCTATGGACAATGGTCCAGTTGGATCGGACATACATTGGTATGTCCGTCCGGAACATCATCGAAGACACAAGCGTGGAAGATTGTACGTCGGTCCACATGTTGAGGCGCCGAGAACAGGTGAATCAATGCAGTGAACTGCACTTATTTATAGGGAAAGGAAGAACTGAAACGGATTGAGTTTGTTGACCAATCCAAACACGCGTTACAAAATTCAGTCAGCCCGCATCCAATCTGAAGAGAGCAGTCTGTGACGTCACGTGGTCTATATAGATTCGCTAGCGCTTGTGCGCAGTCAATTCATGCTACAGTTATTCAACATGACGGAAACTCAGAAAACGATAAATTGGGGTGCACCAGCAGTGGAGACCACCCAAGGGAACCCGGACTTACTTTCAGAAGAGGTGAATTGGGATTTTGTGGATTTTCTTACCTCGCAAGAATTTATTCCGGAATCTTCGTCACCTTCTTCATTACCGCAAGTGGAGAATTTTAGACATAGACAGAAAGAAGAATTGGAGAAATTTATACAACAGCAAAAGGAAGCGGAACAAAGCTTTTCTTCTACAGCAACAACAGCAAGAAGAAGAGGTAAGAAAAAAACAACAACAAGAAGAAGCAGCAGCAAAGATACAAGGGTGTGAAAATCAAACGGTCACGGTACTGTTAGACATTTTAGAGGAGTTAAGAAGTCTGAAACAAATGTATCAGACTTCTTTATTACGACCGAAGAGAATACGACCTTCCCGAGCTAAACACTCTAACCCTGTGACTAAGCCTATCGTACCACCCTTAGTGATTCAACCAAATCATCATCATCAACAGTACGCAGTCCAGAAGTAGGCCTTGGCCGTGGCAAAGGCTTAAGACACTTAAAGTTGATTGCTTAAACTCACCCCTACACCAAAAACCAAAGGCCCTTTTCAGGGCCACCCACGACTCTCGAAAAGATATAGTCTTTCAATTGCCAATAACTCAAAAAAAAAAAACATTTTACCCCTATAGTGCGTGTGTATGAGTGTGTGAGTGTACGTTCTTATTTTAAAATCAAAACCCAAAGACACTCACCTTTTAATACTTAATTTGTTCTTTTATAAATAAAACAATCCAATTCACAATTCACAACAGAGCACTTTAAAAAGTTCATTCACTTTTTTCTCATTTTTTTACTCTCTCTGTTTTTTGAATTTCTTCACCGTCACAGTCTTTTCCTCCTCTTCCTCCTAACTTTCTTCCCTTCTTCTTTTCTTCCACTCTTTTGTTTTCTTCACTTGTCTGCTTTCTTCCTCTGAACTCTGACTCCTCTTGTTTCTTTTTTGGGCAATCTGGAGACCAATGTCCTTTTTCTTGACAATAATAACAGGCATCTTGACTTTTGTCTTTTCTAGCCCCTTTTTATCTTTTTTGACGGTCTGGACACTCTGAAGATCAATGCCCTTTCTTCTGACAGATACAGCAAGTATCCTGACTTTTATCTCGCAAGGAAGGAGAGTAGTCCGTCGGCTGGTCTGAAGAGAATTTTCTAATGACCCCTCGCAAAGCTCTGATGAAACGTTCGATTTGTGTAGTCTCTTCCATCGTTGTGCTCGGTTTGAGAGTGAAATGAATAGTGAAAGGATAAGACACACACCCTTTTATATACGCTGGTCTGCTATGTCTATAAATTAGTCTATGGTGTTTAAACTTTAGTCATCTAACGTTTTGCTATCAAGATGAAACGATCCAATTCATTTGAGAAGAAAGACGAAGAAAGTAAGAGGCAGAAACGTGATCTATCGCCTCGCACCAGGGCTGAAGTCTTGGCACAAATTCATGCCAGTGATTTTGAAGAGGACATGAGTGAACCAGAATCCGAACCCTCTAAACAAAGTTCATCACCCTTAGTCAACCCTGAAAAGTTCTATTCCATTCGAGAGACAGAAAAGCGTCCCTCTAGAAAATTTAGAACTACGGCTTACAAATACACGGTGAAGTTTAAAGATTTCAAGTCCGAAGTACCGTTAGAGAAAGCAGAAGGGTTCATCACCGGGATTCTTTGCTCACCACACTCAAGCGACAATGTCAACCCAAACAAGACGATCGCTTGAGACTTTCCATACAACACGACGGTTTGAAATCCCCTGTTTGGATCGCGTTTAGCAGCCCTGCAGAATTGACCGCTTCCAAAGTCATGGACAAAATTCAACACGTACAACAATCCAATGACCAGTTTGACATCACCGATAGAAAAGCCACACTGGACATGACCCACGTCTCTCCGCCTCAAGGGACTGGACGCAAAAAGATGTTATTGGTGAACGAGCTTCGCAGCATTAAGCGTAGCCTCGTCCAAATTCACAATTCTCAAGACCAGATGTGTTTAGCCAGGGCTATCGTCGTGGGACGAACCTATGCCAACAAGAAAGACATGGTAGAATGGAAAAGAACCTGGAAAACTATTCAACAATCTGACCGAGCCAAACAACGAAACGAAGCAGAACTCCTGTTGCAACAAGCCGACTTGCCCAAAGACAAACCCTGCGGCATTCCTGAAATGCAAAAATTGCAAGATGTCCTAGCTCCACGATACACCTTGAAAGTGCACCCTCAAGAAGTGCGCGGACCTCTGTTGTTTCGAGGGAAAGACTTTAAGGACGGAAAATATATTCATGTCTATTATCACGATGACCATTTCGATACCATTACCAGTATCACCGGATTCCTGGGATACGGTTATTACTGTGAGAAATGTGACTATGGCTATAACAATCGAGAGCAACACAAGTATTGTGGATCGAAATGCTCAGGATGTTTGGCCTCTCCACCCTGTCTGGGCGAAGGGCAAGAACCAGTGCATTCTCCTGCTTGTCTGCGCACGTTTGTCAGCTCTGCCTGTTACCAACAACATTTGAAAACACAAGGTTCACAGAAGAAATGCGCTTGTCAACTGCTGAGATTGTGCCCTACGTGTGGACAAGGCCTATGTACCAACAGTACCAAGGCACACGTATGTCGAGGAAAGAAAAAAATGTCACATTTGTCACCACATCGTGGACTTGGAACACGAATGCTACGTGCAAAAATACCAACGCCAACCAGAGAAAGAAGATGGTCAAAAGAAGAAGAAAGGCAATTTCATCTCTTTCGATTTCGAATGCATGCAAGAGACTGGCATTCACATTCCTAATTTCTGCGTGGCTCATCGAGCGTGCGAGAAGTGCATTCAAGAACCTATCTTCAGTCATTGCCCTAACTGCAGCAAGATTCCTGGAGGACGTGAAAAAATCTTTCGGGGACCGAACACGCTAGCCGATTTCGCTCGATGGGTCTTAGACCCCATCGACAAGACGTGGAGCCAAGAGGACATCGAACGTTACGGAGATTGTCATCGTCATGCCACGGTGATGGCTCACAATTTCTCCGGATACGATGGACAGTTTCTTCTCAGATACTATACAGAACATGGCACCGAACGTCCTAAAGTCACTTTGAACGGAGCCAAAATCATTTTCATGCAAGTGGGACAAGTACAGTTTAAAGATTCGATGAGTTACTTGGCCATGCCTTTGAGCCGAATGCCTAAAACGTTTGGAATGACAGAAATGGCTAAAGGGTACTTTCCACACTTTTTCAATACGGAAGCCAATCAACATGCCGTTCTACCCCATTTGCCTGAGGCTCACTATTACGACCCCGACAATATGCGTACCGAACAACGAGAAGCTTTCTACGCTTGGTACCAGGCTCACGCCTCAGACCCTTTCGACTTTCAGGAAGAAATGCTAAAGTATTGTCGTTCCGACGTGGACATTTTACGGCGTTGTTGTGGAAAATTTCGAGAACTGTTCATGGAACACGGAGAGGTCGATCCTTTGAAAGAAGCTTGCACCATTGCCAAAGCGTGTTCCTTAGTGTACCGGCAACGATTCATGGCTGTCATCAGTCCTCAAACGACCAACTATGTCAAACGTCAATACTCGGTCAAAGCCCTACGCTGGTTACATTACTTGTGCGACAAAGAAGACAAATGGATTCAGCATGCCCGCAACGGAGGAGGCGAAAAGACCATCGGAACGCATTTGGTCGATGGCTGGGACTTAGAAAACCCCAAGATCGTATACGAGTTTAACGGTTGCTTATTTCACGGATGCCCCGTCTGCTACCCTGATCGCGGCGCTAAAAATCAGTTTTTACAACGAACCATGGAAGACTTGTACCAGGCCACTTGTCAGCGTCGCCTAAAGTTAGAACAGGAAGGATACCTAGTGGTGGAAATGGGGAAACACGAATACGATCACCGTTTGAAAACCGATCCCAAGTTTACACGTGTCGTGGAAAGGTACAAGCTGATGGACCCCCATGAACCCGAGGGATAGTTTGTACGGAGGAAGGACCAATGCCACCTGTTTGCTGTACCAAGCCGACGAAGAGAAAGGAGAAGAAATTAAATACTTGGACGTGTGTTCGCTGTATCCCTACGTGTGCAAATATTGTCGCTTTCCTTCAGGACACTCGCAATTGTTGACGGAACACATCGACCTGGCCAACATTCGACAATACGAAGGCTTGATCAAGTGCAAAGTTTTGCCTCCCACCGACTTGTACCATCCCGTCTTACCTCACCATTGTCAAGGCAAACTGATGTTTCCCTTGTGTCGTACATGTGCCGAAACGTGCAACCAAGACCAACCTTGTCATCACACCCAGGAAGAACGCTCCTTGACGGGAACCTGGGTCAGCATAGAATTGTTTAAAGCTATGGACATGGGATACCAACTGTTAGAAATGTACGAAATTTGCCACTTTCCCAAGACACAACAATACCACAAGGGTGACTCCACTCAGAAAGGCATTTTCGCAGACTACGTGGATGCCTTTTTGAAACTGAAGCAAGAAGCCAGTGGCTATCCTTGCTGGTGTCACACTCCCGAAGACCAAAAGACATTCAAAGAGAAATACCGGGCACAAGAAGGCATTACTTTAGACCACATCGAGAAAAACGAAGGCAGGCGATCGTTTGCCAAAGTGATGTTAAATTGCTTGTGGGGTAAAATGGCACAACGACCGTGTTTACCCAAGACGGAGTATTTGACCGAACCTTCCCGCTACTTCCAGATGATTCACGACAAAACCAAATTCATGAAACACGTGGACGTCGTTCGCGAGAATTTGATCTTGGTCAATTACGAAGAAGATCTGGACTTTGTACAAGACGACCCCTTTGGAAATGTCATTATTGCGGCTTACGTGACAGCTCATGCTCGCTTAAAACTGTACGAAGCTTTGGAACTGTTAGGGGAACATGTCCTGCACTTTGACACGGACAGTTGCATTTACATCCATCACCCGAGTCAACATCACCCTGACATCGAAGGAGACCGTTTAGGAGCCTGGACAGACGAGCACCCCCACGACAAGATTCTAAGTTTCGTCAGTGGTGGTCCCAAAAATTACGGCTACGAATACCGTGACAAACAAGGAGAAGTGCACACGACGTGTAAAGTGAAAGGATTGACTCTGAATTATCGTACCAGTCGAGTGGTCAACTTTGGGGTATTGAAAGAAGCTTTGCAGTCTACAGAAGATGAACACTTTAAAGTGACCACCTATCAACCCAACAAGACCGTACGTTTACCCACTCACTACATCGTCAGTCGACCCTTGGAAAAACTCTATCAAATCGTGTACCAGAAGCGAGTGCGACTTCCCAATCATTTTACCTTACCGTATGGACACGTCGGTATTGGTCTGTATATAAAAAGGAACCCTAGGCAAGATCGATAGTTCATTGTGACTACCAAGACCGAGCGAACAAGATGAATACTTTCAGAGAAACACAAAACAAGTTCAGAAAGGCACAGTTCAAGTGTGGGGCTTCTGAAGTGGAATGCGATTGTGAGCCTTGCGATGGGAACGATGCTGTACGTTGTGACCTTAGCGATGCCGTAAAGCATCATGGCAACTTTTTTCTCACTACCCCTATCATGGAAAGTGATGCTGTGCGTGTCAAACCTGAGGGATGCGAAAGCGATGCTGCTCGTCCTCTTGGACACTTTACTGGGTTTCGTTTTAAATGTGGATGTCCACCTTCACGTCTAACCCCCCCCCCCTACGGATGTCATCGAGCCCTGAGCAAACTCCTGTCCATGTCACCCAACCCTCATCGAAACGAACCTGTGAAAGAAGAATATTCGTTCCCTGTGCGTTTGTCGGAATACTGCGACTTTGAAAATCGTCTTCAATCGTTCAAAGGAAAATGGCCTAAGTATCTGGGAGGACCGACCCCCGAAGAATTAGCCAGAGCCGGATTTTTCTACTTGGGCGAAGGGGATAAAGTCGAGTGCTTCAGTTGCGGTGTGTCACTTCACCACTGGGAACCACAAGATTCGGACTACCAAGAACATGCTCGATGGTCATCAAATTGTCATTACTTACCCTTAGTGGGACCGAGACATTGAAGTAACTTACCATGTCGTTGACGAAGAAGAAACCAGATTGGCTAGGAGTCAAATGTTGGACATCACCGAGACCAGTATTTAAACTTCATTTCAAAACCGATATTGAATCATTGCCTAAAGAACTGCAAGAGAAGATTTACAAGGAAGTTTGGCAGGGGCTTGCCAGAGTGAAATCTCAATGGGTGAATGTAGAACTTTTATGTCAAGAAATTCACAAGAGGAAAGTGAAAAAAGTCAACCAGTGTGTTAGATTTCTCTGGGTCAAGGGTGCATTCATCCTATTATACTACTCTAAACCGTTTACATCAAAAGAGTTCAATGAGATTCTTGAACGTTACCCTGAATGGCAGTGGTCAGAAATTACTCACTATGTGGATTACTTTTGCTCTAGGAGAAGATTGGGAACTGTACGGACTGACCTATTCATGGATGCTTTGCTAGAGAACATTCGTGCTTTGCCTGTGGAGTTGAGAGAACGCATTTATCGAGAACTGGTTAAAATACAAGTGAAACGTAAAGAACAATTGCATCCGTTACGTCACCGGTGTTTAAACCACTGGTACCTGAATGCAATACAAGGACTGATTCAGTTGAAAGTGTTCCATTGAACAGACATTGATCAACGATCCCCTGGTTTGCTATTGATGATTCTATCTACTACATTGTAAACTTACTGCATCGAATTCTAGAGGAAGAGTTAACGAATTACCAACATCTTTTACGCAATGTCAAGTTAGTGAAAGAGGAAACTTCTGAACGAATTGTAATGTGTAAATTAGTGATTAAACGATTTAAATTCGACACTGAAGTAAAACCATGTCTGTGCAAACGGTACATTTCTTGTGTCAGAAAGAGGATTTAGTATGACCTATTCATGGATACTTTACAAGAGAACATTCGTGCTTTGCCTGTGGAGTTGACAGAACGCATTTACCGAGAGCTGGTCAAAATACAATTCAAACGTAAAGAACAGTTGCATCCGTTACGTCACCAGATCTTTAACCACTGGTACCTGAATGGTATAAGAGAACTGATTCGTCAGAAATTGTTTCAGTGGTCAGACCTTGTTCAATACTTCCAGGGCCCCGATGATCCACGTGTCGATAAGTTTGGTTACTTCGAGATTCACCTAGTGCAACGCATTGAGGAAGACAAGGTAAAGGATTACCAACATATTTTACGTGGAATCTACTTAGTGGAAGAGGAAACTTCTAATCAAAGTTTGAAGTTTAGGTTACAGTTTGGAGCATTTAGATTCCCCACTGGAGAACGAAGATCTCTGGCTAGAAAGTACGTGCATTGTTTCCGAAACAAAGAGAGTATAAAAACAGGTTGCCATGCCACGACTTTTATCACATGTGATTGAACAGATTCCGTGGCAGGAACTCAATGACCATATTCAAACTGTGGATCATTACCATCAATTATTACAAGAACTGTATCCAATCATTATGGGACGATGCATAGTGTGTGTCTTAGTGACTTGTTTTCTGGGATTTCGTTTACCACACGATTCCTTGTGGACTCTATACGAACAGTACTTACCACCCCAATGGCCTTCAATGGTCACGAAAAACTCCTTTTCCTCAAAGCCTTGCGTTTTCATCTGGATATTTCTCGACCTCTACGGGAAAAAAAGATTCGTCAGCTTTTAGCTACCGAAGAAGTGTATGACGATGTGTGTGTAGCTTGTGACTTATATCCCCATTGGACAGATGTCCGTGCCTGGGAAAAAGGGGGTTTTGAGGCTTGGACCCAAGAAGTGGCCCAGTATGCACGAGAGTTGTTCAAGGAAAAAAGTTACTTTTCAACCTGTGTTAGTGACAGTGCCAGAAGAAGCAGAACCCGTCACCCAGGACGGGACTGTCGTGGACATGCCTGAAGAAAACCCTTTCGGGAGAACACTTGTGTGACCTTACCCCTTATAGAACTGGTCAGAACCTTATCCAAAACATGTTGTACAGACACTTGTTTTTATTCCACGTTGATGATTTTGATGTGCCTTTTATCGTTGTACTTAAGCCTTTGACTTTTATGTATTTTTGTCTTTCGTGTTCATGTTTAAAACATTCAATAAACGTGTCCTGAAAAAAGTATATAAACTCTTGTCTTGTCTGTTTTCGTGTTACAAGTGACATTCCTAACACTATGGCTACTTCTGCTGTCTCTGCTCCCTCTTCCTCTACTGTCAAAGTCATCGACGAACACTTAGATCGTGCCAGTTGGGAGGCTTTGTATCATCGCCATACCTTTAACATGCTCATTGCTGGACCTAGCGGTTCAGGCAAAACCGAATTTGTCAAACATTTGATCGAACATAAACATCATTTGATCGATCGTCCACCTCAACGCATCGTGTGGTGTTACAAAGAGTGGCAATCGGCGTACAGCCTCTTGCGAGAAAGTCAAGGCGATTCCATCGTGTTTGTGGAAGGCATTCCTAAAGAAGATGAAGGCATCGTCTCTGACTCCCGTCAAACCCATTTGGTCATTTTCGACGACATGTTAGGAGAAGACGAAGAAGAAATTAAACTGTGGTTCACGCGCAAAGGGCATCACCGTAATGCCAGTGTCGTTTACATCACTCAAAATTTGTTTTAACAAAGTAAAGCCCATCGCACCATCAGTCTCAATGCGCATTACGTGGTCTTGTTTAAAAGCCCTCGAGATAAATCGCAAGTGCAAGTCTTAGCCAAACAGTTAGGAACGCCTTGGCTGACTCAGGTGTACGACGATGCCACTTACACTCTACACGCCTATTTACTCGTCGATTTGAAAGCTACGACCCCCGATGATTTGCGATTTCGTACCCACTTGTTTCACCACTGGTGCCAAGACGGAGGGCCTGTCCTGTACACGTCTCCGTCCTCGACTTAATTTCACTCAACAAAAAAATCTATAAAAACCTCAGACACTTTTCGTCTGTCTCACACACAGTTTGAACATGACGTCCCTTCAGTCGCATCTTCCCGTCAAATTGATTCTTGCCTTGTATGGCATCAGTCGAGAAAAAAAATCCACAAATACGAGCTCGTGTCTTAGAAGCTAGTCTCAAAGAAGTCTTACGATGGTTCACGGTGACAGGACGTCAATTACTGCAAGGGATCATTCAGATTCCTCATCAAACCAAACGCTTTTGTGATCGAAACAAAGTCGCTTTGACCCAACTGGCCGATCCCCGCATCGACACTCAAACCAAAAAACAAATCATTTTGAAACCTGGAGGGAGCGATACTCTAGGACGGGTCATCATTCGCTCTCTCTTAAGATGGGATCCTAATGCTCCCAAACTTCTCCCCAATAAAAAACTCAAACGAAGCTCCAAGAAGAAGAAAAAGAGCCACGGTGTCAAGACCAAGTCCCGAAGGAGACCCGTGTCTCCAAGAACTTCTCCAGTAGCGGGACCCTCCTCTTACCAGACACCACCCCGGAAAAAGAAAAGAAGCCCACAGAAAAAGAAACAGAGAAAAAGTCCCCAGAAAAAGAAAAGTCCACAGAAGAAAACTAGTCGCAAGAATGGTACTTCGGCCCGGACGCAACCTTACACTCGCAAACCACGACCTGCAACGGCGGTGACCGCGTCTACAATAGCCTCAGGTTCATTCACTTCCCCGTTGATGACACCAAGAACTGAAGAGTACTTGGAGACGTTGATCACACCAAGAACTTCTCCGTTAATGACCCCAAGAACTTCCCCAGTGGCAGGTCCCTCCAATTTAGTGGCAGTGGCCGCTGCTCACAAAGTACCTTCTCCCAAAATCAAAGTCCAAGAAAGATCGGGCATGTTACAAAGTTTACTGGATTTGTCCAAGCAAGAACTGGCTCGATTTAGTCCGTTGCGTACCCCTGCACGACGTGTCATGCCTGTCCTGAAGTTGATACGACGTAAAGACAATCAGTGGCGACGCGTTCCAGTATAACAAAAGGCCTGTGACGATGTAGGGGTATCAGTGTTTTTTGGTGCTCCTATAAGCTCAAAGATGTCACCCTCCAGAAAACATCCCTCTTCTAAACAACCCCAAGGAAAGAAAAGGAAAGGACTACCTCCTCGTTTAGTCAAACATGTGGACATGTTATCTGTCCTGTCCAAAGCTTCTCCACCCCTACGATAAAAACTCATTCAAACGGCCTCCAAAGAGGTTATCGATACCGTATGCGAATATTGTTTGAACGTCTTGAAAGGTACGATCCCTTTGTCCAAACACCAGAAACAATGCTTTGGCAAACATCGTCACGTTCTTCGCCAAATGGTTCAAAAGAAAATCCCCATTCGTCAAAAAAAGATGTTGGTCCAACGTGGAGGAATTTTACCCCTCTTTTTAGGCCCATTACTGAAAGGAGTCTTGGGAACCATGTTGGGAAGACTGATGGGAGCAAGATAAAAAGGCCCTCTGGAGTCCCAAGATCTCAGAATTGACCCATGACATCCCATGGAAGGACGAAAACTAGCTTTAGTGCCTTACAAACGATGGATGGAATACCATCGTTGGCAAGAACAACGTACCCCGCATTTACCTCCCAATCCCAATTTGAGCGAGATGTCCCAGTTACAACACGAATTGCAGTCCTTAATGGATCGCCAAGATTTGTCTGAAACAGAAAAATCGCAAAAGTACGGTCAACTCTTGCAACGACTGCAACTATTTCACCAGAAAGCCTCAGACGAAACAGCTCTTCCCACTCTGAAAGATTTTAAGACCTTGATGAAAAGTCCAGTACCATCACCACTACCAGTGACCAAGACAGAAAAAGGAGAAGAAGAAGAAGAAGAAGGGTTTGAAACTCCACCAGAAAAAGTATGCAAGTTAACAACACCACCTACCTCTAGAATTGGATGGATTAAAAATATGATGACCACCCCTTCTTCAGCACAAGAGAAAAAGAAAGTGAAGACAGAAGTGAAGACAGAAGAAACAAGAACCGATATCCCCCGCTCAGACATCCTCCTCTTCGACACCTATTGCTGGTCGCACACGCAAAGCATTGCAATCCAAGAAAATACCCCAAGAGAAAAAGAGTAGCCTCCTCCAGGAGTGGGTGTCTTATTAACAAACCAACAAAAAATGGATAAAGTGTTAGCCAGCATTTACTACGATCCCTCCCATCCTGCAGGTTATGCAGGAGTTCAAAAATTGTATTGTGCTGCCAAAACGCGACTGAAAAGTCTCCGTTTACCTCAAGTGCAACGATGGTTACAAGAACAAGCTACTTACACTTTACACAAACCCATTCGATGCAAGTTTTCCAGAAGTCGCACCCGAGTGGAAGGCATCGATCATCAATGGCAAGCCGATTTAGCCGATGTCTCTCACTTGGCCAGCTACAATCGCGCCTACAAATATTTGTTTTGTGTCATCGACATCTTTTCCAAATTTGCCTGGGTCGTACCCTTGACTTCTAAATCGAGCAGCGAGTTAGTGCGAGCCCTGCAACGAGTGTTGAAACAAAGTGGTCGTCACCTTCTTCGATGGCAAACGGACAAAGGTACCGAATTTCTAAACCAAGCTTTCCAAAAAGAATTAAAGAAACGTGACATTCATTTTTTTACCACCGAGAATCCTGAAATTAAAGCCAGCATCGTGGAACGTTTTCAACGCACTTTGAAAGAACGTATGTGGAAATATTTTACGCATCACCACACTCTGAAGAACATCGACATCTTACCGCACCTGGTGCAAGCGTACAACCAATCTTACCATCGAAGCATTGGACGTGCCCCGCAAGAAGTGACTCCCGAGAACGAAGTGTTGGTGTTTGAGCGCCTGTTGGGTACGTCCCCGACGAGAGCTGTCCCCAAGAAAAGTGGAGTGTTGACCGTAGGAGATTGGGTGCGCATTGGCAAAACCAAACGCATTTTTGACAAAGGTTACTTACCTAACTGGACTACCGAATTGTTTCGTGTCACTGGACGAGTGCATGGCCGTCATCCTGCCGTCTATAAATTAGAAGACATGAACGGAGAAGTGCTCAAAGGAACGTTTCATTTGCCCGAGTTACAACGTGTCACCAAAAAAGAAGACGACGTGTACGACATCGAAAGCATTCTCGAACGCAGAACCCGTAAAGTGGGTGAACGACGTGTCAAAGAAGTCAAAGTACGTTGGAAAGGATATCCACCCAGTTTTGATTCTTGGATCGACACTTCGCAAGTCATCGACTATAAAAAGAAGTGACCATCATGCCCTTTCACACAGACGCAGCTACGGCGACCACTCCTTCACCCAGTTCTTCTCTGCAAGATTTACAGAAACAACCCTTGTGGGTGTGGTGTGGAGAACGTGTACCTAAAACGCAAATCGTCTTTTTCTGCCAAATCTTCGTGGTGTATTGTGTCATCGGGGCAGCAATTGCCAGTTTGAGTTTGCAACAAGGAGACAAACAATTGTGGACCATTTTATTAAGCAGTTGCATCGGTTACCTGCTTCCCAATCCCTCCCTCAAATTCTCCTCGAACGGGAACAACGGGAACATTGTGTCCAGTGCCAGTGTCAGTCACCACTCCAATAACAGCAACAACCCTATTTTGGGCGGAGACACTCCTCTGACGTCCAGTAACTCCTCGGACAGCCACAGAACTCTGGAATTATGAACAATAACAACCAATTTTACTTAACCTTACCCAGTGACAGTTCCAAGGAGGTGTTTCCCAAGAACACGTTGTGCTGTTACACGGCCAAATTACCTCAGATCATCCAATTAGATCAAGAAGCCCATTGGGAAGTGGCTTTAGTAGAAATCATTCACCCGACCTAAGTCCTCAATGTCCTTCCTAATCAAAACTTTTTGATGTGGAAGTTCATGACGAGCAAATGCAACAGTACTTGCATACCCATGGCAAATATAACATAAAAACCCCTGGCACACAAAATCAAATGTACACCACTTATCACTTGTTCATTCGCCCAGGCTATTATTTTAGTGGTCAACATTTGGTGAGCACCATAGCCTCCAGGTTTAATGTCGTGTTTCTTAAAGCTTTGGAAAGTGTCAAAAAAGTGTCACCATGGAATACCACAAAGCAGCTCGTCGCTTCTTGATGAAATTTGACGGGAGTAAAATCATGTCTTTTTTCTTTTGTCCTGAATTGTTTGACATGTTGGGTGCAGACATGGACATGAGAATGGCCATGATCAAGAAAAACGAATTACCAATCATTTACGACAACGAATCTTTTAGCAAGTTAGTTCGTGCCATAGTAGAACTGAACCAAGGACTGAATTTGATCTTTGTGTACTCCGATGTGGTGGAGTACAACGTGGTGGGACACACCTCTGTGCCGTTACTGCGTGTCATTCCTTTCAAAGTGGATTCTGCCACGAACGCTGACGAGGAAGGTGGAAACACTTACCACGTTCAACGCGAATTTGTACATCCTCACTATTTGCCTGTCAGTAAGTCTTATTTGGACACGGTCAACATTGCTATAAAAGGAGATCTGGGACAAAATATTTCATTCACCAAAGGAAAAGTCACGGTGAAACTCCATTTTCGAAAACGGTTCTCTCACGACTCGTAAGTCATGTATCCAGTGTACCGAGGGGTTGCTCGACAGCGAGGACACTGTTTAGGAGATATGTTAATATCGGCCTTTCGTTCGGTGGCCCCGGTGTTGAAACCAATGGTGACACGAGGATTGCACGCCTTGAAAGATGCGGAATTGACGCAAGGCAAAGAATTTCTCCAAAATGTCATCATCGACAAACAAAACCCTAAAGAAGCCTTCATGAGGGCAGGCAAAAATGTCTTGCTGCAAACGGGAAAAGACCTTTTGGGCCGACGAGAAACACCTATAAATGCCCTGCACGCTACCGAGTCAGGCATTCAGCAAGGACAAGGCAGAAAGAGACGACGAAGAAAACACCCTTTCACCAGACTTCACACGTCTAAAGCTAGAAAGACAAAGAAAAGAAGAACCGTTCGAGACTTAGACTTTTTCGATTATTGAAAAACAGAAAACAATGATGCACCGAGAGTCTTGAGCCTGTTCTAAGTCGGAACTGGATCTGTTTGCCATGCCCCCCACCATGATGACCATGCAAGAATCCCAGTGGGTGGAATTTCATCCCGTCTCCTCTTTGACGGATTCCGCTCCCATCGAGTATGAAGACAAAGGACAGCCCGAAGATTACATCGATCTGAATAGCAGTTACCTGTACTTGAAAGTGAAAGTGATCAAAACGGACAACACCAATCCAGGAGGCGATGCTAGAGTAGCTCCTGTCAACAATTTTATGCATTCCTTGTTCAGCGAAGTGGAGTTGTACTTGAATAATAAACTGGTCAGCAGCAGCATGGATACTTACTCATATCGTGCCTACCTGGAAAATCTCTTGACGTACGGAAAAGAAGCCAAGAATACTCATCTGGATGCTTGCGTGGTATGGAAACCTGACACGGCAGGTGTAGCCACGTTTAGCGACACAGTCCTGACAGAAGATGACAATCCTCACAATGTAGGGTTTAACGACCGTCGTAAGAAAATTCTGCAAGGGCGAAGTTTAGAACTGATGGATCGTTTGCATTTGGACATGTGGTTACAAGAAAAGTATTTGCTCAACGGGGTGGACATCCGTCTGAGACTGAATCGTAGCAGTGCCGTTTTCCATTTGATGGCCCATGCCAATGAATACAAAACTATCATTCAAGAAGCCCGACTTTACGTGCGTCGTGTGGAAGTGTTACCTAAAGTGGGAAACGACGTCAGTCAGACGTTGAGCAGAACGACCGCCAAGTATCCGATACGACGCGTAGAAGTGAAAACGTTCACCATTCCCGCTGGACAGCGATCTATGATCGAAGATCATCTGTTCCAAGGACAGTTACCCAAGCGTTTGATTGTTGGTATCGTCAGGAATTCAGCCTTCAACGGAACCCACGATCAAAATCCTTTTGAGTTTCAACATTACAATGTGTCCAAGATCGAAGTCAGTCGCGACGGCAAGACCTTGTGTACCCGACCCTTTGAGCCTAACTTTGGTGTCGCGAAGAATTATTTGAGATCGTACTTGTCCCTGTACGAAGCCACGGGACAGTTAGGAACCAACACCAGTCACGGTATTTCGTACGACGATTATGCAGGAGGCTATGCTTTGTGGGGTTTTGATTTCACTAGAGACCAAGGCAGCGACGAGGGACATTTCCACCCTATAAAATCGGGTCAGATTCGTGTGGAACTTCAGTTTGCAAATCCACCTCCAGATCACACAGTGAACGTCCTCCTGTATGCAGAATTTGATAATACGATAGAAATCAACAGTTTAAGAGAAGTCATTCTATATTATTAGAAGCTATGGAAGACTGTTATCCCTCTTTACCTAGTGGAGAAACTTTGGATATGGAATGTGAGGAGACCGTGGAAGAAGAAGAATCTCAAGATGAAGAAGCCATCATGATGAAGTCGAGATGGCCAGAACAAGAAGCCCATTTAGTCTCCTGTTTTGCTACAGTCCTGACAGATATAATGAAAGAACTAATCAAGGAAGAGTGCTATGGATGTCACAACGATCATCCCAGTCAAATTCAACACGATAAATGTTTGATGCTGAGTCAAGAAGAAAAATTGGACGAATATCTGGACAAAGCTTGGGGTAACATCGAGATAGAATTCGTGTTGAATGAGTGGTATAAAGGCTTGGATAAACATTCTTCTCCTCCATTAAAATCTTTGGAGTTATGTCGCATCGAATCTCTCTTGGACCATAGTAAAAAGTCGGAGCCAAACGCCTTTTACTTGTCAGACATTTTCAAGCAAAAAGTCAGGATCGAATTGATCACTTATCATTATCTGTGAAGAAAAAAACCAAACAAATCAATGGATACCTGGGAACTTTATTACATTTTGAACCACAGTTCGTACACAGCTTCTTGAAATCCTGTTGTCTGTGCTAAAGATGAACTCCCTCATCGCAAACCTCAAGACCATCAAGCTTATGTGATCAACACGGACGACAGTCATCTCCCAGGAACCCACTGGGTAGCCGTCTACTTTCCTCAAGAAGGATGTGTGGAATATTTCGATTTGTATGGATTGCCCCCTTTGGAAGACGATATCATTGACTTTATGAGAAGAAATGCTCAGACCACACGATTCAATAATGTGAAATTACAAGGCACAGATTCCTTGGTGTGTGGACAATATTGTGTGTATTTTCTGCATCATCGCAGCCTGGGCTATTCCTTAGAACATTTAGTGACTCATTTTGATCCTCGTTCTTCTTCTAGAAACGATATGAAAGTAAATCAATGGTTTTGTGTCCATCATGCTTATCTTTTGTTTCAAGCCAGGAAACGTAGTGTCCATCAATGGCTTAATGACTTCCAACAATGGAAATCACAATTTCATTCACAACGTTGTCAGCCCTGTTTAAAGTAGAGCGTTAGTTGAAAAAAAAATGTTTGTTATTTAAAAAAAATGTTTGTGATTTGAAAATAATGTTTGATGTTATATTGCTGGATTATTGTTAAAAATGTTAGAGTTGTTTGTTAGTGTTAAGTGATTTTGAATAAAAAATGTTGTGTTTTGAAAAAAAATGCCTTTGTGGTTTGTTTGGCTATAAGAATTTTGATTCATGCTCTTTGACTTCTTACTATCCCTCTCATGACACTCATTGAACGTTGCGGCTCGAGGGATGTTTTCCTTCACGTTCGCGCTTTGAATTTAAAGCCGGGGTAGCCTCCAGTCTAACCATCCATTGTCGACTCATCCTCCTACAAAGATGTGCTCCAAACTAGCTAAGCTAAACGAAGCCTACGTGAATTCGCATAGGGTCAGACACAGTCTGATACCGAAGCCAGAAGAGATAGAGAATGAGAGAATGTTAAAAGTCACTGAAGACCTGATAGAAGAGCTCTTCAGAGAAGAAGTGAACAGGGAGAAAGAAGAATGGACAGAGAAGTACAGACTTCAGAAACAGCAGAGAGAGCAGCAACAGCAACAACAGCAGCAGCAACAACCTGAACCGGACAGAGGCTTTGTCGATTGTCGTATCGACACCAAAGAGTTCTTCTTCTCTTTCCGAAGAAGCAGACCTATCGTCAGAAAGTCTATCGTCAGAGGACGTCGCATTCTTAGAAACTAAAAGATCGCCCTAGCTTCAACTTCGCACACAAAAAACAGCCCTTTTCAGGGCTACCCCAATCTCTAGAAAAGAAATAACAATCGATTTGCCAATGTGTCTATGTAGAGTGGTGTGAATATAAACACTGACTCTTTTCTGGTGTGATTGTATGTGTTTGTGTTTGTAAGCACTCACGTACGTTTGTGTGGATAGTAGATAATGATAATGTTTTTTGATGTTTGACGTGTGGGAATAGTAGATTTGGGGTTTGTTTATTGCTGCTCCGCGTATGTGGATTGTATATTATTTTTAATGAAAATTTTTAAAATAGTAATGGGTAGTAAAAAGGTGAGCGAGTGTTTCTTTTAGGTCCGCGCCTTGTTTGGTTATGATCTAGGTAAGATAAATTTTGTGTTTTAGGGGATGTTTTCCTTCACGTCCGCGCTTTAACTATAAATTGAAAATCGCTCGGCAGTCTAGCTACCCTTGTTGATTGATGGACACTAGACAATGAGCAGAAGGCTAGCGAAACTAGTGTGAATATAAACACTGACTCTTTTTTTCCTAGTGTGAGTGTATGTGTTTGTGTTTGTAAGCGCTAACGTACGTTTGTGTGGATAGTAGATTATTGGGTTTTGTAAGAGCTTAAGTTGGTTTGTGTGGATAGTAGATTTGGGTTTAATTTTAATGCTTTGCGTGTGTGGATAGTAGATTTGGGGTTTGTTTATTGCTGCTTCACGTATGTGGATAGTAGATAATATGAAATGAGAAAAGTAGGGGATGTTTTCCTTCACGTCCGTGCGTATTAAATAATAATCTAGGTAATATAAATTTTGTGTCTTAGGGGGATATTTTCCTTCACGTCCGCGCTTTAACTATAAGAACCCACAAAATACATCATTCACACCATTCTGCAAAGAATAAAAAGGAAGATGGCTTCGAACCACCTTGATAAAATGAAAAAATTGCAAGACGTCCCGGACAATTTGGGCATGATGGAGCAAATGTTAGTTAGGCTAAACGAGGATCACTATTCTTATAGTCCCCATCGAGTGAAGATGGAGATTAACAACTTACGAAAACTAAAGGAAAGCATCAGTGATCTATTGAAAGAAATAAAGGAGGAGAAGGAGGATGAAGAGGAAAGGATAAGGATGAGAGCATGGAACGAAAAAATTGAAAAAGAAGAAGAAAATGAGAAGAGGAAGAAAGAAGAGGAGGAGAAGCAGAAAGAAGAGAAAAAGAAGAAAAAGGAGGAAGAAAAGAAAGAAAAGAAGAGAAAAAGTGTAGGACAGAAAATAAGAAGCTGGTGGAGAAATAGAAGAAATTAGAAGAAGAATAAAACCAAAGGCCCTTTTCAGGGCCACTCCAATCTCTCGAAAAGAGATAGACTTTCAATTGCCTACCCCTTTTTTATATTTTTTTTATTTAAAAAAACTAGAGACCCCTCCCTATTTCAATTTTCGCCTGTTCCATTTTCCATAGACCCATCAGGTCGGGACCTTATTAAAATAGGGTCCCGACCCTGTTCCATTTTCCCTTGACGCTAGACAGTAACACGATTTATTCCCATGTTAAATTTCCCTTGACGCTATATTGTCCCAGGGGTTTTCGTCCATGTTAAATTTACATAGACGCTATATCGTCCCAGGGTGGTTAATGTTAAATTTCCATTGACGCTATATTGTCCCAGGGTGGTTTTTAATGGTAAGTCCCATTGACGCTATACTATCCCTATTCACTACTGACGTCCAGTCTTCTAGTTTCTCATTATCTCCAGTCTTCTAGTTTCTCATTATCTACCTGTAAAACATTCAAATGAACATCTAACGTTTGGTGAAAGGTTTTGTACATCACATTTAGTTTTCTGACCGACTCAATTTCTTTTGTCAGATTCTAACACACCATTTATATACCATTTGCATACCATTTGCATACCATTTGTATACCATTTGTATACTTCTATCTTTGTTGTATTTTCCTAATGAAACCACTTTGTAACAGGACTCAAAACATTTCTGTACAAACCGTGTAATTCGTTACCCATATGTTTTACCATTAAATAACTATTCAATTTTAACATTTTAAGTTTTGTGCAGAGAACATCGGTTTAGTTTTCAAGGTTTCGTTAAAACGGCTGAAATAAATTTTTACGAAGATGGTGAAAAAATGGCTCTATACTACTCTGATTTTAGCGACATGAAAACAAGAGTTAATCAAACGTCATCCAGCAAAATTTTAAACGATGATAAGACAGTGAGAGTGTTTGGTATATACAAATTAATGGTTTTATAATAATTTTATGTTGAGACAGAAGTCTCTTTTGGTAATAAAAGCGGTTTTATATTAAGGTGGCCCAGAACTATTATTTTCTTATACTACTGTGTTTGTCTATCTCATAATGTTTTGTATGGTGTGTTATCAAAGTTAGAGAGAGCTTAAGTTGCTTTATGACTCAATTGCTTTTGCTATATATCAGTTGTTGTTGCTGTTAGAACAACTCCACCAGGTACCACAGAAGAGGTTTAACAGCAAGGTTAGCAGAACAGTTAGATTTCTCTTTCTCACAGGTGAGAAATTGGACATTCAGGAGAGGATTTTACTAACTAAACACAATGAAAAGGAATGAGCTCATGTGCATACAAGTCCAAGTTATATTATAACCCCAACTGAATTCGTTTAGATGATGTTGGCAAAGAAACGAGACACGCAAATAATTTAAGATAAAATCTGTAGAGATCTCGACATCGTTCTAAATTGATTAAATGCATATTATACAAGCTTCATACACATACTTGAAGTCCATTTGCTCGAAGTCCATATAAGTCCATTGCAGGGAAGTAAAAGATGAAGTTTGCCTTTACTTATTTGATAATTCTAATTTTTTATTTTTTTCTCACGAATTTGGTTGTAATTGAACAGTTGATAAATAAAAAAGTGACGTCATTTCAAAATATTGATAGTATGATTAATAGGCAATGCAATAATCGGTCTACCTTGGACCTGTCTGCATATGAATATCAGACGAGGACGATGGATCTGTTCTACTGGCTTCATCAATGCTGGTGAAACACGACTTTACCCGACCTGTATATACAAGCTTATAAATCAACAGTACAAGAGGTTGATAGTAAATGCGGGTAACTACTCCATATCCATTTTGTCTGAAGGTTCCCATGTCCAAACTATTTGTGTACAAAAGCTCTTTTTTAAATACATTTTGGACCAAAGTTCCACTGCTCCGAAGGTTCGCGTGTTCGAAAAATATAGGAGTTAATAGTCTGGGTTCATAACTTCGAAGGAATAGTTTGATAGGTTCACAAGCCGTAAGGTTCGTTAGTCTGGAGGTTTTTGATAACAAGGGGTTCATTGTTCCGAAAGTTTATTACTCTTAAAATATTTGAAAAAGAGTCCTCAAGTCCAAAGGTTATCTGGTCCAAAAGTATTTGAAAACGGGTTCTTTGGTCCGAACATTAACGTTTCTATTCTTACCGTCCACTGGGATCTTCAGTCTAATATTACGTTCGGGCTACTGAAGCTTTGGGCAATACATAGGACCCTAATCCCACAACCAAAAACTGCTACCACTGCCGGGTTCCAGAGACCTAACACATATATTCAACACCTGCCACAAACTAAAGAAAGAAAGAACTAAACTAAATAAAGAGCTAAATAAGGTTGGATCCCTGGTTCCATATCCAGAATTTTTAATGAATAACAATCCTAACCTCAGTCTCACATATATGAATATAATCAACTTTATACATGAATCTGGGTTACAAAATTCAATATAAAACCAAAATTACATAATTCAATTATTATCAACTAGGACACTGGCTAACAAACCAAATGTAAGGACCAATAAGAGCAGATGCCTTTGACATGTCTTAGCAACCCGAGTATTCGGCAAAGAAATCTACCTTATCCAAATAGTTTTAGCTAGAAAATAACATCCCACAACTAGTACAGGCTAACAAACTTAAACGTAGGGAACAAATAAGATCAGATGTCTTTGACACGTCTTAGCGACCCGATTATTCGGAAAGATATCTGTCTTATTCAAATAGATTTAGCCTGGAAATAAACATCACATGACTAATATTCAGGCTAAGAAACTCAAATTTGGAGAGGGGGGAGTAAGATCAGATGTCTTTGACATATCTTAGCGATCCGAGTAATCGACAAAGACATGTCTTAATCAAATAGACTTAGCCTGAAAATAAAAATAACACCAAACAAATCTAACCACATAAAATAGCACCTGACAATAAGGTAACTAGAAATAGAAATAGGAAGGGGAAATTTTAAAATAATAATAATAATAATAAAAATTAAAAAGGGCAATTGTTTGTTTTTCACCCTTTTTCTTCGGAGAAAGGGAGTAAAAATAGAAGTTTTCATTTTTCTTTTTAAAAAAAGCAAACAAAAAAATTCTTATTTATTTCTCTTTTAAATATTCAGTCTAACCTGTCCTTTACCTCGTTCTCTAAAGAATACCTGACTAACCTATTATGCACGTAACACCACTAATACATCTAAGAATATTCTAGCAAAAGGTGATAGTAACATCTATAGCACGAGAAATTCTAGGCCCCCCAAAATTAGAACTTATAAGGTGGTCCAACATCCAAGACCATCAGGGCCCGCTGCACAAAGTAGCAAAACTATAAACAACTTAAGAAAGAAGGACCACAAATTAGCATCTATAAGGTGGTCTAAACACCAACGACCATCAAGCTCAGCAGTACAAGGCTGCAAAGAAAACAACGATAATTTAGACAAGTAAGACTCAAAAAACAGAATCCTTCATACAAGGTGGTCTCAAAAGTCCACGATCATCAGTACCAGCCACACAAGGTGGCAAACTTTACTAAAAACTGTCACCTAAGATACTTCTCTTAAGCTAAATTCTGAACTCAAAACAGCACAGAGGGTTTTTTTAAAATTGTGTAGGACGACAATTGAGACCCGATACCATGAAGTCTAGGAGAACTGACCTGTAATCTTGGAGCCAACTTTCTACCGTCTCCTCCCTTGCCACGGCCAGCCATCAAAATAAAAATAGCGTGCAGTGCACGCCCTTAATACTACTAAAATTTCAGTACCAACATACGAGTGTGTGACGGGTCCATTCCCACTCATACATACCTAAATGCAGCTAAGTAGTAGCGACTGAATAGGTCGAGTGTGTGTTGGGTCTATTCCCACTCGCCATCAAGCCCTCCATTCAGACAGTTATGGACTAATGTTAGTCCCTCTGCCTGACGGCTTCAATCAAACAGTGATTTGTGAGCACACAAAAGCTTGGGGGAAGTGGCTCGAATTATTTTCCTTAGGAGTAATTAAACAGCCTACCGTGTAGGCATAAAACAGTGGTATATGCACGACTGTGCGAAAACCACTTAAATCTAAATTAAATTCTCTCCTTTTTCTCGCGACCTATTTAAGAATTAACGCTATCATTTCAAACTACATTTCGCGTAGAGAAATATATTTGGTATACCGATGTTTAGCTCAGGCATTCAACTTTATATGCCTATCCAAAGTTTAACGAATGCCAGACTATTTTCCCACGCTTGCTCGATATGGCCATGATCGCGCCAGCTTAATTTGCAAGTGAAATCCCGCTGAATGGAATATATATATAACTTTTTCAATTGGCCAGTGAGCAGGCAGTATTCCATTCAGCGCATTGTTTGCGAGTTTATGAACTAGCTCACGTTGAATCAGTTGGTCGGGATGGGGATAACTCAGGGGCGTCATGAGTTGTTGACGTGGTTTCGCGTAAATATCTTGATTTTGCTAGTGTTTCTATAGTAGGCCATTCAGAGCATTATTTGTCTTTTCTGTGAATAAAACCTCAGCTGTTTCGCAGAGGCAGCCATTCTGAATTTCATTCAAGAGAAAAATCAATTAATGGAATACTAAGTCACTGTGTATATGAAAACTTAAGTAGCGTGTCATTTGGAATCAGATCACAATTATTACTTTCAGTTCAGTACTCACGAATGTAGTTCCTGTCTATGTTTAGAGCATTTTTATCCCCTGTTTCCTTTCGTGGAGATACAAGATTTCGGAATTCTTTATGTGGATTTAAAGGTGATTGTTTATTCTTTAGCTCTGAGCATCATGGTGTGGTTGTCTGCGTGTATTTCGTCGACAGCGCAAAGTGAGTAACGAGGCATTGATGATGATCCTGTAGTGAAATCTGTGACCAAATGTACGGTGCTTTGTTTATAGTCCAGCCTCTCAAACAATACCCCATAACCTATAATATGAAATTCACCGTGAGTTGGTCTTTGAAGGTTCTTTAGAATTAAGATATGATTTATTATCATTTAGACACAATTGAAAGTTCATTACTGAGAAACAAACGTAGAGAATATATCGAAAAATTAATTGTGATCTTATTCCATTTAAGACAAGAATTCTTAGCTACACTCCGTTCACAATATATGACTTAGCTTAAATATGTTTAGCTGGCATGTTATATAGTCCGCAGAGGTTCAGGAAACCGATTGTGGGCTGCACACTGGTTGTTGTAAAATACAGTTTTGCTTCTGGGTTTCTCTCCAAAGCGGAAATGAATCTGTCTCATTTGTTTTCTTTTTTACAGTCAATGCCAGATGCTTCTAATATATATTGCTAATTTCAAAGTCTCTAAGTCAGGGAAAGAGAAGTTTCAAAGCCAAAGTCAACTTGAAAAGTCCATCAAGATAAGACAAGTCTTCGAATATGGGACCAAAACTTAAAACGGATGGTATCCGAAGCCAAAAAACATGTACAACCGAGAGCAGCGACGCATTTTTTTTAAATTAGCTATGCAAACAGAATACAAGGTTGTGTGACAAAAATTATGAGCTAACTTTGGTGTGAAAGCATTAAATCCAGACTTGGCAACAATAGACTCGCGAAGCTGTACAAATTAAAGCGGTCATATCTGGAAGCTTACTCTAGAATTAGTGATAATACAAACCGGACAGTAAGGGTTTGGTTCTAAGTGATGATTCTTGGCTTCAAAAAGCGACACGTGTCACATGCGCAACACGAATTGCTCATCTAAAAACAATCATAGGAGCTGTGACATCTGATTTCAAGTCTAAGAGAAATGAAATTAATACTAACCATTTTTAAGCAATTAGTATTCACTCTGTTGATATATAGTGACAGAATGTCAATTACAACATGGTTTCTTGCTGTAAATACATTTACCACCGGAGAGCTGAAATAGAAAGCCAAGTGAATGGAGCTTGCAACTTTAAGTGATGACATGAAATTTTAGAGGTAAATCCCAAAGTATTGCATTCATTGTGGCACCATGGCAGAATTAATAATACGCGTGAGCAGACCACACACTTCGGCTATGTAATGGCAGATTGATCTGCAGTATAAAAAAAAATTGGCAGCAACTTCCGGAACAGGGTAATTAGCCTCTTATTCTAATGTACGAACTTGTCAGCTAGTTTGCGGAGCTATTTTCTCGGCATTCATGGCAACATAAGAAAATAAGCTGCCTTAAATGCGCTGTTAATACCGTCAGTGCTTCCTCCGGAGAGAAAACTTCGTTTAATGAAGAGGAAAGGTTTTATAGCAGTACGTTCAGCCACCAACAACTATATCAAGACAACAAAAAGTAAGGGACACTACAAGAAATGATGGTAATCCAGTTGATTCTCGATAATAAAATTGGACAGAACAACGTATAATGCTAAAGACAGCGACTTCATGTTACGGATAATATTCGAACAAATTCAAAATCAAATTTGTAACATTATAGCTTCGATAATATAAAATATTGAAGAAAGGATTGGTCGGCGGCGCGCGTGGGTGTGGGTGAGAGAAGACAATAAGAAATGATTGTCTTGTTGCATTGGTAATAAATATTGCAGATTTCTCGATCATATTTAACCCAGGAATTTATTGATATAAAGAGTGTGAGTGGGTGGGACATGAAACTACAGGTCTGTGGCGTGATGCCCCATTGCTAGAAATCAGTATTAACGGACACACTGCCGACATCGTAGCGATATGACTGTTATTGTTATACTTACGTTAAAAATATTTAAAATATACAAACACTCACGCATTTAGGAAACTTAATTACGCCATTTACTTCTGTAAAAAGTAAAAATAATTTATTTGTGCATGCATTTAAACAGCCTAGTATCTATGCAGTAGAATGGATAATGGATTGCATAGGGCGACATGCATTACTGACACGAATTTCAATCAATCGTGAAATGGCATGTAGAAGCACGTTGTAGAAGGTGCAAACAGCTTGACTGTATATTTTAAACAGTGTGCTAATTAGCTTTATTATTTCATCTAGTGTATTGCTTAAGAACATTAATTGTATAGTTCGCCTAATGTACTTTAGTGTGCTAATTGAGAGGATTAATACTTTAGTGTGCTAATTGACAGGATTAATACATTAGTGTTCTAATTGACAGGATTAATACATTAGTGGTCCAATTTACAGTACTAATTCAAAAGTCGGACGAGTGATAGACATTATTCTTTCTTCATTGCAAGTGGGTTGATGTCAAATGTCACATGTGTGTTATTCATTGTTTCTTGTTTTAGTAAAATTTATCAGTGTACAAAATGTGCTAGAACTTTTAGTCTGTATCTTAGTTTTCCCCTAAGATTGGTTGGTGTACAATTATATGGTACTGTAAAACTACTTACTACTTTAAATGCGTTTTGTTATCTTGTCAAACTTGTATCTCACTTTTCTTTCTATGGAATGAAGAGAATGTTTTGTAAAATATACTTGTTAAGGCTCATTATTTGAAAACTAGTCAGTAAAACTTTACAACGCTATGTTAGACGTAAGTAGATCGCATGTACGTAGACAGAAAAATGTAGGAAGAAAAAGCGAATGGTTAAATTGATATATTGTAAAAATTACCATTTTATTTAAAGAAAAAGTTGTTAAAATTGACAAAGTTTGATGAGTGGCAGAGAAAGCAAAGATAGCACAGAGACGAAGGAATAAATTACTCCCCAGAAGTCGCATCAGGACAAAACCGCCGCCTGCATTGCTATTTGATCCGGTGGTTATTGCATTGCCTTCCTGGTGTCACTAACTCGATCTTCTAAACCGCTTTCACGAAATTCAGCAAACTTGGTACATAGGTTTCCCATGTAACAACCATCTGCAAAAGAACGCAAGTTATGGACCCCTCCATTGGCGTCTCCGGTAGGTGGGGATTTACGATTGAAAATACAAAATAGCAATTTCAGCAACATTTATGAATATTTTGTGACAAACTTTATAAATCGATTCATTGCATAGGAAACCCAATACACGTCCAATATTTCAGATTGCGATTCATGGGTCACGGTCTGGAGGGAGGAAACCCAATAAACGTCCAATATTTCAGATTGCGATACATGGGCCACGGTTTGGAGGGAGGAAACCCAATACACGTCCAATATTTCAGATTGCGATACATGGGTCACGGTCTGGAGGGAGGATTATCATGATGAGCCCTGATATTTGATCTAGTGTTTGGCTTTTTGTCAGTGTCATTCTTTTAGTCATATTTTGACATAAAAATAAATAAAATAAAAATTACAAAATATGTGTATTATTCGCAGTGTTATTATCGTAGCAGTAGTACTACATGGAAAGCTATTTAATATTAAAAACACTGTATATGGTGCTTATACCATTATTTTTACCTTTAATCAATGTACCAAGTTTTCATAATTTCTTAGTAATGGAAGAAAATAGGTTGTTAGAGCTCAATTCAGTACCATGCCCATGGAACTTTATGTTGCTTTCTCTTCTCGTCTTTCATTTTGTTCACCTAAACGCTACTATTACAGTAAATACAAGTAACCTCCAAAGCCTAAGAAATATATTTCGTCGTATAATGTTCTTTAAAGAACTTTGGAAATAATTAGCACAGCTTCGATGCTCTAATCATGAATTGATAGTTAGCCATGCTAATATATATTGACAATATAGGACTGTTGTCATATTTTGGTGTCTATTATGCTTTGTATAACAGACATTGCTTTCAAATATATGCACATGTAAATGTATTATTGCACTTTGTATTCAAGTCAATTGTTCTTCTCCCTGGTACTGCAATGTTACATATTATCCACCGTTTCCTTTTGGAACAAAACCTTGGCACATTCAGATCTTACACAGAGACCGTCAAAAAAGTTCAATTATTTCAGTGCCATACATATCCAGACGTTTAACTCTTTCAGTGCCATACATATCCAGAACGTGCAACTATTTCAGTGCCATACATATCCAGAACGTTCAGCTCTTTCAGTGCCACACATATCAAGAACGTTCAACTATTTCAGTGCCACACATATCCAGAACGTTCAACTATCTCAGTGCCATACATATCCAGAACGATCAACTCTTTCAGTGCCATACATATCCAGAACGTTCACCTCTTTCAGTGCCATACATATCCAGAACGTTTAGCTCTTTCAGTGCCATACATATCCAGAAATTTCAACTCTTTCAGTGCCATACATATCAAGAACGTTCACTTCTTTCAGTGCCATACATATCCACAACGTTTAATTCTTTCAGTGCCATACTTATCCAGACGGTTCAACTCTTTCAGTGCCATGCATATCTAGAACGTTCAACTCTTTCAGTGCCATACATATCCAAAACGTTTAACTCTTTCAGTGCCAAACATGTCCAGAATGTTTAACTCTTTCAGTGCTATACATATCCAGAACGTTCAGCTATATCAGTGCCATACTTATCCAGAACGTTTAACTCGTTCAGTGCGATAAATATCTAGAACGTTCAACTCGTTCAGTGCCATACATATCCAGAACTTTCAGCTCTTTCAGTGCGATACATATCCAGAATTTTCACCTCTTTCACTGCCATACATATCCAGAAAGTTTAACTCCTTCAGTGCCATACATATCAACAACGTGCAACTATTTCAGTACCATGCATATCCAGAACCTTCAGCTCTTTCAATGCCACACATATCAAGAACGTCCAACTATTTCAGTGCCACACATATCCAGAACGTTCAACTATCTCAGTGCCATACATATCCAGAACGTTCAACTCTTTCAATGCCATACATATCCAGAACTTTCAACTCATTCAGTGCAATGCATATCCAGAACGTTCAACTCTTTCACTGCCATACATATCCAGAACGTTTAACTCTTTCAGTGCCATACATATCCAGAACGTTCAACTATTTCAGTGCCATGCATATCTAGAACGTTCAACCCTTTCAGTGCCATACATATACAGAACGTTCAACTATTTCAGTGCATACTTATCCAGAACGTTCAGCTATATCAGTGCCATACTAACCCAGAACGTTTAACTCTTTCAGTGCGATACATATCTAGAACGTTCAACTCGTTCAGTGCCATACATATCCAGAATTTTCAACTCTTTCAGTGCGATACATATCCAGAATTTTCACCTCTTTCAGTGCCATACTTATCCAGAACGTTTAACTCTTTCAGTGCCATACATATCCAGAACGTGCAACTATTTCAGTGCCATGCATATCCGGAACATTCAGCTCTTTCAGTGCCATACATATCCAGAACGTTCAACTATCTCAGTGCCATACATATCCAGAACGTTCAACTCTTTCAGTGGCATATATATCCAGAACTTTCAGTTCCTTCAGTGCCATACATATCCAGAACTTTCAACTCATTCAGTGCAATACATATCCAGAACGTTCAACTGTTTCAGTGCCATACATATCCAGAACTTTCAACTCTTTCAATGCCATATTTATCCAGAACGTTTAGCTCTTTCAGTGCGATACATATCCAAAAAATAACTAGTTCAGTGCCATACATATCCAAAACGTTTAACTCTTTCAATGCCATACTTATCCAGAACGTTTAGCTCTTTCAGTACGATACATATCCAGAACGTTCAACTCGTTCAGTGCTATACATATCCAAAACGTTTAACTATTTCAGTGCCATACATGTCCAGAACGTTCAACTATTTCAGTGCCATACAAATCCAGAACGTTGAACTCTTTCAGTGTCTCACATGTCCAGAACGTTCAACTATTTCAGTGGCATACATATCCAGAACGTTCAGCTATCTCAGTGCCATACATATCCAGAACGTTCAACTCTTTCAGTGCCATACATATCAAGAACATTTAAATCTTTCAGTGCCATACTTATCCAGAACGTTCAACTCTTTCAGTGCCATGCATATCTAGAACGTTCAACTCTTTCAGTGCCATAATATCCAAAATGTTTAACTCTTTCAGTGCCAAACATATCCAGAATGTTTAATTCTTTCAGTGCCATACATATCCAGAACGTTTAGCTCTTTCAGTGCGATACATATCCAGAACATAACTAGTTCAGTACCATACATATCCAGAACGTTTAACTCTTTCAGTGCCACACTTATCCAGAACGTTTAGCTCTTTCAGTGCGATACATATCCAGAACGTTCAACTCGTTCAGTGCCATACATATCCAGAATGTTTAACTCTTTCAATGCCATACTTATCCAGAACGTTTAGATATTTCAGTACGATACGTATCCAGAACGTTCAACTCGTCCAGTGCTATACATATCCAGAATGTTTAACTCTTCTGGTTAAACCTATCCAGAACGTTTAAATCTTTCAGTGCCATACTTATCCAGGACGTTCAACTCTTTCAGTGTCATATATATCCAGAACGTTCAACTATCTCAGTGCCATGCATATCCAGAACGTTTAACTCTTTCAGTGCCATACATATCCAGAACTTTTACCTCTTTCAGTGCCATACATATCCAGAACGTTCACCTCTTTCAGTGCGATACATATCCAGAACATAACGTTTAACTCTTTCATTGTCATACATATCCAGAACGTTTAGCTATTTCAGTGCGATACATATCCAGAACGTTCAACTCGTTCAGTGCCATACATTACCAGAACATTTAACTCTTTCAGTGCCATATATATCCAGAACGTTTAACACTTTCAGTGCCAAACATATCCAGAACGTTCAACTATTTCAGTGCCATACATATCCAGAACGTTTAACTCTTTCAGAGTAATGTATATAACCACGATTTTCATCACATAACGAAATTAAATAAACGTTCAGCTCCTTCAGTGCCATACATATAGAGAACGTTTAACTCTTTCAGTGCCATAAATATCCAGAACGATTAACTCTTTCAGTGTGACACATATCTAGAACGTTCAACTCGTTCAGTGCGATACATATCCAAAATTTTCAACTCTTTCAGTGCGATACATATCCAGAATTTTCACCTCTTTCAGTGCCATACATATCCAGAACGTTTAACTCTTTCAGTGCTATACATATTCAAAACGTTTAACTCTTTCAGTGCCATACATATCCAGAACATTCAACATTTTCAGTGCAATACATATCCAGAAAGTTTAGCTCTTTCAGTGCCATACATATCCAGAACTTTCTACTCATTCAGTGCAATACATATCCATAACTTTCAACTCATTCAGTGTCATGCTTATCCAGAACGTTCAGCTCTTTCAGTCAGATACATATCCAGAACATTCAACTCGTTCAGTGCCATACATATCCAGAACGTTTAACTCTTTCAGTGCCATACATATCCAGAACGCTCAACTATTTCAGTGCCATACATATCCAGAACGTTGAGCTCTTTCAGTGCCTCACATGTCCAGAACGTTCAACTGTTTCAGTGCCATACATATCCAAAGCGTTCAACTATCTCAGTGCCATACATATCCAGAACGTTCAACCCTTTCAGTGTCATACATATCCAGAACGTTTAACTCTTTCAGTGCCATACATATCCAGAACGTTCAACTCTTTCAGTGCCATACATATCCAGATTGTTTAACTCTTTCAGTGACATGCATACCCAGAACTTCCAACTCTTTCAGTGTCATACATATCCAGAACTTTTAACTCTTTCAGTGTCATACATATCCAGAACGTTCAACTATTTCAGTGCCATGCATATCCAGAACGTTTAACTCTTTCAGTGCCATACATATTCAGAACATTCAACTATTTCAGTGCCATACATATCCAGAACCTTCAGCTCTTTCAGTGCCACACATATCCAGAACGTTCATCTATTTCAGTTCCATGTATATCCAGAACGTTCAACTGTCTCAGTGCCATGTATATCCAGAACGTTCAACTCTTTCAGTGCCATACATATCCAGAACGTTTAGCTCTTTCAGTGCCATACATATCCAGAACTTTCATCTCTTTCAGTGCAATACATATCCAGAATGTTCAACTCTTTCAGTGCCATACATATCCAGAACTGTCAACTCTTTCAATGCCATACATAACCAGAACTGTCAGCTCTTTCAGTACCATACATATCCAGAACGTTCAACTCTTTCAGTGCCATATTTAGCTCTTTCAGTGCGATGCATATCCAGAACGTTCAACTCGTTCAGTGCCATACATATCCAGAACGTTTAACTCTTTCAGTGCTATATATATCCAGAACGGTCAACTATTTCAGTGCCATTCATATCCAGAACGTTTAACTCTTTCAGTGCCACTCATATCCAGAACATTCAACTATTTCAGTGCCACACATATCCAGAACCGTCAGCTCTTTCATTGCCATACATATCCAGATCGTTTAAATCTTTCAGTGCCATACATATCCAGAATGTTTAACTCTTTCAGTGCCATACATATCCAGAACGTTTAACTCTTACAGTGCCATACATATCCAGAACGTTTAGCTCTTTCAGTGCCATACATATCCAGAACGTTCAATTCTTTCAGTGTCATATATATCCAGATCGTTCAACTCTTTCAGTGCCATACATATCCAGAACGTTTTACTCTTTCAGTGTCATACATTTCCAGAACGTTTAACTCTTTCAGTGCCATCCTTATCCAGAACGTTTAAATCTTTCATTGCCATACATATCCAGATCGTTCAACTCTTTCAGTGTTATATATATGCAGAACTTTCAACTCTTTCAGTGCCATACATATCCAGAACGTTTGACTCTTTCAGTGCCATGCATATGCAGAACGTTTAACTCTTTCAGTGCCATACATATCCAGAACGTTCAACTCTTTCAGTGCCATATATATCCAGAACGTTCAACTCTTTCAGTGCCATTCATATCCAGAACGTTTAAATCTTTCAGTGCCATACATATCCAGAATGTTTAACTCTTTCAGTGCCATACTTATCCGGAACGTTTTGCTCTTTCAGTGCGGTATATATCCAAAACATAACTCATTCAGTGTCATACATATCCAGAACGTTTAACTCTTTCAGTGCCATACTTATCCAGAAGGTTTAGATATTTCATTGCGATACATATCCAGAACGTTCACCTCGTTCAGTGCCATATATATCCAGAACGTTTAACTCTTTCAGTGCCATAGATATCCAGAACGTTCAACTATTTCAGTGCCATACATATCCAGAACGTTCAGCTATATAAGTGCCGTACTTATCCAGAACGTTTAACTCCTTCAGTGCGATACATATCTAGAACGTTCAGCTCGTTTAGTGGCATACATATACTGAACTTTCAACTCTTTCAGTGCCATACATATCCAGAACTTTTAACTGTTTCAGTGCCATACATATCCAGAACGTTTAACTCTTTCAGTGCCATACAAATCCAGAACGTTTAACTCTTTCAGTGCCATAGATATTCAGAATATTCAACTATTTCAGTCCCATACATATCCAGAACGTTCAACTCTTTCAGAGTCATGTATATATCCACAATTTTCATCACATAACGAAATGAAATTAAAAATTAATTTCTTTAGATCAACAAGCACAGAGAAAAGGCTAACTAATCAACGCAAATGTATCAAAACCATGGAAATGACGTATGCAAGGGATGGTAGAGATGCGTATTATGAAATAAAAAAGAAATATGTGATGCATTTCAAATTTAGAGGAACGAAAATAGTTCAAGCAGTTATTAATACTTATCCCACTGTATCAGTATGCTTCCGCTGATAACTTTAGGCTGTGACTAGAACGGCTAGCAGTCTTCAAACATAAAGAAGTCCATAATTTCATGTTAAAAGGACAAATGACTCTGTCTTTGTAATACATCATTCTTGGACTATTGACGCATAAACGTTGTAAAGTAAAACTTTACCTGGTAATACTGCTATGCAGTAACAATTACAGTAACAATTTAATAGAAACCACCATCATGTAGTATAAATAATAATTAAATAAACTACTATTAAAGCGATATTCATTAACCTGAAGATCAGCAAAAATCTTTCTAAACTGACTAAAACTGTCCTTTCGTATTACCGAAAGAACATTGTTGCACACCATAACAGATTAAAAGCATAGTCAGTCCTTTCAAGTACAATTAACAGCAGCGTTTCTGCCACAAAATAAGAACAGATATTACGCACTGGAGCATAGCCTGAAAGGATTGCCTAAGTAAACAATAAGCTATTTTGTATTCTACAAGGTCACCATCAAGTCAATTCACTTATGGTACACTCAGTCATTAGTTCCCCAGAGTATTCATAGAACAAAAATATTTGGGTTTAAAACACCAATGGAGGCTTCATCAGTTTTCAGAAAAAAGAAAAATAGTTGATGTTTGGATAGCACGTATCGATGTTTCTTCTGATTGAATTACACTGAACAAAAGCAAAATAATTGCATGGAAAGAAAGTCCCATGGGAAACACAAGGGTATTGCTTAATAATTTTGTGTTCACTGTTCGTCTCTGAAACAAAGTCTCTTGGGTTACAATAATTGTACCACGACATATTTTTCATAAATTGGAATTACAGGACTGGATGAAAGGGATGAAAAAGTATTTGATAGAATTGACGTCACAATCTATTACAGTGATTGAATTGATTTTAGTGGAATTGAGTGCTTTAGGTAATTCTATATATCAAGCGTTGTCGAAACAATTAGATCAAAAATGCTGGAGAAGTAGCCAAAATAAATTTCCTCCTTACAGTTATGAAATTAAACGGGAATTAAACAATCTCTAATCTTTGGTCCAGTCATCAAAACGTAAAGGAACATAATTTTTTTTAAAATCGAATCAATGAAATCAATCGAGGAAAGCTACATTTGATGAAATGTGATTGGCGACAGTGGTTAGATGTCTCAATGGAAGAATCAAAATTTTTCGTAAAAGCTGGCAGTGATGGCGTCAATGTCAATATCAATATTTTTGCTTTTAAGATGTATTTGTACTCTACAGTTAAATAGATTTTCATGCGATATATTTCAATAGCCAGTTTCAACAATGTCTGGTGCGGAAACATTGGTTGTACATGTATAAGGTTTTAATATAGCGCTTAAATAGTTCAAATGGCGAACATTCTGGGTGCGTTTTGAATATAGTACCATTGTTCCAAACAAACAAGCTTATCCTGGTGTTCCGTTTCACCGACATTGTTATACATCCGTGTATAATTTTTTTAGAGATTCCTCCTTTTAAAATACGAACAAAATCAAATGGAAAACAAAATAGTCAACTATTAATATATACAGCAAAAAGATTTGTCTGCAATTATCGTAATAAAGGAAAAATAACAACCAGACATGTATTCCTAGAAAAAGAATGACCCGCCACCCTCTCTTTTGTAATACATGTACTTCATGCCAATCTGGTTTAAATAAATGATGCACGCTATGTAGGTCGTGGAAACCAACATTTAAATCTCAGTGCGTGTTTTAATTGCTGATATATATATATATATATATATATATATATATATATATATATATATATATATATATATATATATATATATATATCCACATACTATGTTGCATGGCAACGCATTCAACAGAGAATGGAAAACTGACTTAAATGTCCAACGTAAACAAAGTTTCCAAGGTCATAATGATTGGCGTCCTTGTGTAAAACAAAACTGACATAAAGGCAGAACCTAACCTTTGAGACGGACGGACGGACAAACTGACAGACCAGAACAACATGATACGCCCATTCAACGTTCGTGGCAGGACATACAAACATTGTTTACTATTTTACAGAAAGATATCTGAGAACATGTTTGAAAAAATAATGCAATTACTGCTTAGTAGATGTTAAATAGTCCTTAGAGTAATCGATATCTAGTGAAGTTGCATGTTCTAATAATATATGGTGTCATTACTATGGAATCGAATAGTAGCCAATTAACGTCGTTCAAGACTTCAGCCTGTTACTGACCTATTTGTATGTTACCATTTTAAATGGTTGAGGTCTAGAGAGGACAAGAGGCAAAATTTCAAGCATCAATGAACTGAGAAAAGAAAAGAACTATGTGAAAACTAAAGAAAAGGAAAAGTTATCAATAAAATTTGGTAAAAATATTTATAAATAATGTATTTCTGAAACTTCAACAGAATACAGTTTCTTCGATCAAATGAAGGGTCCGCTAGATAAAAGCGACTGAACCTACTAACGAGGACGCTAGGACTTTAAATTGACGTTGGTATCTGCGGATTGCATCACCAAAGTGAATTCAGTCGTCATTAATGTAACTTAGTCTTCTTGTTTGAAAGGATTAGTGTCTTAAAGTGTGAAGATTATACACACAAATGTTATTCGAGACCGGTTATCTCACCATCGTCCCTGTGTTGGTATACTGATCTGCGTATCTAACTTGTAAGAACCTTAATACAAAACCTTACTGTTGCACTCGGAAATATAACACCAATGTCTGATCGTGCTAACAGGTGAGAAAAAACCATGACCATCAACATACGCAGCTTGTCGTACTTTGGAATGTGAATAGCCATGAAGTTTCCTGAGGATGGCTTTCAGAAAGGGAGGTAACAACCCTAAATCTGAACATGCGACCTTCAAAATAGTTGACATCAAAACAAGGACGCCGCCTCCTAGACCTCGGATGAGTAGATCGCTCAATATGCAGTACTTCCATGTGGTATTGTAAGCTTCCTCATTGTCCAAGAGAAAAGCTACTCTATGTTCTTTCTCTATGGAACTTCTTCCTATAACCTTTGCAAGTCAGACTAGTTGTTCAAAGATGTGCTTTTTGGGGGTATGTCCACACTGAAACATATCGCAGGAGTCTGTAATTCGTCATTTGTTTTTTGGTTTTGCAAGTAGTCCTCATAACCATTCTAGATGGTACTTATCAAGTTTACGTATAGAGAGTTTCCAAATTGTAAATAGTACATTTAATGATGCATCAAGTAATTCTTGCAAAAGCTGATCGTAGATATCATCCGGTTCAATTTAAATATCATGGGCTCGCTCAAGAAAGCGGAATATACATTATTTATTTAGGTATTTCGTTGATATAATGGCATTGAAATCTCTAAGGACGTTGTACGTTCTATAATTGAGTCGTCGCAATCATAACCGAGCTATGGTTTGTTTATAAATTTAGGATCTGCCAAAGAATTGGGTATTGCATCCCCGTGCAACATCTTGGAGCGTTTTAGTAGATAAGTATACTGAACCAGCTGCGTTTTCGAAACGATCTTTTGTCAATGAAATTCAGAGAGGGGCTGTTGCATTCTATTTCCATACTTGACCTAACCCTTACGATCTGAATGAATTACATGTTACGTACATTGGAACGTGGTCAATATCACAGAGATTGTCACCACCTGTGCAAGAATATCAGTTTTAAAGGCAAGCGTGTGTTTTAAACAAAAGTTGTTCTATTTTCTTACCTCTCTCGTTGATATCTTTGCAACCCAAGAGTGTCTGGTGGACTTTAAATTCTCCAAGCAGAGCAAAAGGTGCTAATAGATAAGATAATACTGATTGAAGCGGTTGGGCAATTATATACTGAGCAAGTTGAGTTTTGTGCTTAGACATATGAACGGCTATAGCCAATTATATGGGACAGAGATTAATTTGGCTGTGATGAGTTTTATTATGTATGGCGATGAATATTCCTCAAAAGGTTTTGGCAGCATTTCTTCAACAAGATTACTTCGCAAGGTATTGACGCTCTTCTGGCCGAATTTTCCCCCCAGGAATTCAATACGAGTCCTTTTCTTTTGTCCTTTGATTCTTTTTGACTGCTCAGAATTGGAACAATCTCTAATATTCTCTAACACTCCAACATAACATATTTGGTAGAAAAATACTTTGTAAGTGCCTGAATTAACATCTTTACATGATACCTGTAAGACTATGTGCAGTATACACTTATCTGCCATTGCCTTGGACCTTGACCCTGAGATCATGGAAATAAAATCACTGAACCTATCTCAGACGATGCCAATATATGCCCACGTATCAAGTTTGATTTAACTATAATTAAATATATTTTTGAAAGCAGAAAAAAGTTATATAAGTGGCGTCTTTCAGTATATTCATCAGATATATATACAAACTAGGTTTGATAAAAACATATTCACACTTTCTTGTGTTGTAATTCTCACAAGCCAGTGCAGCTAAAGTGCTAAGTCATGACTTAAGACATTACAATCAATGTCAAAATGCTGACTATCAACTTGCATATTGGAATGCAACTAAATACAAAGTCTGTTAAAATAAATTCACCCGTTATTGTGGCCATCATTGTGTTCATAAACTCAGTCAAGTGGCAAACAACGACCATTGATCAGAATCCAAGGTCAGTCAGGTCTGGGTTTTAAAACGATTAATAAAGCAGACATGTTCAATTCTTATTCGGAACCAAAATCATATTGCTGGAGGTGTTTAAGTGAAAACTCAATATCAAATGTCATCAGTCAGGAAATCATATTGCTGGAGGTGTTTAAGTGAAAACTCAATATCAAATGTCATCAGTCAGGAAAAAGGAGAAGTGATAACAAGATTTTCGAGATTGTGACTGTGGTGCCATTTTGGGGGTCAGATGAACAATACTTGATTCAGAACCAGCTATCCTAGTTTTACTGGAAAGCTAACGTCAATACGACTATCCCTGGAAGAAGTAGCCAGAAAAGTGTTGTCAGGATGGCGGTCAAGGCAGTCTTTAACTTTATTTCCAAAAGGAAGTGTTTATTATTAGAACGTAGACATGGACATCAATCTAGAACCAGTCACAGGTATGAGATACTTCAAAATATTTGTGAGGTCCCTCTGGCATCGTGCTTTTTATTACAGGTAACTACACATAATGAGATGTTTTGAGTGAAACCATACGATAATCCCTTCAAGTGGAGGAGGGAGGGCAAGACTTTCAAAATGACTAATGTTTATCAGCACCATTCATTGCTAGGACAAACCATATCATAAGAGATCTTTTATTAAATACCTAACTCCTTTAGGATATGGGCATAGAAAAGTATCTATACAAGATTTTCGAGACTGCTACCATAGCGGCTATATTTTAGGTCTGATCGGTAAAACGTTTATTTAGGACCAGCCATATATCGTAAGCAGAATTCTAGTGAAAATCCTATGTCGTTACAACTATAAAATATGTAAAATAGCAGTAACAAGATTTTCATGCTGGCCACCATAGCAATGCAATTGGTGATCTGACCAGCAATACTTTTTAGGATCAATTAGACATTTTTGTGGAATTTGCAGGTCGATATGGTCAGCACTTCGGGGAAATAGCGACAACAAGAATTTCAACATGGACAACACGGCGGCTAAATTAGATGTAAGGGTGGCACCATTTTTATTTAGGACCAAATGGGCATCACGAAACATCTTTCAATGAAAACTCCGTGTCCATATTACCCTCTATTCACGTGTGGTGGTGATAACACTATTTTGGAGAGAGTGGATCGTCACTACTTTCATATAAGGCTGACATGGGAAATCATTTAGTGTCAATATGAATATCCTTTCAGGAATAGCGAAAACAAGATCTTAAAGTTGGTTTCCGTGAAAGCCATATTGAATGCAAGGTCGGAGCCATTTTCATTTAGAACCAACTAGATGCAATGATAATTCTTTTTATAAAATTCCCATTTCAATATGACGATCCATTCATGATTGATGATAACAACATCGTCAAGAAAACAGCCGTTGTAGACAGGTTGGATGTCTGAGCAGGACTATTTTTATATAGGACCTTCTAGAGTCTTCTAGAGCTTGGGCTGAATGCTTGTGTACAGTTTCGTGTTAACCCTCCAAGTAGTCTATGAGGAATAAAGATAGCAACTTGTGTCAACGGATGGACGACGAACAATAGTATGCACTCTTATGATGTATGACCTGTAGAGCTATTTTCCCTCGGTATAATTGATTACCCCTTGTGCAATCTGTAAATAATAAATACAGAAATGGAATCGTCTTATATGACTATGTCACCATAGACAAAATATTCGAATTTGCTGCCAATACAAAGGTTACTGTGCATCACATTCAATTTATCTAGGATGAATTTAACGTGTATTTTGATACCGTGTAAAAAGAGAGGAGAAAGTGATCCTGAATAGTTTTCCAACTCAGTAATGGAATGCATTCTTGGCACTTAAAGATGGTCCGCCAACCACGGTTTATTCTTAGGGTTTCCAAATGAAAGAACATAAAAGAGAAGGAACAAAAATGATAGAGACTATCTTCAATTAAAATAATCGCATCACACTTGATACACATTGAGAGACTGTATATGCTTTGAAGCAAAGCAAAACAAAAGAAACAAAATTCTAATCAGAAGTAAGTTGCCTTTTAGTTATGCCATAGACACACATGAGCAAAACACAATTACACGGTCCTGACGAGTCCATAAGGATCAACTCAAAACAAGCTTGTTATTATGCATTCAAACACAGATGATAACTGCTTTTTTATTTTGATGTTTTACGTCTCGTGATGGCACGATCACTGAAAATTCATTTCCTGGTGACTGAAGAAGCGATTTGACACATTTGTAATTTAAATTCATTTTGATAACACATTCAATGCAACTTTCCTTTCATTGTTACAAGTCCTGAATAAAGACAGCTTGCACTTAATGCAACAAATTCTCTTCTTAGTGCACCATTTACTTCGTCCTTGAATAATCCAACACCTTATTTGCTTCCTTGAGATATCCCAGACGCTCTCCTTTGAATAGTAATTTATGTAGCAAAACCTGAGGTCATCCTTCACGCCACTGTAAAAGTCCCCCCCCCTCAACATGAATGCATAATAAATCTGTACCAGTACCAATCAAATTTGTCTCTTCACCGTATTTGTAGGGTAGTTGTAATAAAATCAAAATCATTTAGATAACTCTATAAGACCACTATATATTGGTTTAATTGATCTTTGCGTTTCATAACGATCATCATTCCACCATCACTATTTGTCCTCCCACCAAATTACAACTCTTTTCGGTGTCTGAAAAATGTATTTTCGTCTGGACATATCAATTGTTGTAATCTTACAAATACACTTTTTCAAATACAGAGTTGTTCATTAATTTTAAAAAAGTTCTTTTCAAAATCGTTATCTTTTCGTCTTAATTAAAGAGTGTGATTTACACCGAGACTGCTGTTCAAGCAAGATAACTGTGTATCTTCAATCGTTTTTAAACCAACTACCCGTAAAGCTTTATTTTTCTGCAGTATGGCACATACTTGCATTCATTTTTCAATGTACATACCAGTTGTTGTTCGGTTGGTTTTGTACCATGCAGTCATACATTAATTTGTTTTGGAATTGGGATAAATAATTTTCATCTGGAATAGGCATAGTAACGGAGAGTCTTTAATATGGGTGTTGGCATCTAGAAATCCACTTTCAGAATGCAATCTATATGACTAATGCGAGCCATTTCCAACTGATTTTTATCTACCCATCAAACATGTTTACATGTAACACTTTCCCATCTTAACATATTTCGGGCATCTATTGACTCATGAACGTTTCTTTTTTCCTGAAGATAATAATGAATGATTTTGGTTTTGCCTCATCATATGCGCTATTTTATCTTGCCATCAGGCTTTGTCCTTGCTTCACTATCTTTTTTGCATAGTATTTGTTATTTGCTTGTATCGTTAATTCAACCCCAAGTTCCACTTTCAATCACCGCAAACGTGCTATTGCATGTCACAAGTTCTAATTCGATAACCTGTATCTTTAAACTAGGCTATAACAACGTATTTGGACAAGTATGTAGTTTTCATACATACATTCCTAAATTCCTCCAAGCTGTCAAACCGCAATACATGTCTTATCACCACATAAAAATAAAAATCACATAATATTTCAAGGCTGAAGTATAATATCACATATTTTGTATACCAGTAACCAAAAGCGATCTTCAAACCGGATGGTTCTCCAAAGTGTTTTCCTTGCCATCTTTTATGAACCCCATAAACTGCAATCCTTGCTTAATGAAATTTAATATTTTTTATCGGTTGCTTTTGTTGTTGTTATGGGTTTTTAAGCCATTTTTCAGCACAAGATAGGATATACATAGCGGCCATAATCAATGATGGAGGAAGAACCCGAGAAAACTCCAAAAAGAACCACAGACCAACGAGAAGCTACTGGCAAGCTTTCTCACGTGCCCACATTGGCTGAGCCCGAGACTCGAATCCACGCAGACAGAGGTGAGATGGCAGTGATCCGTAACAGTGAGCGCTTTAGACCACACGGTCATTCTTCTAATTCGAGGAAATATGTCGAAAATTCAAACTTGTATTACTTATTTGCACCACTTGATACATGTTGAATGTTCTTTGGAGAAAATCACTATTGCACACCAAGCAACAAGAAAGATATTCAAATATCTTAATTTCAGCATTTATGCTGTTATCTGAATTAGTTTGTATTGTGATTGAACTTTGCCTTTAACTGAGGTTAGGAGTCCGGGCCTACTTGACTAATGTCTTTTCTGTAAACAACATAGTACATGACTAATTTTTGTCTGTGATTTGGGTTTATAAATTAAGATTATTATTAGTTGTTGGCAAACACATTGCCTTGGATCTGAGTTCAGGACTATGGTATTCCCCTACAAAAAAAATGGTCTTCCTGATGTTTTACATTTTCTTTACTAAACGTTTAGTAAGACATCAGACTTTGTTTACAACTTAGAATGTTCTGGAAATTAATTTTGATGGAAAAAAAACCCCATCCTAGATCTGTTATTATGTTGTTATTTTAATATAATGGATAAGTAAACATATATTATTAATTAATCTTAACATTAGTATTTAAATTAATTAATTTTAGGTATGTTCAGTTAATATCTGAGATAGTTCATTTATTTTAATTATTCACTGGAATTACAAAGTGCTTAACAATGCTTTCGGACTCAGGCACTATTTAGGGTTTATTGTTAATTCATTTAGAGACATTCTGGATTATATAACTGTGATACATCAAGACTCTTGGCAAATCCAGGCTATTGGTACATCAGCGGTTTCAAGACTGAAATTCATTCAGACCACTACTTCAATTCATTCAGAATACTTTATACTTTTGGACTTTTGATAGAACTGTTAGGACTATGTTGGGATTTAAGCACATTCATTGATCTCGTAACCTGGCTAGTCGTAGGAGCGCCACTGATGACTTTGGAACAATCTCTCTCCATTTTGTTATCCGCTGCTCTTTGGAAAATTGCAAAGTCTATGCTTGTCCACGCTGTAATATTACCTTCCCATTTTTCTTCTGTCTGCCTCGTTTTCTCTTTTCCCTCACTGTGCCCTGTAGGATGTCTCAGATAGGCCAAATGAGCGCGAGACATGACCATATCATGTTAATTTGCGTTTAATTATATTGGTGAGCAGATCTTGGTATGGCCCAACTGCACCTAGGATTCTAATGTGCACCTCCTCATTAGAAACGTGGTCTAAGTATGGGATGTTCATGATCCTTCGATAACATTTCGTTTCTAAGGCATGGATTCTTCTCTCTAGGTCTGTTGTCAGAGTCTGTCTCACATGTATTCAGAAATATGGACATGATGAGATATCACATAAAGTGATGTTGCTGTCCTTCCAAATGGTCCTCATCCTAGCCAGTGTAGCAGCTGTCTGTGTACCTTGGAAAGAATTTTAGGTTTATAACCTTCATCAGAAGCGATAGCATTAATGTACTTGAGGCTTGTCACAGTGCCCAGCTTTTGTCCATTCACTCTTATTTCCTTTTGATGCCACTTAGGTTCCTTGCCATTAGTTTGGTCTTGTCAGCGCTGAACTCCATTTCATGCCTTTGTAACGCTTGAGTGAGAGTTCACTAAGGTTTCCAGGCATCGGATATGATCCTTTTCAAGTAGACGTTGAAGAGAGTGGGTGATAGGAGGCACCCGTATCTGACTCATATATTGCAATTGGCGAGAACTGCACTAGTCGCCTTGTCGTACAGATTTTATATGGTGCTGATTAGATTTGCATTTATGTTGTACATCTACATGGTGACCCACAAGGCTGTATTCCGCACCTTGTCGAAAACCTTCTTGAAGTAAATGAAGACATGGGGAGGTCCTGTTGATGCTGCATACACTTTTCACAAATGAGTTAAGGCTAAAAATATATTCTATAGTTATACGTCTTGCTCTGAAACCAGCCTGCTCTTCAGCAATGATGTGCTCTACTGGGGTTTCAATCTACTTAGGATGATCTTAAGCATAACCTTGCTTGGGTGACTAATGAGACTAATTGTTCTGTAGTAACTGTACAGCGGAGATTCCTTTTCGTAGGGAGAGTGATGATCAAAGACTGTGTTCATAGAGTGGGCCATTCTCCTGTTTGCCAGATTTTGCTGCAGATTGTTGTGATACATCTATCACGGAGGTTTCTCTTGCTTGAACAAGTTATGTTGGCATATGGTCAACCCCATCTGATGTTCCTTTCTTAAGTGTCTTTACTGAGCCTTTATTATTCCCTGAGGATCGGGTGGTCAGTCTCTGTTGTGGTCATAGGGAGGTTTAGTACAGCTTGGTCTCCTGGTTGTAAAGCTCTGAGCAGAATTCCGTCCATCTGTTAAGAATATTTTGGTCTTCCTTGAGACTCTCGCCAGCCTTGTACTGGATCGTGGTAGATCCCCTTATTTTCCTGTTGTCAGGTATTTCAACAACTGGTATGCATTTTTAACATTATTCTGGTTCAGGCTTATCTCGAATTCCTTACATTGACCCTCTAACCAGTTTATCTGCGATCTCCTTAAGCTATTTTAATCATGTTGTTAATCTCCCTGTATTTTTCTGCTCTTTCAAGGTCTCCCTGCTTCCTCAGTTTTCTCCTCCATAATAGAGATCGAGGATATCTGATGTGCCCAGTGTTTCTTTATCCTCCGATGCCTATATTCTAGGCCAATACATTATTTGTTGAATTTTGCAATACTTGATGGTTATTGCTCTTTTCTGTTACTTAGTTTAAGACCATAAAGTGGCAACAATGGTTCTACTGAAAATAGTTCAGATGCTCTGATATTCCAGAACTTGCTCATTAATGAAATACTTTTATTCTAGATTTAATGCCTCGTTACCAATTTCTACTTCTGTTTAATTAGGCATACTGACCATCTATATACACACTTGAAAATGGAAAACTGTATTATTTATAAAAAGCCCCAAAACAGGCACCCAGCTATCCAGCTGCATGTAAAAGGAAGCCTGGGGGTAAATAATGTCAGCAAGGCTCGTGAAGACAATATTTGTACACATCCAGGTGAGTCAGTGCACCAGGGTCCTGGGTGGCCGAGTGGTCTAAAGCGCTCGCCTCTACCAATCACTTCCGTCTCACCTCTAACCGCGTATGGTTGTGTCTGGGGCTTAGCCAATGTTGGTAAGTGAGAAAGCTTGCCAGTAGCTCGCCATGAGTCAGTAATTCTTACCATAGTTTTCCGGGCTTCTTCCACCAGTTATACTGGTCGCCATGCATAGCCTATCATGTGCTCAAAACTGTTTTTAAATCCACAACAATAACAACAGTCAGTACATCATGAAAGTTATCATCTTTACTGCAACGTTACTGTCATTCAACTGAACAAGAGAAAACTCGATGATCGATGTCTATTTTGTGGCCAAATGACACAAACACTTGTGGCAAAAAAAGGTGCTCAGGTTCATCCATGTGCGAACATTTGATTTTCGAAACGAAAACTGAGCAATTAAAGGAGCAGGGTTATAATTGGGCCAATAAAATAATCAGCAAGCTTTGCTTTGTTCAGGCCCTTCCTGGTGCTGTTGCAATGTATTGATAGTCCTGCAATGAACACTTTATAACTAGGAAACAGGTTGCAAAAGCATTTCAACCTACAGACCACCAACACAGCAGGTAAGCATGTGATACACCTGAAAACCTTGACCATGCAGCATCCTTCCTCAACATTGCAAAGTTTTAAGAACAGGACAGTGATGAGGATATCATAGTTTCATATTTTGTGGAAGAAATGAATGAATATAGTGTTCATTCTGTGAAAATATGCTTATGACACTTTGTGAAAGAAATGGACGAATTTAGTGTGCATTCTGTGAAGAATATGATTATGAAACTTTGTGAAAATAAAATTACAGAAACATTTTGGTTCATCAAATCACGATTGCAAAAATCAGTTGTATCGCCCTTTAAAAATGGTGCTTTCAGTGCTTACAAATGTTTAACCAACACCAATACATTATGGTTCGGACACATAAAAACAGCCGTCACTCAGAGATATGATAGACTGATAACAAATGATATCAAATCTGTAATTGTAACTTAACCTATTAATAAAAGTCTTGCATGTGTTCCTGAAAGTCTAAAACTTTTGAGAATGTTTTCCCGTTCATGATAATGACGTTCAAATTGCATTGTTTGGGCAGGCTACGATCTAAGCATCAGGTCAAAGAACTGTAACATCGCCTCTTTAAATCGCACTTGGAGTGCATATGCATAATCACTCTGCATCCGACTTCAAGACAGATATCCACTGTTTTCTTTGTTTTAGCTTTTCTCACTTGAACGTTTGAGGTAAGATTTATGCATTCCAAGGCACATATATTTGAAGAACATTGTTTGGACATGTCATACCATATGTAGCAGATAGTGCTGATCACAATCACAGAACCTTGGATAGCTATAATACATTTAATGGACTGGGAATAATTGCTGCTGTTACACCTGATATCAACTGCCCGATGACATGTTCGGCTACACTTCTCTCCCTTATTTTGACGTTCGTCTTTGAATCTCACCTAAATTCACCTCTCAGAGCAGTTGAAACCCACTCTCAAATGGGCCAACATCCATTAAGTCAGATGAGACCCCATAATGTTTCAAGGATGGTGGAAGAGAAGAGACACATTCTTAATTTCTCAGTCAGGAATAAAACATGGTTTGTCTGTCTCGCAGTCGAACGCACGTGTCATGATACTAAATGTTCTGGACCAGCTAAGCTGGTTAATTAGTAGCCTAATATGTTTAGACCACCACACTCCTCCTCCTTGACATTCATCCAGAAAGTTGATCTTTATTCACCTCTCAAAGCAGTCGATAAACATTCTCAATCGGACCACCACTACAGAATCGGACGAGCCCCAAAATGTAATGGAAGAGGAGACAAAGTCTTACTACCTCACTCAGGAATTAAACCCAGTCCATCTGTCTCAGTTGAACAAACATACTACGAGACTAAAAGGTTCAGACTATATACACAAAAATCTCATGACCTATTATATTACAAAGCCTAGAATGTTCAAGGACAATGCAGATGGTACAAGAAAAGGTGTGTAGTTGAGTCATCATGGCTTGTAAGTCTTCAGAAACTCGAGACTCTTTATGCCTCAAATGATGTTGGCAACATGTTGAGTGTAAACTCAGCTGCTTAGGCGATTAGAGATCATTTCTAGTAGATGATGCTTTGAATGCTATATGGGTATGATGGATGAAGCCAGCTAAAGTCTGCTAATAGAAGATACCATATGAAGCGAATAAGCTTCTTAAAGGCACTGAGTATACATTCCAAGTCACAACTAGCATTCCATCACAAAGGGCTTCCAGCCACATCAGGCAATGCCAGTAATACGGAATAAATGGATGACAATACAAAATAAAATCCGTCTTCTAGAACCCTTAACAAACTGGACATTTTGATGTAGACTTTGCAGCTGAGATTTATCACGAACTCGCTGAAGCTAAAGTGCCAACCTGTGCAAGTGAGGTTTTCAATAACATAAGAGAAAACTAGAAGCAATCCATGGAACATCTTTAAATGGCACACAGGCAACTGGCATCTTCAACTGTTGTCCGTACAAGACATCATACTGCATTTCACTGTTATGGTGTAGAATTTTATGCTAAATCAATCTACATACACCTTCACATATCAGCCTCAGATCATCAGCACAAGTTCTCCGCTTACAAAACATGCCATCATGTAATACGACGAAGCGATTGCTAATGGGCAAGATTGTCACCAGATTTAGCAATTGAGCAAGTGCTGATGTATAAGTTGGTCTTACTAGAGGATGCTGAATAACAGCATCCAGCCAGGTTTGTTACATCCAATTATGGCTATACACCAGGAGGTATGGCCCCAATAAAACATAAGTTGTCCTGGAAACGAGTAAAAATTGTAGACCGGAAAATAATATTTTCCCACACATTTCTAAACAATAAAGCAAAAATACCCTGCCACAATTTAACCATACCAAATATAACCAATTGAAATCAAGATGAATATACATTGATGATACATATGAATGAACTGATAGTTACAAATTTAGATCTTTTTCCAGAACACCCAAAGAGTGGAATTCGTTACCACAAATATTAATTATAACTGCAGAAACCTCAGAAAACCAAACCGAAAGCCTTTCAAACTTGGTACGGATGCACTGTTTCTAAAAGTTGTTCTTGTAAAGACTGATGCTGCACAGTGCGAAAATGTCATTATGACGTAACCCTACTGTAATCAAGATCTAAATAAAGATACTCAATTACTTTTCTAATGTGAGGTCATTACAGCTAAAAGAATGTATGAAGATGTGTTGGAGGTATTGTACAGCTAAAAAAAAATGTTTGCAGACACCTCAACAAGATTAGAAACCTACAACGCATTCGTGTTTTTATGCCAAAAGATATACATGTCACCTAAAACAACTTTTTAAATTACACCAACAAGGCATCAGAAATAAAACACTAAACTGGATTAAAGCTTCTCTGATAGGACATAATTTGTTAGTAAGACTAAATCGGGTTGAAGCTTTTCCGATAGAATATAATCAGTAAGACTTAACTTGATTAAAGGTTTCCCCGATGGGACATAATCAGTAAGGCTAAATTGGATTAAAGCTTTCCTAATTTGACATAATCAGTTAGTACATGTAATACTAAATAAATAATACTCTTCTGAAATATCAGTCACTTCATCAATACAGAACATACTGACTTATAAGTCAAGTCAAACTGCAAACAACACAGACCCTGGCCTGCCATAATCTAATGCACCTGGAGAGCAGAGTCTATGTTGTTTGCTCTACTGATTACTCCTAACAAGCTGCACAGACCCATATCTGCAGGTGCATTATGCGATGGCAGATCTGGGTCTGTGTAGTTTGCAGTTGGACTCGTCTTATAAACGAATATAGACGCTACTACAAGGTTTTGTTCTTGGTCCCATCCTGTTTCTGCTACACATGAGTAACCTACTTTAAAACATTCCATCAACTGTAGCACTATTCGCAGATGACATAGCCCTTTACCTCAGTGGTAATAATGATCAGACTGCATCAAACTCCACCAAGGTTTCACTGCTCTTGAAAAATAGGCAGAAATTGTGGAAACTGGAGATCCGTGCTATTAAATGTCAGGTCACAAAAATCTCTAGGATCAGATACCCAATTCAACAGGTGTATCACCCAAATTCACTTATGAGGCACAAAATCAATGTTACCGACATGCTAACTGGTTATATGCATTTCTTTCTTTGATGATTACATTTTTGGTAAAAGACACCTATAGGTAAGCAATTCAAATTAACAATTTTGATTGACATTTACATTTTTCTTTGACAGGAATCAGCGAAAAAGAAACAGTAGATAATATACATAAAACTATTGTGACTTCAGTGTTTATAAGCGGTGAAATCACTGTGTAAAGTACTGATACATATGTTAGAGCATAATATATGTATTGCTCTGTGTGTGTGTGATTTGGATTTTTAACGTAGCTTTAACAATTTTCCAGTCATTTCGCTATGATGTCTGCAGTGTGGCAGTTTATAATGATGTCTAGCACTGGGGCATCTTGCCACAGACACGTAGCATCGTGTCCCATCCAGTCACATTATCCTGACACCAGGCCGACCAGTCCTAACACTAACCTCTTAATGATGAGCGTCAAGCGAGGCAGCAGCTGGTACCCTTTTTATAATAAGTCTTTGGTATGGCTCGGCCGCTGTTCAACCCGCAACCTCTCGCATCCGAGCGGACGCTCTAACCACAAGGTCACCGGAGAGGTCCTGTATTAAGACTTATTCCAGAACCAAAATGAGTATCAGTGTATAATATGAGTACAACCAAGATCTTCAATCTATCTCTACTACACAATTATTTTAAAAAGTTTAAAAAGTGACTATGAATGAGATGCGTGAATTTGGTGTAATCACGAGTGTACATATTTATTTTAAACAAATTAATTTAAGCTATACTCAATACTTCATATGATAATTTGGTAACGTATTATCGTTTCTTACGTTATTAATCCCCTACCGATGAAACCAGTGAGACTCGAGGTTGCAATGGCGCATTCTTGTTTATTTTAGAACGGTCAAAACAAGAATGAAAATACAAAAGACATACAGGCAATGTCAAAAAGCTAAAAGTCTGAAGTTCCTCCAAAAAGACGGAGCTATGCAATGGTAATATGTGCTATCGTAACAATTAGGTAATATAATAAAATGGGGGGGGGGGGGAGAGGGGCATGAAAAATAAATTAAATAACGAACTTTCATATCTGATCTGACGTGATTATGACATTGTAACAAAAACGAGAAGAATGATAGTAAGTATACCATTTATTTTTAAAAGTATAAAAAAATTAAAGACTTGCAGATGATCAGTCGTAGGGACTTGCGCGTGCCAAAAAATATAGGTATTCCGAAATCTGACATTTAAAACCTGAGACTCAAGATAAAAACAAAACATAGGAAAATTAGGAGACTAAGTAAAAACACCTCAGACTGTTGACAGAACATAAGGAATAACACCAAGTAAACAAACATATCCAGATGTTGAACATTTAAATCTGACCCTAAGAAGACGGAATCTTGTAAGAAAACTGAATCTTGTAAGACGAAAAAAAAGCAGTTTTGTCTGAAATAAAGACGTCAAAATAGTCATATTCTCCATATTAATAGTCAAAATAGTCACATTCTCCATATTAAAAAATGTGTTCTGCATCAGATTATTTCTGGGTTGATTACGGAAAAGTTTCGATGCCTAGAAGAGTTAAATATCTTTGCAGACTTATGAAGGCGCATGCTGGGAAAAGTAAACGACAAAACTCTCACCTATTTTAATTAATTACACCATCAGTCCGAGAGTCCATGATGCGAGACGATAGTAGTCGTGCACAGCCATGCAAGGCAGATGCCAAGAAAATGAAAAATGGAGAAAACTTATAGACATGGGTCCTGACCGATTACCTCAAGAATCTTCACTACAAATACAAATGCAAAAATCCAAATCACACTATTTTTCCAAGTACATTCGATATTTGAGACCAAAATATATACTGCTTGCCTAATTTATTTCAGGAAAATCGTGTGAATGTATTCACCATTAAAACATAGCCCTCAAAGTTCAAGCTCTGAGAAAGAATGGCGGCAAATTAAGTGAGAATAATGAAAATCACACCGGTCATGCAGATGATTTTCATGAACTTCCCAAAACTCTGCCCAGCAATATTGACTATAGGACTTGGAAAAATGTAACACTCGAGAATGGGACAACCGAAATGAAAATCAAGGAAATCGAATGTCAAGTAGAAAGCTTCAAAGAAGTTCGGAAAAGCAGTTAGAGCTTTTTGACCAGCAAGTAGACAGATACCGTGACCAGTCCCAGCACATAAGGCAGCTAAAAGGATTGTCTCCGGAAGATGAAATTGTTGTACAGATGAACTTGACAAAAATATTTCATGTAGGTCTTTGGATGAAACACAGAGTGCCTACTAGAAACATTCTATGGTTACCCTCCATTCAGTTACTACCTACTACAAAGACAAATAAACTAAAACACAAAAGTTTCGTTTTTGTCATGGCGAAATGTCACATTCTTCTAGCACAGTTGCTGCATTTCGGGACAAGCTCATTGGGGAGCTGAATGAGATGAACCAAATCTTAAGCTAATCCGTTATTGGATACAGTCACCGTCAATCCAGTACAAACACAGACTTATACATTCTATTTGATTGCTAATCACAGAAATCTGTACTAAACTAGTGACAAGTGGAATTATTTCGAATTCAGGCATGGAAAAGGACCATGTATGGATTGAGAGAGACAGTAAAAATAATGGCAGATTATGCGAAAGGGAAATGTTGTAATTCAGGATGCTTTGGATTTTCATGCACGGGGAAAAACACAAAGTATGACTGGGGTACATTTCATCCACGTCTTCAGTATGCTTCGTCTCACGTCTCCAGTGAAACAACCAAACTGAAACAATGTGAACTAAATTAAGTTTCAAAAAACCGTTGCAAAACACAAAGAAACTTCATGCAGTTGACATCAGTGATGAACCTAAACAATTGATAAGGGACCGACCATTTAATACGTTAGCATGGAGGTGGATAACCCAAATGCATACGCTTGTGTATGGGGGTGTCTACTGATAATGTACATACGCATAAGGAACGGGGTGGGGTTGGGTGAAACCGTGGTAATTATTTGTCTAATACGATACCTGTTCGACTGGGTTCAGTTGGTGTTTGAATTTTAGCGAACACTAGACAACTGATTAAAGTTACGCAGCTAATTTCTTTGATGCAGCCAGACCTTCAACGCCGGTGGATTATCTGTTTTATTAAACACGTTAATATTATTAATCCTTTATGGTTTCTGGTTGGATTTAATATACGCCGTTCCATAGAATTGGGTGGGGGCGGACGTTAAGTTTACGTACGCGGGGGAGGGGGGGGGGTTGAAAAAATACGCAGGAGTACAGGCGGGGGGGGGGGTCAAGCTTTGCTAGATTTTTGCGTACGTACTAAATGGATGGCCTCTAACCCGTGAAACCTCCTGCTAGTGTTCATTCTGCATTATGGGTTCTTATTGCCACAGTTGGACCATTCATAATTTCCCTTAGAGCCGGCTTGCCACATCACCAGACGAGAGTACTTCGTCAGTCATTGTGATTCACAATGTCCCAATCCTTCTGTACAATACGACGTCGTCATGGACTTTACAATCTCTGAAAATGACACCTCATCGCCTGCATTTGTTGTATTTAAAAAAGACTTTGTAGCTGCCGTTTACTATGGAAAATGTTATCTTTTTGAGGCTTTAAGGAATTGAAATGGACGACAAAAGACAGTGAGCTTGACTTTATGAAACAAGCGAAACGACTTTTCAAATGGCTGGAACAACCTGATCTTGTATGGATTAACGGGGAAAAAATCCTTTGTAAAGTCAGATCTCTTGTTCCATCTGGAAAATCTAAATGACTATTCAAAATATCCAATGACAAAATGGAATTAATTAAAAATGCATTATTTCACATTAGTAAACTACATGCATTCCCTAAACAGTCCCTTTTGTTTCATCTGCAAAAAATGTTTTCTATATGTGAAACTGTATATATGCTCAGGTCTTTTTAACTGTACACAAAATCGAACATTTCAGTTATCTGAACTTTAACAAAATTCTGTTTTACAATATGACACATACGTCATTATGCTACATTTAAAAAAACTTCATAAAATACATTATTTTACAAGTTTTGTGAAACCACCTAGCTAAGCATGACATTTTTATAATTTTATCATCCTACAAAATGTTCTAATTCTGTCAATAATGATATTCAATGTCACAGGAGAAAAATACAAATATCACAAATGTATGTGTTTATTGGGTTAATCAAACATTTTTTACTATTTTCATGCCATATTGTCATAATCAAAAGGGAACCAATGAAACTGAGTGAAAACAATTATAGACTTACAGAACAGACTAACTTTACCCACATTTATCTTTTTTCAAAACTCATAACAGCAAAATGCAATAATGTTTTGAATTAAATCTATCTGAAATTATCACAAAATACCGAACTATATAATTTTCAACTATTTTCCCCATAATTTTCTTTGTAAATAAAAAATATGAGATCTCATGTAAAAAGTGTTTTGCCTCGAGATCAATATTTGAGAAAATATAAACAAAATATTGATCAAATGGTGTTATAGAAATGCACAATTTAAATTTAAGATATTACTCCATAAAATAGGCAAATAAAGTTGTTTGCTTCACGATCATTTTGTTTAATCCATTTTGATATGTCTAATTGAGTCACGTTGGTGAATTTTGGTCATATACTTCACATGGTGGAAATGCTACAAACCATGCGGTAGATTTGGATTTTTTTAAAACGTAGCTTTAACAATTTTTCAGTCATATCGCTACGATGTCTGCAGTGTGACAGTTTATAGTGATGTCTAGCACTGGGGCATCATGCCGCAGACATGTAGCACGATGTCCCACCCAGTCACATTATCCTGACACCAGGCCGACAAGTCCTAACACTAACCTCTTAATGCTGAGCGCCAAGCGAGGCAGCTGTCAGTACCAGTTTTGAAAGTCTTTGGTATGACTCGGCCGGGGATAGAACCCACGACCATCCGCATCCGAGGCGGACGCTCTAACCACTAGAGGTAGACATCATGAGCTTAACTTGTATGACCATATCTCGAGAATAACAACTGGTGCCAATGGAATTCTCAGCTGTCTCCAGTGAAGCATCAAAGCCAAACTTGAAAAAATATGCAACAACTTGTAACATCATCTTTGCTACACTGCAACTTGAATACGTCTCCAACATATGGAGTCAACACAAAAAAATTGAACATGAAAAAATGTTTAAATCAAAGAGCAGCTCGATGGTTCAAAATTAACTGCCCACAAAACACTATTCTGATATATATATATATATATATATATATATATATATATATATATATATATATATATATTGTTGATCCATTCAATATATGCTCAGATGCTTGATTGATGTTTTACGAAATTGCACAGTAACTCATGGATATTCCCTTCCCTTACCATCTTTTTATAAGACAATTAACAAGAATGACCACTCTTCCATTCCTCTACATTCAGGCAACGGCCAGTTATTAAAAATACTTCTTACTGTTCAATGTGCGTTGAACAAACTCACCCAAAATAGTATTGTTCTGCCCATCTTTCTTCATATCAGCAATTTGCAGTTTATTATTTTATACCATAAAAATCGTTTTGTTTGTGTTTTTTCTACTCCTCAATTCTTCACTGATATGCATGGATGCACAACTGTAAATAATCATTTACTGAAGCAACTGGTATTGGAAAGAGACAGAATGCGGAGTATGGGTCTGAACATGTTACCATATATACTGTCCTATTAGATCAGCCGAACTGAAAACAACACAGATCGAGAACTACCAGTTAATAATATGCTGGCAGATCTGGGTCTGTGCAGTTTGTTAGGAGTAATCAATAGAAAAATATAACACAGACTGCTATGGCAGGTCAGGATTTTTCTTGTTGTTTGCAGATTGAGTCAACTTATCGGCGAATACATATGGTACCACTTTACGCAGTACAATTATATGATGATAAAACAAATATTTATTTTATTTACTGTAACTGTTTTAATTTCCAATAAAACCCTACCATGGCTGATTTTCGATACAATGTTTCAATTTAACAAGTTTGTAAGGAAAATTGATTTGCATAAACCTTATTACCTTCTAAAACTAATAACTTTCCATCATCACAGCAAGCAGTGGGCTGTTGAGACTGATATTACTAACATTATACTCCATTGATATTACTGCATAGTAAATGCTGAATGGATATTATCTTGAACTTGATGATTCAATATACAACGTGGAAAAGAGATTATTTAGACGAATAAAGTGAAAATGATGCAAAGTAGAAGACAAAGCCGATACTCATGAGATTTCATTAACTCTAACTTATAGCTGATGTTGGCAGCTTTACATTCTCCAGGTCTAACAGAAATAAAAACAACGTGGTTAGTGATGAAGATTCATCAGTATAATGAAATGAAGTGGAAATAATTGTTTTAGACCTAACAGATGATTCTACATTGAACAGAGAAGAAAATGGATTGGATGGATAAGAAAAGGGATTGGACAGATAAGAAAATGGATTGGACAGAGAAGAAAATGGATTGGACAAAGGAATGGATTGGACAGAGAACAAAATGAATTGGACAGAAAAGAAAATGGATTGGACATAGAACGAAATGGATTGGACAGAAGAAAATAGAATGGACGGTAAAAAAATGGATTGGAAGAATGGATTGGACAGAGAAGAAAATGGATTGGATGGATAAGAAAAGGGATTGGACACAGAAGAAAAGATTGGACATAGAAGAAAATGGATTGGGCAGAGAAGAAAATGGATTGGACAGATAAGAAAATTAGTTGGACAGATAAGGAATTGGATTGAACAGAAACGAAAATGGATTGGATGGATGTTCTACATCTGAGTAGGGATTTCACTTAATTTATGAATAAGTGATAGCGACAAGGAAGCTACTCCTTTTCATATAAATTTTCATAAGATCACGTAAACAAAAATTCTAATATAATCTTTTGTAAAATCATGTAAACAAAAATTCTAATATAATCTTTTGTAAAATCATGTAAACAAAAACTAATTACAGCTAACAGATAAATTACACTTTCAGTAATCTCTTTTAGCTTTCTTTTACTAATCTTTTCCATTCAAACCAATTTACTATAGCTCTTGGAAGATATATTTTCTGTTTATAATTAAAATTCTTTGCTTCTTACAGAATGCAGACCTTTAGTCTAAATCAGTTTGTTTTCAACATTTTCCTTTCTTGACCTTTTGTAATTTATTCTAATAAAGTTTCTTTATTACAATATTATCTTTGTGTCCCGTTTTTGAAGTATTCATTATCTGTACCAAGTGCGAGGTTGTTATTTTTAGAAATGTCATTTTATATAAAAACGTACTTAAGTACAATTTTATCAATATATGTACTGCACAAGAGTAGAGTCAGTTATTAGCAAATAAAAGGACTTCTGTGGATTAAATTACTACACTCAGGAAGTTCAACTGAGAATTTTTCACCATTATCATTTTTTGTCATTAAATGAATATATCATTATTAGTAAAAGATAATATTCTTTACTCCCTTTCATACTTTCTGGTTAAAACTGTTGATCCACACTTTATAATTTGGATAAGTGCGCCTTTGAGAAACAAATAGAGGACAGACAGTCAGCTCTTCAGAAACTTTGAGTTCTTCTAAATTTAAAAAATTTAGTTGTGAACCTCCTGTACAAATATTTGCCTTACATACTAACAACAACACATTTATCATTAAATTGTTATCCACTGTTAGTCTAAATCAAGATATCAAGAGTCACTGTGACAATGATTTTACAGAACAGGTATCAAGAGTCATTCTGAAAACAACTTAAATGATGTCTGCAGCTTGGTAGTGGTAGTAGTAGTAGTAGAAGAGAGAGAGGAATCACCTTGAAATGATGCTATAACATACCATCCCCATATAAAAAACAGTACTTTCACTGAGACAATTACCATTGTGAAGCTCTCTACTCTGCCAGAAAAGTAAACCTCTTCTTTATCTATCAATACAGAGTAGAGAAATAACTGGCATAGCCAGTACTGTCCTGGTCAGCACATTTCCTGGTCTTGCTCTACCAGACTCTCACAAGGCTCCATTTAATCATCATACATTTGTTTGGTAGTATGTATATTTAATCTGAATTTGTTATTTTATTTTTCTCCATCATTAAATGTTATGTATAAGTATATTTTGGGCTTGGTCCTATCCAGAGTCAATTCACTGTGTTCCTGACTATAGACACTCATGTTGTTTTTATTTTATAAACAAAAATTACATAGCTAATATTTTCTATATGACTGTGGGTTAAACATTAGGAAAATTATCTTGGTCTGAGTCAGGGTCATTACGTTTACCATGTTCTTTATTTTAACTTTAGTAATGGAATCTTCTAGAATGAAATTTTCAATAAATAGTTTTTTTTAATAGAAAATGCTAATTGTGACCTAGGTCAAATAGAGGGCTTATAATCTTGTATATCGAGAAACTATTCATTCATGCTGGAAGATCCTGAAGCAGAATCAGTCTTATTGTTAAATTCAGTGTTTGATTTGGGCTAGAATTATTTATTCAAATTATTATTCTCTGGAATTACAAAGTGCTCAATAATTTTCTTGGACAGAGACATTAACTTGGAATTATAGTAAATTCAAACAAGGCTATCATCAAAACACTTTTGGCACATTATCACACTTCATGCCATTGGTACATTAGTTCATTTGGGACTACAAGCACATCAATACCTTTGGTGTTGGAGTTTATGTAGAATACCACTGGAATTTAAATAGAATTTTATTCATTAGGACTGGTGATAAATCTGTTACCCATTTGGGACTTAATCTGCATTACTTTAAGTTCTATTTAAATTTTCACTTTGCATTCAAGGGAAATAAATTATTTGTTGAATTTTGCCAAAAAATTTGATTTTCACTCTTTTCTATTAATTAAAGACCACAGATTCGTAATACTAGTAAAACTTTTAAATGAATGTCTTTACTGATTAAAGGCACTATGGTCAACTCTTTACAAGTGATACATCAAACATTAATCAAGCATATCATAAACATAAAAAGATATTGTCCAATGCATTTTGTTTTTAAAAATGTTATGCTAATGCAGAAAATACGTCTCAAACAGCAAGTGAAACTGTCAATGTTTATACAAACCATTACATTATCTCCTCATCACAATACTGTATTATATGTAGTATATTTTTTATAATTAAGCCTTGGGTAGAATAAGAAAATTAGTATATAATAAAAAGATTATTGCACCTGTATGGGAAAATATGAACTTGTTTTCTCTGATGAATACTACACTCCCAAAATGTCATGCACTACTAATCTAAAAAAAACGTGCTCATATTTTCTCATGCAAATGCAGTGACCTATTATTATGTCACCTAATATGAACAGTCAAATATATATTCCAAGTTTTGGATAAGTCCACCTCTGTTTCTTTCCAAACAACATTCTCAGTACATTGCAAATAACAAAATACATGTATGATGAAATTTAGATAGATGAAAATGTAAGTAATGCCTGCTGATGGCAAAAGTTTAATACCAATTTAATTCAGTTTTGTAAAGTGAAATTTATGTTTTAGTTCCATCTTATAACCAGGTTTCAGTGTAATCATCATAAATGCAAAATGCCCTCTTGTACGATGATGTCCACAAGAGTTCCTGTGAGAACCTATTTTAGTGCCATGTTTTACAACAAAAAGCAGTGATGTAATACACAAGATGGTAGTTGAAACCTCTTGGACATAGTTGCTAACAATCATTCAGAGGTTGTATATCTTGAAAATAAAGTTAACTTATAGAAAACAGCAAACAACTTCATTAGAAAAAGGCTCTTTATTGACAACTATCCCAACATGATCATAAAACAAGTATTCTGCTATTAAATAACCTTGTTACCCACCCCCACCCCATCTGGTGGTTTTCTCAATGTCCAGAGGGCTAGGGATCCACTTGGGCTTTTTTTTAGGTCCCTCAGTAACTCATATTTTCATTCATAGTGCAGTCTATATTTTTGGACCCTGCTTTGTGCGAGTTACTGAGGACAAGGTATACATGGACAATCAAAGGTGTACCCAATATCAAACTTTTAAAAAAATATTGTCTGAGCCTAACCATTCAGGCTCTTTGTGTCTGTGCCTGCCAGTTTTGCTGCATTGAAGAAGTAGGAAGATACCTGAAAACATTTTGAAGGAGCCAATATGTTGCAGCATCACTCTGGTTCTGTAGCATATTCAATTAGAACATTGCTTGTCTTTTTCTGCAGTGCAATGGAAAGGGGTGACATGTTCTGATTCAGAGGATGTTCAGAGTTCCAGAAAAAAAATTAATAAATGGAGTACTTTTTTTCTTGGTTTTGAATGTTTTTAAACAAAAAATATTTGATGGTGTATTTTATGAACACTTGTTTCAAGAGACTGATTCCTAGTCAGGAGAAGGTTAATGATGTCTTTTACAATGCAGCAAACAGATTAGTGACCAAAATTAGATCAGGGTATATTGGAGAGTCTTTTTAAAGTTATTAAGTACTTTCATTTCAAATGGTACAGAACATCTAGAAGCTGTACCAATTACATAAATAGTGTATATTGATTAAACACACCATCATATATGGAATGTGCTTACAGCATGAGCAATATCCTGGAAGCTTTGGTCGAATTCTGTGTAAAACTCACAAATATACTGCTTGAATAGGACTATGAATATCATCCACCAACTTTAACATAACTCAATTCACAACACAGCCATAAAGTGGGTAAATGATTTCGTAAAAATTATGTAAATTGATAAGGGTTGACATCTGACATATTCAGCAGTATTTAGTTTACCCTTAGGCTCATTGCAAGTACTAGGATTTTCTCTCTGCCATTATTCATTATGAAGGTATTCTATCAATTACTGATAACAAACCCAAAAGCAGACTTTCATTACATTCTAACAAGTCAGTTTCAAAATATCTAACATGTGATTCTACTGTCATTTTGGATATAAATACCAGTTTACATACACCATTAAACAGATGAAGTCTACCACTTTTAAAAATTAAACAATTACAAAAACCAGTCAACCAATCAACTGTTCCACCAGTGCAACTACTGGTGCAATGATGCATCCTGAGCAAGTTCTAATCAAATTAATCATTATTACACAATGGCGTACATGTGTACACAACAAGGTGCAAAGTGATTACCTGAATGTTTTAATTTGGACAGTTTAAGGCCAAAGGTGGGATATTTACTGAGATGCTAAAAGCAATAATAGGATCAAAAGTGATCCTCCATGACTTGCGAGTCTTTGATAACAAAAAATCAGTCGACCTTTGGCACAACTGTGACAAAAAGGTGACTCAAGAAACAAACGAGTTTGGCAAAAGCACTTGCATAAACATTTTAATATTTTGTCTTTAATAATTACTGTTTTTCAATAGGTAACAAAAGGAATTATTAAGAAGGGGTTACATTTATTCGACCAATGCATGTAAAAATGTAGAATCATGCACTTTATCCCAATGCTAACTTAAAAGAAAAAGAACAAAAACAACCACAGAAAAATATTATAACAAGGTCAACAATGCTTGGAAATCAAAGTCTAAGACAGTGTAGGTAAATAACATAGGTCCTGAGATTGAACTGTGTGTTTCATGTAAAGTGGTTCCAGTGGCCTAGTGGTTAAAGCCTCCGCCTCTGATGCGAGAGGTCGTGGGTTCGATCCCCTGCCAAGTCATACCAAAGACTTATAAAAATGCTACTAACAGCTGCCTCGTGTTGCACTCAGCATTAGGAGCTTAGTGCTACGACTGTTCGGTCTGGTGTCAGGATATTGACTGGGTGGGACATCATGCTACATGTCTGCGGTATGATGCCCCTGTGCTAGACATCACTATAAACTGCCACACTGCAGACATTGTAGCGATATGACTGAAAAATTGTTAAAGCTATGTTTAAAAAAATCCAAACCAAATCATATAAAGTGGAATTTTAAGATAGTATATGGGGCAAATTAAGACATTACCAGACATATGCAGACACCATTTCAAAGCTGAAATCTGGACCAAAAAACTGCTGAGAGGCTATTGTGAAACTTTATAGGTACAATGAATGTCCTCGGCGGACCAAAGGTAGTAAGTTGTGCAGGAACTAAAACAAAAGCAATGAACTAGGAGATATACAACTCTTCCTATTTCACCTCTAATTCACAATGCTCATTAATTAATTATTAGTCAAACATTGTCTTCAGAATCAGATTCATGTTCTAACTTGATCTTTCATTATTATAATATGTAGAGAATACATCTTATGCAAAGAACTTGGTTTGTTTTCAGATGGCTAAAAAATGTGTGAAATTTTTGTTGACAATAAATCCTACTGAATCAGAAGCCAATCTAATAATCACAAGTTTTAAATCTACTGATCTGATGTCCTGGTTCTATCGCATGTATAATCTCATCAGTAACAAACCTCATGCAACAGACTCTTATTAAAGTTAGTAATACTTGATAACCTAAGAACGAATTCACATTTGTACTTCTCAGATGAGATTAACTGATTTAAGTTTCCAATAAATGGTAAAAGAAATCCCTCTGGTTTGAAATATTTAATCTAATCCAAAGTGGTATTATATTAAACTTTGTTGCTATCCAAGCACATCCTTTTTAATTTTTTTCAAGAAACTTCTGCTCTTGTGCCCATTGATCATATCTCTGGAATTGTCTTTAGGTCTGATTTTTCTTCATTATTTCATCATATAGTTTGTTGTTATTGTTTCCCATGTCGCTTCTATCACTCCATTCAGGTAGAGGCTTGCCATGCAGTTAGAAGCTTGATCACAGACCCCGCCTTCAGATGTGGCATCTTACTGTACAATACTGGCAAGGTGGGGAGACCTGTTGACAAAAACAAACAGAATCTGCTCATTATTTTATGCTGCCAAAACATGCTTCTAACCATCAAATATGGCACCCACAATAACAGAATTTAATCTCTCTAGCCATCCAACCATTTATATCCATCAATCAATCAATTTACCCAGGTCACGCATTTATCAAACCACAGCCATCCAACCATTTATACCCATCAATCAATGAAGTCACCCAGGTCATGCATTCATCAAACCATAGGAAACTGAAAATCTCTATATAAAATACCACTTCCACTCTGCAACGTGCAATCTTGAGCTCAATAATCTTTCCGTCACTTAAATTATTACACAGACTGAGTGGTATTTTAACAACTATAATAAAATTAATAATAATAACAATAATAATAATAATCTTAGTGTAACATATACACAAAATAGCATTCCACCTATTATGACATCACTTGTAACAAAGTATAACTTGTTAGGAAGTGTTTTCTGCAGTCCCATCATTCAACAATAATTCCTTTTATAATTTGTTCCCCTCTGCATTACAAATGATATCCACATCTGTGACTGACAGTTCATGTGAGCATCTCAAAATGCAGCTAAAAGTCCCATGTTTGTGCACAAATGATTTTGTTGTTGTTGTTGTTGTTGGGTTTAACGCCATTTTTCAGCACACGATAGGCTATGCATGGTGGCCAGTATTAATGGTGGAGGAAGAACCCTGGAAAACCTTGGGAAGAACCGCCGACCCAGGAGAAGCTACTGGCAAGCTTTCTCACATACCCACATTAGCCGAATCCTAGACTCGAACCCACGCAGACTGAGGTGAGATGGCAGTGATCCGTAACCGAGAGCGCTTTAGACCACTCGGCCACTCGGGGCCCCCACAAATGATTTTAACACCTTTGATAATGACACACAGAGCAAAAACACTCATTTGATACATGATGAAAAAGACTGGACTGGTTATATATAATCCACTACAGTGGTCCTCAGGAAGACCTCATTCTTGATAAAGGTCTGAGCATTTATTGAAGTCGACATGTGCTGTTGGTAATTAAACATCATCTACATCTAGTTTTCTTGAAACTATTTCAAACTTCTACTCACCGGTAATGTCTACTGATGATAAGATTTCTCATATAAGTAATAATATCTATATGTCAATTAAAGAAAAAAACACTTATCCACTAAAAGAACATCACCTGTCATGATTTAAGTTCATCTATAAGGATGCAACTCTCAAGAAATCAAAAGGGAGGCAACTACATTATGACCATAAGCAGCCAAACATGAAGGCCATCACTCATAGTGGCACTAGAGACTTTGCATGCAAACAGGTGATCCAGCAAATGAATGGTGTTATGCTGCATATTGATGCCAATGGTTTTGAAATAATTTGCGCATGAACATATCAGGTAATTTTGTATATATTTTGAGATGATAACATGAAATCTAATTAAGCTACAGATTCGGATATAATTTTCCTTGTTAGGCTGAACAATCTATAATTTGTCTTTTTTGTTTAATGTTTTCCATTCTGTATATTTATTATTCTCTCTCTCTCTCTATATATATATATGCACATGCACAACATATATGTTATATTGTTTCATTTAGTCTATGTAAATGAAATGGCTTCTTGTGAATTATTGGACATTGCAAAGTGCTGTAAAGATCCCATGGGGATCTAATCCTGTTTTACAACTGAAATCACCACAATAACTTGCCATCTTAGTGCTTGCAGTTCAACTAAAACTTACTGTTTTTCTCTGAAGAATAAAGGAATACCAACCCTAAGAAAAATGTAAATTCCTGAAACTTTTGAAAAACTGATCAACCATAACTAGAAAATGAGTTTCTTAGAAAGAAATTTCTCATGGTAGCATTGCTGCAAGAGGAAACAGAAAAAAATGAAATAAAACTGATACCTTCACTTTTCCTAAAAATATAAATGGATAATAATTCTAACCAATGTTGACCAAATGTGTGTTATGTCCATAATTACTGATGCAGATATCATCAAATAAATGATGGTTATAGCATCGCAACCCTTTGATAGAAACCAGACTGATATGTAAACATGTCTACAATTCTTCTCTCTCTCACTCATAAGTAAATAACAAGGGTGAATAGGAAGCAACAATTGATGACAATGGATTCTGAAGCAGAAAGATACCAGTAAATTCTATGACTTGTGAATACAGACAAAGATTATTTTTGGTGAGCTTTTCAAGGCCATATTGCCATAACATGATGTGTCATGCTAAAAACACAATTTTTTTTCTCCTAAACCAGACATGATCATATTTGGAAAACCATGATATTCAGTAACCTTCGAAAAAAAAAGAAGAAAAAAGACCACTTTAATATATGCCTTTAACATGCACATATGTAAACGGTAAACAATCCTGCTCAGAGCTCATCTAAAACTATTCTTGGTGCAGTTTATACAGCAAATTGTCATAAAATTAGGTCAGGTATAAACACCCACCATTTCACTTATTACTTATCTGGCTGACAATAACTAGGTGATGTGTTAAGTCCTTTGAATACTGATGTGTGGAAAGCCCATTATGTTAATTTGTAAAGTCAAATTCACCTAAATTGTTTTAAGTTACAGGTAAATCAGAGAGATGTTAGATATGTTCTGAAGAACAAAGGTTATTACGCAAAACTGCCATGAATGAGAAGTTTAATCTGTCTGTATTAGAGATTACTGCTAAGTTTGTGAACAGCAGCAACCTTTCTTTGAAGTTGGAAATAAGCCATTAGGGAAGCGAGCAGAGCCAAGGAAAAATAAATTTTAATGAAGTTTTACTTTTGAGAAGTGGTGCAGCAACGAGAGTATTTAATTCTTTGCTGTTGTTGTTGTGTTGTTGTGGGGTTTAACGCCATTTTTCAGCACGATAGGCTATACATGGCGGCCAGTATTAATGGTGGAGGAAGAACCCGGAAAACCCCGGAAAGAACCACCGACCCACGAGAAGCTACTGGCAAGCTTTCTCACATGCCCACATTGGCTGAATCTTAGACTCGAACCGCCGCAGACAGAGGTGAGATGGCAGTGATCCATAACGAAGAGCGCTTTAGACCACTCGGCCACTCGGGGCCCCAATTTTTTGCATATACCACCAACAACATATTGACAAGAGTCCTACTGGATTGTATGATGTCCGTTAAAATAAGAGCACCATCGATATGTAACATATTCTACATGCTGAACAGTCAAATTATTTATCTTCAATATTATTTGTTATATTAATCTCATTAAAATGCTATTAACTGACCCATGCTTTCTAGATAATTTTAGAACAGAGTGACTGAAAGGCAATAATAAGCACATGCTTTCTAGATGATTTTAGAATAGATTGACTGAAAGGCACATGTTTTCTAGATGATTTTAGAATAGAGTGACTGAAAGGCAATAATAAGCACATGCTTTCTAGAAGATTTTAGAACAGAGTGACTGAAAGGCAATAATAAGCACATGCTTTCTAGATGATTTTAGAATAGAGTGACTGAAAGGCAATAATAAGCACATGCTTTCTAGATGATTTTAGAACAGAGTGACTGAAAGGCAATAATAAGCACATGCTTCATTTCCACAGATGATTTGTGTTTCTAGAGCGTTAATACAAGAGGAGTTTATTACTGCCGCATTACTTGTAAGCCCCCATTAAACTCGACAATATGTTGCTTCCCATTACCCCAGTGAAATGGCCTGTCTCAATGTGATATATATTCATTTTTCTATAGACAAAAGCATACTGTGAGGTCAAAATGCATCAGATAAAGTTCTGACAATGCTAACATTATGGTTGTCATGAACAACTCAGTTCTGACCAGGATTAGCTCACAAAATCAAGCAGGAAAGTTCTGAAAAAGAGTACTATCCTGTCTCTAATGAGTGCAAAGATGACACTAATAAAACTTTCATTACCTTCAAACCCCCATTGAACTACTGAAAGCAGCAAAGACTGCATCTAATTAAGAGTATATTTGCCACCAGATGGATTTTGAAGACAGAAACTTGGTGTAGGTTTTTATTTAATGTGGTTGTGATTATGACAGTATTTGCATAATATGTATATGGTGATATCTGAAATATGTTATTTTTGGTATTAAATGCATTGAACATGACAGACAAGCAACTGTTTTTTTTATTCGGATCTGAATTTAAATTCATTTTCTATAGACTTATGTGAAAAGATAGCTTGTTCTCAATCAGACCTTTTTGGGTCATGCACATAACCCCTTGGGACTTAAAAACAGACTTTTTGTGTCTCAAAAAAAAATGCAACACTATCTGGGAATATGGAAGTATGAATGGCATGTTAATTTTGCAGGGAGTTTTCCTGTCTATAACACTTAAACACTCTTTTTAAAAAAATGTTTATGATAAATTGCAAAAGTTCAAATCCATGGTAATTGAAAACTATGCAAGTTGATTCAATCTGCTCATTATGAGTGTCTTCAGTCTTTGATGATAATCACACTGTTCAATTATCTTTACATTTCAAATGTGCAAGGCACAATGATATTTCCTTCTTGTTAATAAATGCACAATGTTGTTTACATACTCAGCTTTCAGAAGAAAATATTTTTGGACAAGAAATAATGATATTGTTATGTGTATCATTCAGGTTGGTATGTATGTTAATCACTATAGTGACTTCACACAGTTCATACTAAGTATGTTGATAACTATACATGTAGTGACTTCATAGGGTTCATACTAAGTATCTCTATATTAAATTCATAGAATCCAAGTGTTTGTTTACTACTTGAAATAAAGAATTCAACTCATTACATCATGTATATAAGATCTGACTAAAAGTTTAATAGTTACTTCAGAACCTTTTAAATGTAAAAAGAAACTGATCATTAAATGATTAAACTTAGTAACCAGTGAACGTAATGATGTATATTTTTTGCATTTAGTGTGTGTGTGTGTGTGTGAAATTGATTTCCATTCATCCTAACCTTTGAGTGTTTAGCCTCAGCTGAGAAAACTGAAATTTCTAAAGATGTGAAATTTATATGGGAAATTGCATTGTGGCCATGACACATATATGTCACTACTGAATTGTATGCAATCTCTAACTTCTGACTAGATTCTTAAATTGTTATCATGAACTACGCTGGGATGGTTCAATATTATGCTTCTTTGAAGCTATTTTTCACGGAATTATTATAAATTCACTGTTACTAAGGCAATGAGATTGTAGCTATTTATGGTATTCAGTAGTCCATCTCTTATTTGTGTGTGTACCAATGCATGGTTATCTGCAGAAAATTAAATATTTAATATACTGTACATAAATAATCACTGTATTTTCACCATTTCTCCTTAATGTGCATCAATTTATGTTTAGTAACTGCTGTATTGATGTCCATGGCTTTGTCCACCCCAGTCCAAAATTGATGCCCATGGCTATGTCCACCCCAGTCCAAAATTGATGCCCATGGCTATGTCCACACCAGTCCAAAATTGATGCCCATGGCTTTGTCCTCCCCAGTCCACAATTGATGCCCATGGCTATGTCCACCCCAGTCCAAAATTGATGCCCATTGCTTTGTCCACCCCAGTCCACAATTGATGCCCATGGCTATGTCCACCCCAGTCCAAAATTGATGCCCATGGCTTTCTCCACCCCAGTCCAAAATTGATGCCCATGGCTTTCTCCACCCCAGTCCAAAATTGATGCCCATGGCTATGTCCACCCTAGTTCAAAACATGCTTGATGATAAACCAAGACAATAAACTGATAATGTTTTTCTTTAGTTAACCAACTTGTTATGATATTGTATAATACATTACGTAACATGGCTGTATTATGTGGACCCTGATCATTGTGTTATAGCAGGATTTCCCTGTACACTGGTTATTATTCACTGTGTACCTGTATCACTCTGTATTTGTTCAACCATTGAAAATGAGAAGACCCAGTTATATAAATATTTATACAGTACTTCAAGCTAAAAGAACATTTCTGATTGCAAATATCTGATTTGCATTTAATTAAAATTTTATAACTGGAAAGAAGAAATGAGTAATGCTCACAATGCAAACAAAATTTGTTTGATGTAATGTGGGGACAGAAAAAGGTCTCCTCTCCATTTACACGATTTAAATAAAATGAAATTAATTTAAGGGAGTGATCAACATGTGATTGTTTCTGGTCAAATATACCCATTATAGCCATAAATCACACAGGTGTTTAATGATGACGGCATCCACAGTGCATGATTATTTAAATTCCATTGAGACAATTACTCAGAATTGATTAATGGGATTTAAATAATCTGCTGAAACAATCTAATATCCAAAGTTTAATAATTGCCTTTTTTCCATGCAAAAAGCTTGCCAAGTAATAAACATTCTGCATTTCACAACAGAAACTATACATTTAAAAACAAGAAATAGGTCCATACAACATGGATGACCAATCCAATATTTTGTTTATAGTCCATGGAGTCCTTAAAAGCTAGTCGTCTTGTACAAAATTTTGACAGATGTGACAGCATGGGATGGAACTGCAGAGATGGACTTGCATATTACTATATGCTCCATCCACGGATAATGTGGGGGAGTAAAAATTGGGATGGGCCAGATTGACAATGCAACACTCTATTCTCCAACCTTAGATACAGTGAGGGCATAACCAAATACAATTAGGTCTTTAATATAAACATTAATATACCTATTAACTTGAGTCTTTGTCCACTCTTAAGTTTCAAAACAAATAACAAGTCACCAATGTAGCTATGGATTCATGAAGTTTCAAAACAAATGCCCACTGACCACTGCTAGGAACAATATGTCAACATACCAGTTTTAGTTACAAAATAACTTGAAAATCCATTAATTAAAAGTAGATGTAAGCCTCCAAAATAATTTATAAGATATAAAAGGAAAAAAATATAAGCCTCCAGCATAACTAATTGATTATGAAAGAAAAAATGAACAACCTGAGAAAGAAGAGTTCACAATGAGTCAACATTAAAGCTGCATTCCTTCCCAAAACTGACTGTAATGACTATTATGAACAAGTTCTGGTCTTACCTCCAAAATCCATCCAGATTGTCCAATTTGGCTTATTTCATTTTGGAAACCCCTTCTATTATGGTCTTCTAAGTGTATTACTTACACTCAGTGATGTGGGGTTTCTGATAACTAGACTACCTTTGCCATAAATTACAAACACATGTATTCAGATGCCTGTAATGGCTGATTGAGTCTACCACACTTCTATAGGTAGACCATGTTTTAGGTATAGCATAAATCATCATGAAAGTATCATTTGGATAGAGACAGCTCTCTACATTTTCCTCTGGCACCCCTCCAGTTAATTATGAGCCAGCTGCATACTAGCTAGTGACCTTGTTGTCAATTTTCTGACATCATATTACCAGTACACTGTACATAAAAATGTATGGAATGGGAAACCGCCAACCATTTATAAATGACAAATTATCTACCCGATTATGTCATGCCATTAACCTTTTCTTAACTGTATTTTGTGAAGGAATGGAGTTTGGGATTTTTTAATGATGTAATCTTTAATGCACTGTGAAAAGACTATTAGAATGCATTGACCCTAAATTCATCTCCCTGAGTCACAGTAAGGTTTGCTGGAATTGTTAAATATTGAGTCAAATTTAGCCTTTCCCACACTTTGTCACTCTGCCAATGCACAATAATTTTGCTATGAAAGTGTCTAAATATGAAGACAGCTATACATCAATCAATCCCAACAGCAATGAATTCATTATTCAAACTTCAATATTGATTAAATCCACACTCTACCTGTATTTTTATCTCCTGAGATTTTATTAGGGCTGAAATGCTCTTATTTAATTCAGAAAAGCAAACAGAGATTGTATTACACAAATTGTTTTCTCTTGCAAAAAAAACCCACTAAGCAAATCTTTCAAGCCAGAATGCAATAAACCCCCACTATGCATATCTTTAAAGCCAGAATGCAATAAACCCCCACTAAGCATATCTTTAAAGCCAGAATGCAATAAACCCCCACTAAGCATATCTTTAAAGCCTGAATGCAATAAACCCCAACTATGCATATCTTTAAAGCCAGAATGCAATAAACCCCAACTAAGCATATCTTTAAAGCCAGAATGCAATCAACGATTACAAAGCTTGCTCAGTGAAGCTTTCAGCTGCTGCCAGAAGCCACTGTAAACATTAATCATAATACAGAAAATAACTTTTGGATATTTTGTAATCCTGACATTTTTTTATGACTTAATTTTTAATCAATAATCAGTAGAAAGTATGAGGAGATGTGGCGAGGCTGTATACCTGTATATCTATTCAACCCTGCTGCTGGCAACAGTACAACAGGTGACTAAAAATGACAAATACTGCAAAATATGTTTTGTTTGTCATTTTACTGAATTTTTGTGTAGGCTGTTGTGGTTCCCATGGCTCTCTTTTACAGTCAAAAAGTACCATCATGGCCAGCCATTAAAATTCACATTATGTCTCTAACAATTTCTCTACAGGGTTTTTAACTTGCATTTTCTTCTAAAGATAATTTATTTTAATAAAGCCTTTGCAACATCTGCATATAGGGTAATTGAAGTGACAAGTTTACTTTTGATTAATACTGTCTGTATTTATTTTCATCTTCCTTTTTTGACAGATCTGTACCATAAGTTGCAGCTGACTGGACAGGCCATCAATCCTGATCTGTAGGAGTTGAGGCTGTACATGTCATGTAATAAAGTGGTCACTTGTGGGATGGAAGCCTAACTATTCCCATGTAACTTAATGAACTGACAGTATCACAATCAAAATGAGATTATGCTGCCAATTTAATTGCATCTGCCAAATGTCTCTAGGATGCAATGTGGTTTATAGTTGTAATTGTAAAGTATTGATGTTATTTTTCAGTTGCAGCATTATGATTCTTAAGGCTGCCTGAGGGTGATCCGTTCATAATTTTCATGCAACAATTATAACAATTCTAAACTATTAATTGCAATTACAAACATTTTAGGTACAACATGCAGCACTGTTACTATGAGCAGCAAAATCTACATTTTGTGCAAAGTATAAGACACAAAGACTTATATTATCCAATGCAATTTGTGCAGCAAAATCTGTCCAAGATACATATGCATAAAATGTGTACAAGACTGAGATGTGTACAAGACAGGAAGTGCACAAGACAGAGATGTGTACAATTCAGGGATGTGTACAAGACAGGGATGTGTACAAGACAGGTGTGTACAAGACAGAGGTATGTACAAGACAGGGTTGTGTGCAAGACAGGGATGTGCATAAAATGGGTGTGTACAAGACAGAGGTGTGTACAAGGCAGGGTTATGTATAAGACAGGGAAGTGTACAAGACAAAGATGTGTATGTCAAGGATGTGTACAAGATAGGGATGTGTACAAGACAGGGATGTGTACAAGTCAGGACTGTGTACAAGGCAGGGATGTATACAAGATAGGTATGTACATGACAAAGATGTGTAGAAGACAGATGTATACAAGTCTGGGATGTGTACAAGACAGATGTGTACAAGTCAGGGACATGTACAAGACAGGATTGTGTACAAGACAGGGATGCATACATGAAAGGTGTGTGTACATCAAGGATGTGTACAAGATGGGGGTATTACAAGACAGGGTTATGTATAAAACAGTTGTGTACAAGACAGGGATGGATGTGCACAAGACGGGTATGTAAAAGACATGGATATGTACAAGACAGGTATGTACAAAACAGGGTTATGTACAAAATGGTTGTGTACAAGACAGGGATGTGTAAAAGACAGAGATGTGTATAAGAGATAACCATTCACTGTAAATTTTGCTGCAAAAGACTGTACCAAGAAATAGATTTATGAAGGCTATAAACAAAATATATATGAAACATAAAGACTTACCATCCACTGTAATTTGTGCTAAGTCACTTGGTGGTGGAATGTGTACAAGACAGGGGTATGTACAAGACAGTTGTATACAATTCAGGATTGTGTACAAGACAGGGATGTGTACAAGTCAGGGACATGTACAAGACAGGATTGTGTACAAGACAGGGATGCATACAAGATAGGTGTGTATACAACAAGGATGTGTACAAGACGGGGGTATTACAAGACAGGGTTATGTACAAAACGGTTGTGTACAAGACAGGGATGTGCATAAGACGGGTATGTAAAAGACAGGGTTGTGTAAAAGACAGGGATGTGTACACTACAGGGGTATGTACAAGACAGTTGTGTATAAAACAGGGTTGTGTACAAAATGGTTGTGTACAAGACAGGGTTTTGTTCAAGACAGAGATGTGTAAAAGACAGAGATGTGTATAAGAGATAACCATTCACTGTAAATTCTGCTGCAAAAGACTGTACCAAGAAATAGATGTATGAAAGCTATAAACAAAATATATATGAAACATAAAGACTTACCATCCACTGTAATTTGTGCTAAGTCACTTGGTGGTGGAATATCAAACCACATTAAATAGGCAGGCAAGTTGGAGGTGTCATGGCCCCTTAATATCTCCCCTCTGAGGTATTTCACCAGTAGATTTTGGTTTTCTGCAATGAATACAACTTTTCTGTTAGGATGATGGTATTTGACTGGCCTTTCAGTGCTGAAAGGTAAATGACCTCTTCTGGTCATCAAGAAGGATGGGTACTTTATATCTGATCAGCTTGCCAGTACAATTGCAGAAAGAAAATTGACCTCTTTTGTCAAGTCAGGTTAAAGACTAATAGAATTTATGTTGGGGCTTGGACCGAGACAAAGACATCCCAGTCAAAGGATTATACAGCATCGTGTGAGATAATGTAAACCCATGACTGGGATTTCTGTGTCTTGGTATAAAACACTGATACAGATTATTTCTTGCACCTAATTCTTTCAAAGTAAATTAAAATACCCCTTCATTTTTGCAACAAAGTTAGCTGATTCAACGTATGTAGTATTAATAAGCAACTATTATTGCCTCTCACTTTATACAAAGGTCATCAGGTCTTGTACTCATTTATGAAAATATGAATAATTATCAAAGTAGAATCTAGCCATATATGTCACTCTTAGAAAAGTTTTAAAAAATCAAGATTTTTTTTTTATTGTTTTGTGCTGGAAGTAATGGACAATGAGCGGCTTGAACCAACATGCTATTGTTTACATAAATACCGCCCATTAATATGAATATGTTAACAAGGGCATTGGGGTGACCTGTCAACCCTAAGAACGCAACTTCTACACATGAGAATATAGAAACATAAAGTCATTACTGTATTATCATATTTAATTGATGGATGTTATATGAAATTGATAGTAAATAACATGTTTTATATGGTTAAATTTAAACGTTCATCTTTTCTAATTTGGAAAATGTTCTATGGTAGGCAATTGTATGATACTGTGTAGAACAAAAGGCATAAAGGGTACAGTTCTAACAAATGAATAATTTCTGTCCTGATAATATGGCAATTGGTTGCTATCACTAGTGCTATGACATGCTTCATGGAAATCTTTTTGTAGAATAGCATGTGGACTGATGAAGAACTACTCTGGCTGGTAAGTGCAATTTTAATTTGTAAGTGAATCATTATGTTTGATTCAAATGTGACAGATTGTGGGTGTTTGACAAAGTTTGAAGAAACCAGTTTGACACATTTCTGATTTTTGCCTGCTTTGCAATAGCTCTTGAGAGAGTTTGGATTTTTGTAGCCAGTGGTGTGTATTGCCTGTGTGTCTGGATCTCTATCAAATAGCTCAACTTCTGCACATGTGTCTCAAAATGATTTGTATGGTGTGTTATCAAAAATGGAGAGACCTTAAGTTACTTTACGGGAGAATTTCTTTTTGTTATATATATATATATTGTTCCGTTGTTGTTGGATTTTATAACAACTCCATCAAGCACAGCAGAAGGCAACAAGGGTTTCTTCTTTTTAAAAGTAGTTCCCAATGCATGGACACCATGAACAAGACAGCCAGATTAAGACAACCGGACCGCAATAATAACAGTGAGGTTAGCAAAACAGGTAGTTTACTCTGATGCATGAGTGAGAATACATGATATCCGACCATTTAAGAACTGCTTTGTGACATTAGTTTGACAATCTTGCATCAGTTGTAATGCAAATATTTTAAGCTATATTCAATTTTGACCCCTTACTCCATGCTACCTATTTTTCTCTTAATTTATTCTATTGTGGCAGAAAGAAGTCACATACAATGTTATTTAGGTAAAAACCTGATGCAAATCTTACAATTAAAACTCTCTAAAGATCAAACAAGAAAGGTAATCCATAAAACCGTTAGCATCTATTTCTTTTCTTTATTTTTTGTACATTAAAAAAATCTGCTTTGTAAGCAATGCACTATTCAGAAGATTTTAATCCATGATGACAACAAAAATCTCAAAATATTAATGGGTACACGCATGGCAAATTTTGAGAATTACAATTTTAATTATGTGATTTTGTTTCTCCAAGGATTTCAACATTTTCTGAACCTCTCCTGGACGTTTTTACTGCTGCCACTGTCCTTCCTCTCTGTGTGTGGCCAATTGTAAAACAGCACATGCTGGACAGTGCAGGACACTAAATTTTACATGGCAGTGAAACCAGCCAGGAGAATTTTAGTAACCAATATACACGACTGTACTGAATATTATAAACCTTGGGGCAAAGTTTAGTTTTGTAGGGTTTAGCATGTGATAGGCTATACATCGTCAACAGTATATTTTTTTGAGGAAGAATGTGGGAAGACCTAGAGAAGAATACCAACCAATGAGAAGCAATTGGCAAGCTGACACTCATACCCAGGATTGTCGAGCTGAGATTCAAACTCATGTGGACTGAGGATGTTGTTGTTGTTGTTATTGTTGTTGTTGTTGTTGGGTTTAACGCCATTTTTTCAGCACAAAATAGGCTATGCATGGTGGCCAGTATTAATGGTGGAGGAAGAACCCGAGAAAACCCCAGGAAGAACCACCGACCCAGGAGAAGCTATTGGCAAGCTTTCTCACATACCCACAATGGTCGAATCCTAGACTCGAACCCACGCAGACAGAGGTGAGATGGCAGTGATCTGTAACGGAGAGTGCTTTAGACCACTCGGCCACTCACAGCCCCATGGACTGAGGTTAGATATGTGTGAGTAACTGCTGAGTCACCTGGGGCCCCAACCTTGGCCAAAGCAGTTCAGAAGTTGACACTTGATATTTAACAGTACAAGTTTTTTTCCTAAACTGTCCAGCAAACCAGATACGTTACTGGAAAAAAAATATGAAAATGCCAGGCATGTCCTCTTTCCTGTAGCTTTAACCAGTTTTTATTTTTTCATTTTATCTGTACTAGAACTGGAGTAAATAAGTACTCTGATTCAGACCCAAATTGTGGGCCAAAAAAATTGTGGCAACAGAGATCCATAAATGCTGAGTGCATTATGTTCTGAACTGCAGGAACACACCGCTATTTGTTGATTAACTCAACACTGTTTCATTTTCATGTCATCAAATAATTTAAGCCATTTTACATTATGAGTCATCTGTGATTCATTTTTACATCATTTCTCATGCACATGCCTGGCCAGCCACAAGAGATGCACACTGCTCTATAAAGCATCTCCCTCGCTGCTAAGGAATGGTATCATAGTAGTTTTTTTCTTATTCTGTTTTCATAGCATTCAGACTGAAATCTATTACTTAATACACACACGACTGTAATGTCTTAAAATATTGTTATACCATCCAATTGCTTTACAAATGTGATAAACTGTTTTTTTTTGTTTATGTACTCTATGTTTTCAACTGCAATTAAGTATAAAAAACTTGGCTGTATTTTTGTTAAACCTTTTTGATACTTTTTTGTTAAAGTGCATGCAGTCCCATACTAATACAATAATTACTATGAGAATAATTTCTTCACTATACATACATTAATTACTATGGGATAATTGTTTCACTATACATACATTAAATTACTACAGAATAATTGCCTCACTATACATTAATTACTAGGGGAATAACTGCTTCACTATACATAAATTACTAAGGAATAATTGCTTCACTTTACATACATTAATCACTATGGGAATAATTGCCTCATTCACTATACATTAATTACTATGGGAATAATTGCTTCACTATACATACATTAATTATTATGGGATAATTGTTTCACTATACATACATTAATTACTACAAAATAATTGCTTCACTTTACATACATTAATTACTATGGGAATAATTGCCTTACTATACATTAATTACTATGGGGATAACTGCTTCACTATACATACATTAATTACTACAGAATAATTGCTTTACTTTATATACATTAATTACTATGGGAATAATTGCCTCACTATACATTAATTACTATGGGAATAATTGCTTCACTTTACATACATTAATTACTATGGGAATAATTGCCTCACTATACATTAATCACTACAGCAATAATTGCTTCACAATACATACTTTCACAATACATTGTACGCTTGATGCATGCATCTCCAAGTGAGGTATAGATGAATATAATGCAACAGACTTAAAACTAGATGTGTTTTTATGTAAACTTGGGCTGGGGAAAAAAGACATGCCTAAAACAAGAATCTAATATAACAGTATTGTACATTCAAACTTATATCTATTTATCAAATATATGATAAAAATCTATTCAATGGAAACCTTTTTTTTCCTGAAATCCAAATTCACAGTGCATTTGGAAGGCCCTCATTTCTCAACCACTAAAAACTAGAGTGTCTTATTTTCGTAAACACATCAATACTGATCTAATTCTGATATAGGCCAATGAAAGCTCTTTTGGTCAATCTTAACTCATAAAACATGACTAATTCCATCTGCTGCTCTGCTTCCATAATTTTGCTTACTTAATTCTCAAAAAGTCTTGATACTGTTGGGTATTTCCTTTGGATTTCCTCACTGGAAAATTCCACTCGTGTATAACAGCCTTAAAGCGTAATGCTCAACAGAGCTGATAACCACAAGCTGTCTTTATTTTGCTTCCAGCTGCACGAGTGGTAATGTTAATTAAGTAGAGGTTATGTTAACAATAAGAGCAACCTGCCTTAATCGATCACACTACTAGGATTCTACACATAATTTGTCCTTGCAGTCTGTCAGCCACATGTATTTAATGGTCTACATGATGCTGTGAGTACATATCTACTAGCAATCCTTATGAATAATTCTTGAAGAAAGAATGATTTTCAACAGATAACGGACTTCATTTTCATGGGTACATCATGCAAATAAGCAGTCCAAAAATGACAGCTGTCTCCTGTCTCATGACTTCCAAAAATGACAGCTGTCTCCTGTCTCATAACTTCCAAAAATGACAGCTATCTCCAGTCTCGTTACTTCCAAAAATGACAGCTGTCTCCTGTCTCATGACTGAACAGGCTGTATTAGAAAGCTTCAATTGCTACTCTTCACACAAAAACAATTTGTTTAGAAAAATGTTTCCATGATAATACTTACCTAATCATAATAGTTTACCAGTATGACCACTACCTCAAAAATCGAGCCCTCCCAAGTTAAATTTTATCTATGAAAAAAAAAGAAGCTTCAAGCAGTCTACCCGAATAAATTGGAGTCAGACAAGAGTTATCTCTCTTTTGATACAAAAACCCTCAACAAATCCTGTCCATACTTGAGTACAACTTGAGCAGATAGCACATTCTGCCAGTAGGATGCAACTGTGGGGAGGAAGGAAGCGTGAATTCATATTATGATCAGGTAAACGTTATTGAAGAAATATTTTACTAAAACAAATTGGCATTACCCGAATATAATACCTTAAGAGAATGGGTAAGAGGTGGAGGGAATTACACTCCCCTAACTCTGGAGAAGGCCCATCTCTGGACAACTAAGGTATTTGAGGCAGTTTCAAGTCTTGAGATATAGCTAGGCTAGAGTAAGGGTTCCATCTGCCTCAACTCAGATGACCAAGAAAACATTTTTACCAACATATCTTGTAGAAGTTGCAGAGCCACATCACTGAGAAGCTACTGAATGACCTGACAAGGTGGCCTGTAATGTGATCCCAACAGGACACTGCACTGGTCCAACCAGGTCAAGGTAGCCTGTAATGTGATCCCACCGGGACATTGCACTGGTCCAACCAGGTCAAGGTAGCCTGTAATGTGATCCCACCAAGTCACTGCACTGCTCCAACCAGGTCAAGGTAGCCTGTAATGTGATCCCACCGGGACATTGCACTGGTCCAACCAGGTCAAGGTAGCCTGTAATGTGATCCCACCGGGTCATTGCACTGGTCCAACCAGGTCAAGGTAGCCTGTAACGTGATCCCACCAGGACATTGCACTGGTCCAACCAGGTCAAGGTAGCCTGTAATGTGATCCCACCAGGTCACTGCACTGGTCCAACCAGGTCAAGGTATCCTGTAATGAGATCCCACCAGGTCATTACACTGGTCCCACCAGGTCAAGGTAGCCTGTAATGTGATCCCACCAGATCATTGCATTGGTCCCACCAGGTCGTGGATGAAAGATCTGCGGTAAAGCTAGATCAAGTCTTCTCTACATCTCACAGCTTGTATAATATCCATTTCGGACATCGACACTATACTGCAATGCTGCTGGTGACCGGCCATGAGATGAAATGAGCAATAATTTCACTGATTCTCTGTATGCAGAGCGAATAACCCATCTTATCCAGGATGACAGAACCTAAGCTGAAATACTGACCATACCCACTTTCAAAGGTAACAATAGGTTTCTCTCTTCACACTGACTAGGTTCATTTTAGGTACCACTTCAAAAGACCTAACCATGTCTTGTTGATGGCTGTGAGATAAAGGGTCCAACATGGAAAGGGGTTTTACCACTAAAGATTGAATGCCCATAAGCAGGAGAGTATTCTAGTAATGAAAGTAAGACTGTCATGAGTAAAACTGAACCGGACAGAACTGTATTTTGCTGATCATGTCTACTGCCTGCTGTAGCTACGATGTCTATGAAGTAGGTCTTATATAAAAGATGAATCAACAATGCTCAAAACAGTGGCTCAGATGGTGCCTTATGTCAGAACCCATGGTTGACTCCCTTTTAGATATGGGCCAAAGGCTTCAATCATGAAGGTCAGAAAAGTCTGGTTGGCTCTATATCCCTCCCTTACAACAAGATTGAGACTGCGGAGCAGTAAACTTTGATCGTGATGGGTGCTAACTTCTTCATGCTAAAAACACTGTAGCAGAAAGTTATTAATATGAAGGATGATCTAGTTTCTTGTGAGAAACTCCTCTACTTCATCTAACACACTTTCAAAGTACTGGGTCTTCTTGCCCAAGCGGTTTTCCCCATAGCTTATTCTGAGAAATGTTTGTCCCTGAGGGCATGTTTAATATGATCAAGAAATGGAGGTTCAACAGATCTGGGTCTGAATTCCTGCTGTTGAGGTGATGAATGGCCATAATTTCCTCGAGATTCCCCCTACCCGATTTAACAAGCTGTTTACCCATGAATTTTCCCACTTGAGGGGAGAAATTAGGGCAAGGTGAAACTCTGATTCCCTCACTTTTTGCAAGACCTTTGTTATCAATTGTTGGAAAATAAGTGTAGGTGACAACCTTGTCACAGATAGATCCACCAGTGGTAGATCCCAGCTGGTACAGATTCAAATAAATACCAAGGGGTGAAGCAACCTTTTGGTTTGGACTAGCTGATTCCTTTGGGATGAGTCCACTATTTGCTAATACATTTTGCCTGATTATAATGTGACAGACTTGAACATGGATTTTCTCCTGATGACACTATCTCTCTTCTGACACAATGTACCAACTATAGCATTAGGTAAACGAGTACTAAATGCTACATTATTTTGCAAGCCATATGAGAGATTTACCGTATATAATCGTGTATAAGCCCAGCTGCATATAAGCCGACCCCCAAACTGAACAGGTATAAAGACTATAATGCTTTGAAAATTATGCTAATACCGTAAAAGCTGAGTTTTAGTTTGCTTTGATGTAGGCAACCTTACAACATACCTGTCAACTTTCACGCCAGGAGGGAAAAAAACCTCCTGATTTTTGGGGTTGCTCCACGCCTACCTCCTGATTTCATAATATCTTCCAATTTTTGTAGAGAACTCCTGATTGTTACATTATGTCTTCGATTTTCATGCCTTCTAAACAAGAAAAGTCCTACATGTTCTGTTGTAACACCTGTGAATTATTGGTGTGATGAAATAATTATTTTAGTATAAAGCATTTGCTTCTTCACAAAATATAATGTTCTTCCTCCACCATTAATACTGGCTGCCATATATAGCCTATCACGTGCTGAAAAATTGCGTTAAACCATACAAATACTACTACTACAAAATAGAATATTAAGTTTAAACATTATTCACGTAAATTAATGATTATTTTTACCTCTACAATAATAAAAAAATAAAAAAATAAACCAGAACAAAAAGATAAACCACAACAATAAAATCGTCCACAATTAATTTCAAGAATGATCAATACGAATGCTGTAACTCCAAATGCTATAGTTCCATTCCCACGAAAGAAACTTACACGAGTGAACACCTGGCATTTTTATACCGTATACACCAGGGGTGGGCAAACTACGGCCCGCGGGCCACATGCAACCCGCCAAGGGTTTTCATGCAGCCTAGGAACAAGTCATCATTCGCACTGACTCGGTTTATGTTACTCTGTTTATCAAATAAATGTGCTTCTTTTGAAGTGTAAGTTTTCAAATATTAACAACATATTAACCATGGAAAATTAATTATGATGTTATTTAGAAAAACCTTTCGTTTTTGCTATTTCAAATATTGATTATTTTACTTAATGAACTATGCGGCCCGCGACAAGGTGTAAATATTTGTATGTGGCACTTGCACTGTTAAGTTTGCCAACCTCTGCTATACACCAATGTTAAACTCGTACATTTACCAGTCAAAATTCCCTCTTATCACCAGCCAGTTTCAGGGTTTAAATGATTAAGTGGCCTGTACTGCTGTCACAAAACAAAAGACAAATTCGCCGACTATCAACACAGGAAGACACCGATACATCAAGCTTTCCATTGTGTGGAAAGTTATGTTTGTTCAGCTAAAACACAAAACTAAAATTGATTGATGTTGATCTTAGTTGATCTCTATGAGAATTTTAGCCTTTATTATTACCACTCTTCGTGAACATGTCAATTATGATGGTTAGCTGCCTTGTACAAATAAACGTGCGTACCTTTTTAAAAATAATACCTCAATCTGTCTGATCACTTATATCATTGAAAATGAGTAACTCGTGAACGCATGATTCAATGTAAATAAAACAGCTATTAAGGACTAGCTGAAATGTTATCTGGAAGAATGCAATTTGGTCAAAATAATGAATAAAGCAAAATCTGCATCTATGTTTGGGAATAAGTAAGGATTTAAGTGACGCTATACATGCTTTGAACTGTGCAAGTACTGTACATTATAGTTCAGCATGGTCTCCCTGGTAAACTCAATCGGCCTGTGAATTATGAAGTCTGTAGTTACCTTTATTTAACTTCGTGTTGGAGAAATCAGAAAATATGCACATGCAAAATAATAACAAAATCAATCATAGTACTTTATAACAGTTTAATAGTTGTTGGGTCACTGAAAGTTACATGTTCTTTCACATGTTTATGTCTTAGAACATGGAACAAATTACTGTTTCGTGTCCCAAGATTTACAGCCATTGCAGTAGTCAACAAAAAGACCTAAAAACTGTTAAGTTTACACATTGGCCCGTGGATAAGCCAACCCCCCCCCTCTTCTTCCAGGTCTTTATTTTTTCCTAAATTATTCGGCTTATACGCGAGTATATATGGTACTCTACTACACCTGAGGATACTTGATGGCTGTGTGTGTGATTTGGATTTTTAATGTAACTTTAAAAAAAAATTCAGTCATGTAGTTATGCCTGCATTGTGGCAGTTTATAGTTATGCCTAGCACCGGGGCATCATGCCACAGACACGTAGCATCATGTCCCACTAAGTCACATATTCCTGACCAGTCCCAGCACTTACCTCTTAATACTGTGCACCAAGTGAGGCAGCTGCTAGTACCATTTTTATAAATCTTTGGTATGACTTGGCCAGGGTTCAAACCCACAACCTTCCCCCATCCGATGGGGATCAAGAAAGTTGGGTCAAGGAATTTAGTCAAGTGCCAGAAAAAATTTCTCTTCTTAGAGTCACAGTGACCCACACCTTTTACTTTTTGAACAACAAAAATAAATAGGTGTCATTTTATGACTGCAAGTGCAAAATATACACAAAGTTGGGAAGAAAAAAAACCGACATTTTTTCTTATTTCAATGAGAATAACCTAGACCTTTTAACCTTTTGATCCCCAAATCAATTGGTGTCTTCCTTATTCCAACTGCAAGCCATCCACATAATTTTTTCAAGGTTTTTGATCTAGAACTAGTTACCATTACTAAAACCAGTGTTCTTCTCACAGTCACAGCATAGGGCACCAGGTGGTTGAGTGGTCCATGGCACTCACTTTTACAGGTCACTCACACATCTCACCTCTTTCCATGTGAGTTTGAGACTGCACAAAATCAAAACCAAAATAAACCAAGCATATGCTGTCACAGTGGCCATGACCTTCTTGACCTCCAATATCCCAAGTACAAGCCATCCAAAACTCAAGGTCAACGTCTCGAATTTAGAACAAAAGTTAATGTGTGGAATCTAAAAAGGACAGATGTCATGTCATACAATGTCATGAGTCTCTGCGTTATGGTAGGCATATAATACAAAGTTTTATCATTACTGAAACAAATGAATTTTTGGAAAATTGATATTTATATCCTGAATCATGTTATAATGAGGGGAACAATAACTAAGGAGAGTGTGTGTGTGATTTGGATTTTTAATATAGCTTTAACAATTATTCAGTCATATTGCTACAATGTCTGCAGTGTGGCAGTTTATAGTGATGTCTAGCACTGGGGAATCATGCCACACATGTAGCATGATGTCCCACCCAGACACATTATCCTGACACCAGGCCAACCAGTCTTAATACTAACCTCTTAATGCTGAGTATCTAGCGAGGCAGCCATTAGTATCATTTTTATCAGTCATTGGTATGACTTGGCCAGGGTTCGAACCAATGACCTCCCGCATCTGAGGCAGACGCTCTAATGACTAGGCCACTGGAGTGGTCATAAACAAAGAGAGAAATTACTTTATGGGATAGCTGATCAAATGATCACTGCATATATTAGTTCTGATACTGAAGCTATCCAAATGAGATTAAACTCAGACCTTATTTGAGTCCAAAACTGGGCACAACAAAATAGGATGGTAATTAATGAAGGTAGAATAAAATGTATGATTTTGGGGACATCACAAAAGCTCACAAGTAAGGGAATCCAGAACTATCTCTTGCAATAAATAATCATCTGTTAGAAAATGTCAAACCTGAAAAGCTTGTAGGTGTGTCCGTAGATAATAATTTATTATGGAATGACCATATTGATAAGCTTAGTAAAACACTGTCATCTTAAATTGCCCTACTCAGCAGAATCAAGAAATATTTACCTATGGAAACTCGAAATCTATACAAGTCATATATTCTTCCAACAATGGATTATTGTTCAAATGTATGAGGGAACTGTGCTAAATCTGAGCTTGACAGGATTTATAAACTTCAGAAACGGGCAGCACGAGTAATTTTAGATGCATCTATTGATCATCCCTCACAAGCATCGTTTACAGAACTCAAATGGTTCACAATATATGACAGGATAGATTTTCACAAGGCAGTTATTTTATATAAATGTCTACATGGAACTGCACCAGAGTATCTTCAGGACTTATTCAGGCATTTTTCAACACAATACCAGTTGAGATCAATATCACATGGAAACCTTCTAGCACCAAAACCAAGAGCAGAGCAATTTAAAAAGAGCTTCCAATACTCTGGTACAGTTCTGTGGAACAAGCTTCCACTACATGTAAAATCTGCTGAAAATATTAGAGTATTTAAGAAGAGATATATGCATGTATGTGTTTCTCATAGATAATGGAATTTTGTATTTTGATACTAAATATGTTTTAAAAAAACAGTAATTATTGCTATCTTCATATAATGTGCATTGTTATACTCTCATTAAGAGAGTCTCCAGGGAGAATAGTCCTTGACTAATGAGTCACCCTCTATAAATAAAGCATTATGATTATTATTATTTATTATTATTATTATTATTATTGTTATTATTATTACTATGTAACAATGTAAACTTACCAAAAGACATCCATCCACCCACCTCCAAAAAAGTGAGCTATACAAACTTCACACAAAATACTTTTTAGAGTCTTTAATGTAATAAAATAAAACACTGAAAATTCAACTCTCTCAATTGTGAATGCACTACCTAATGTTGCAATTTCCATGATCAATGTTAATTTCATCCAATACTTTAAACCCAGTCATCAAGAAAAGGTCAAATCCTATAGAAAAAAAAAACCTTCATATAAGTAAAGGTATAACCATGTTTGTTAAATGAAACTTGATGGCTGAGAGGAAATGATCAAGATAATGATGATTTCTATATCTTGCCTTTTGCAGCCATTGATCTAAGTGCAAATAAAAGTAAATGAATGGACCTTTCTTGGAAGTCAAGCAACCTTAATTACCATCTCTTGGTCTTATTAGCTATACCTTACTAAGGAGGGCTCTTAACTGCAGTCTTGTGTGAGTACATGTAGTTACAAGTAAATTATACTATAAATATTATTCTAGGTCAGCTTGAGGGTACTGGTCCTACAAACTGGACCAAATCAAGGAGATTATTTTATAGCAATTTTAAGCTTAAATAATTCAAATAACATTACCTTACTTTTTTAAGTGTGATAAATTGCATCACTGAGGTAAATATGAAGTCTGTGAAATGTAATTTTTTATGCAGCTGCAAGATTTTCAGTAAATCTAGAATAAGCTAATCAGTTTAATTTTATGACATGTTAAAAAAATATTCTGTTCACAACAACATTAAGGACAATTAAAGCCTACTTGAGGCTAAGTAAACAAGCCAACTCAGTTCATTTTGTCCACTGCCTACTATGGTGAGGTCATGCAAGCTCACAGTAATGAATTCTACCTGTGACCTTTAAGACTGGGCTGTAAATTTACTGGGCATACATAGAATTTAACCAAGTTTCATTATACTGGTCAGTGAAATTCATCAGGGAATGTACATCAGATGCTTTAAACTCCATATAGTTCTCATGCAATACACCTGCATTACCAAGATGTTGATCATATAGCATTATCTAGAACTGCCATCAAGTGAATGAAAACAAATTGAAAAAGACAATAAGCCTTTTAAAAACTGTAAGCAATCTGGACATAAGTATAAAATGGAACATTCATATTCTTGTGAATGAAAGACAACAATTACGTTTGGACATCATGTACTGATTCAAGTATGTCTTGTGGTGGGAGAGATGATAGCTATCTCCACATGTGATTCAAAATAAAGCAAAGATTATGTAAAGCTAGGATAATAAGCATGAAGCTCCTAAGGTCTATGTAGTTTGGAAGTGCAGTTTCTGAAACTGTACTGGCAGTTATTAAGGTCTAAGAATACTTCACAAACTTTGTGTTGAATCTAATATTGCATTCAGTGGCTCCACCTCAGACCACACTTCTGAACTGTTAAAATGGATGTTTTCATAATCGAAAGAAACAGTATATGATATTGTGTTTTATTTACTAAACCTTTGTCTAACTTAAGGAAAAATATTGACTGCCTTACTGAGAAAGTATTATTAGCTGTGATAGGTTGAACTGTAACTTGAAGCCATTTCTGATTCAGAAATGAAATTTTCTTGTGCATCATAACCAGCAGGCGTGTCACATATCATATTGGGGTGCTCTTATTCTCATTGTCATATCTCATATATCTTAAATTTTTCATCACACTTTCCCATCTTTAACTTTTTGAGCAATTTGAGATTATGGGTGAAACCTCATATGCTCGCACATTTTCACTTGAACGTATGTTGTCTGCCATAATAGGCTGCCAATCCTCAGGTTTGGTGTCAAAGCATAAATGTTTAATTTTCCATCACACTTTTCTTTTATCTTTACTTTTTAGAACTGTTTGAGATTAAAATATGCAAGCTGGTATACTTAAGGTGCCACATTAGGGTTTTATCTTAAAGGTCAAGGTTAAAGTACTACATTGAAGTTTATCTTTATCAAGGTTACAGCTCAGTATTTCAGTTTTCCATCTTTCATTTACAAAGTTTTATAACATTTTAAGATTAAGGATTGAAATTTGGTATACTTAAACATATTTGTTTGAGAAGATGTGTTATGGACCACTATGTGGTTAATATCTTTAGGGTCAAGGTCATGGATCAGTATTTAAGCTATATTTTCCACTCACTAACCTTAGAGCTGTTTGAGAATAAGGGATTCAACTTGGTTTACATGCATGTCATCATTATCCAGTGTGTTGTGTACCACATTATGGGTCTTATGTTTCAGGTCAGTATCATGGTGTTATATGACGAATGTTGTCCATTACACTTTACTTTTGACTCTACACATTTTTAGCCTTTGTACATATCATCACCAAATTGAGGTTCCTATCTTCGAGGTTGAGGTCACTGGTTAGTAATTTTATGTTTCAGTAGCATTTATCAATTAGATTCCAACAAGGTTTGCACAGATATGAAAAGTCCTTGAATTTCATCACTGAAATAAAAACTCCTTGTTGGAGTGAAAAAGTCATTGAAAATCTTTAGTTTTTGAAAAGTATTTCAATAAAGCATTAGTTGCATTGGAAATTAGTAATAGCAGCAGGGGCCCCAAGTAGCCGAGTGGTCTAAAGCGCTGTCTGTTACGGATCACTGCCATCTCACCTCTGTCTGCATGGGTTCAAGTCTCAGATTCAGCCAATGTGGGTATGTGAGAAAGCTTGCCAGTAGCTTCTCCTGGGTCGGTGGTTCTTTCTGGGGGGTTTTCGGGTTCTTCCTCCACCATTAATACTGGCCTCCATGTATAGCCTATCGTGTGCTGAAAAATGGCGTTAAACCCTACAACAACAACAACAATAGCAGCAAAAAACCACCTGAAAAAATAGCAGACAAAACATTTATTTGTCGTTGTTTTCATTTCTTGTGTTTACTTCTGTGTTCTCAATTATTTGTTTCCCTTTGCTAAACATTAACTGATTAGTACTCTGGCTCCCTGCTTCGTGTGCTCCATGTATTGCACTCTGCTATATGAAGCATACAAAGCAGGGAACCAGCCTAACTGACTGGTACCGGACCGGCACACAACTGATAAAAGCTAATAAAATCGATGAAATGAGTAACTACTCTATTATTTAAAGACAGATTATCCCAAAAACATTGACGTGGTCTGTCAAAAATTATTACTGTACGGAGTATTTCCAATTACTGAACATTACTACAGTACAGTAGAGCCTAGTTCTGATATGAGTTATGTAATGTGGCTATGATGAATCGAACGTAAAGGAATTTAGTTCATTGAACATCAGTCAAGAATGCCTCCCGGGAAATGTGTGCTAAACAGGGTATGTTTTAATTGGTATCCATTGGTGAGAGAAGCAAAGGATAGGTCTAAATTGACGTGTTGCTGCTGACAGACGGAACTAAGCATTGGCAAAATAGGAAAGAGTGCACTTTAATCCCACAGCAAAAGTGAGAAGCTCAGTAGAAAATTTATGTATATGCTTAATTTATATTATTTTGTGTGTGTGTGTGTGTGTGTGTTTTGATTTGGGTTGATAATATAGCTTTAACAATATTTCAGTCATTTCACTAAGTGTCTGCAGTGTGGCAGTTTATGGTAAAGTCTAGCACTGGGGCATCATGCCACAGACATGTAGCATCATGTCACACTAGTCATATTATCCTGACACAAGGCTGACGAGTCCTAACTAATGCTGAGCACCAAGCAAGGCAGCTGCTAGTACCATTTTTACAAGTTCTGGTATGTCTTGGCCAGGGTTCAAACTCCGAACCTCCCTCGTCCAATGCATATGCTAACCACTTAGGCCATTGTAGCCGTCATTATTTTGTGTAAAGAGTGAACAAATGACTGTCCCACTGTCATCATCAAATGCAGATGGTTTGACTGTACCCCACACACCTGTAGAAACACTGATTTTACCCCCACCCCTTGTAGTAATATAAATCTAATGAAAAAGGTGGGGAACATTTTTGTGTTTTGTTTCCAGACAGTAGTATAGCTACTAAGTTCAGTTGTGGAGAAAGAAATGCTGCTTACTTATGTGTCTTTAGTGTAGCAGAACATTTTAAAGATGAATGCAGCTTGCTATCTTCCTGTAGATCAAGATAATAATTTTAATTTAAAAGGTAAATAAATTTGTCATTAAGAACCCTTGAAGATGACAGTTTTGTCCTTGAAAAATCCTTGAATTTTGCTCCCCAAATTCTGTATGAACTATATTTCTGACTTAAGAGATGCTGAAGATTATCTGGAAGTTTTAAATGCCAATATAATGTCACTAGAAGATGTGTTTCATAGCACATTCTTATCCTTAGGGTCAAGGTCAAAGGTCAATGTTTTAAGGTTTCTTTTGTTTAAGCTGTATATGATAAAAGCTGCTTTAGGTAAAGGTATGAACTATGGTATCCTTAAGTTTTTCATGTAGATGGCAACTTGCATATCACAGTTAAGGTTCTAACTTCCAAAAATGTCAAGGTCACTGTTCAATTATTTAATGCCTTTTAAGTAGGGGTGAAACAATACACCTGTGCCTCATATCAATATGATTCACGATACGATACCTATCGATACACATATGAACTTGATGGTCTTCCCATCTTTGGAAGGTAGGTGGTGCCTTTCATGTATGTAGACATTCTGTTCCTATTTCCAGTATGCAGATTCCTGATGGACATATAGTTATCATATATTTATATACAATTCTCTTTGATGAGAAGATAAAACCAATACTTTCAAACAGACTACCTGTTAGTTGCAGTGAGCTTTATATAATGTTTGAGGTCTTTTAATGGTGGCTCCATTTAACTCCCTATGCTTTGTACAACATGAATGATTTGAAAACATATTAATATCAATTTCGTGTCTCAGTTACACTTGGAAGACATCAACATCATGATGTACCGAAGAAATAGTGCAGTTTCCTTGTGCAAAGAAAACCTCATCTAGAATAAATCCGGGCATGGGAATAAGGTTGAATACCAATAAAATCTATCACATTTTATTTCCTGCAGATGCTAAAGACTGCTAGAAGGAAAACTATTGACTACACCCAGCCCTATTCTACAATTTCATTTTAACTTACATACAGTAGCAAGCTTGAGAAGTTTAAAATCTGCCCCATGACTCATTTTATGCTAATTTCATTTATTCCATCTGCACCTTCATTCACTGGTTAAATATCTCTGCATAAAAAAGAGAAATTCCAAATTAGTTTCCAATGTTCAATTTAAGAAGATGATGACAGGATTTTATCTTAAGGAAGACCTCTCCCTTTATGAAGGAAAAACCAGGGGAGCATGAAATGGTCATAGGTCAGTAATCTAAACTTAAATATCAGTTTCTCTTTCTTCCTGCTCCACTTTCTTATAGCTATACTGAAATCAACATCTTTGACAGATGTCACCTCTAGTTGTATAAGCATTAATCTGTTAATTATTTCTGAACATACTCTGCTCCATTTCTTTGTATCACTATTGTTCTGTGCTTCTTTCTGAAGGGGCATATTCATAGCTAGCTTTGGCAGCTTGAATATCTTGGGAATCTGATCTTTGTGACTGTTATGTACAATTTTCCAGAGCTCACAGATATTATCGTTTGGATACATCTACTCCAAAATAGGATTTTTCAAAAACATAAACTTCCCTTGTTAAATCAGTAGTTTACTAACTACTTTGCTAAATTTCTTATCTGTTCCATATTGCTGTATACAGGTATTTAGCCCATCAATGCTTGTGTAGACAGAGGTATTAGCATAAATATCTTTGCTTCTTAATTGCATTTTTAACCCTGACTTTATTCAATTTATCTTAACCCTGATATGGATACATGTATATGGTTTTGTAGCATATAATCTGAAGGGTGAATCTGATTAATTAAAAAAAAAAATTGCATTATACTTTTAAATTGTCTGTATTTTAATTAGACTCGGTATTCTGCCCTTTGTACATTTTTTTTTCCATTACTGGTATCTCCATCACACTTTCCCAGCTCCAATAATCTGCTATACTTCACAACTTTAAAAATTATTGTCATCATCACTATCATCAGCAAGTATTTGCTGAACAAAATTGTAATGAACCAAGCCAGGAATCAGATTTTTGGGGTTTTCTAGGTAGCACATATTTTAAACACGCATTTGTAAAACTTTATTCATGAATGGTTCAAGCTACACCATAATGTTTATTCATGGGCACATTGTTCTAATCAAATTACGTTTCACAACCATTCATGTCATGCCTGAAGAACCCAAATATGGAACAGTTGCTACCCAAAAAACATGTCATGACAAGAATGGTTAAAAATAAAAATTGTATTCTGCTGAGCACATTTTCATATGTGGGACTTTCAACAAATTTGTGGGATTTCTCATGTTTTACCATTCTCCAAGTGCATGAATTCATAAAAATTGTGCAAAATTCGTGCAATGGCACACCCTGACAGCATCTCTGCTTAATTACTTGACATCTCTAATGACTTTCCCGCTAAGTCTTTCTGTTATTCTGCCAATACTTCGTGTTTTTCACGCCGTTAATATGCTGCATTGATTTATGATTGGTGGTTATTGTTTAACCTGGAGCGGAACAAGCAATAACCACAAATGAGAATTCAATGTAAAATATTTCACCGTGCAACAAACCGGTAGCATAGCTTTCAAATGGACCAAAGGAGTCAAGATACAATTCAATGTAGGAACTTCGCGTGAAAGTGGTTATTAAATGATGAGTAAAGTACTTCATTGTACATATGGAACACGTTCAGAATGTATAGTACAGTCAAACCCACTTATCTCGACCTCGGTTATCTCGACAACCCGCTTATGTCGAGCGTTTTGGTCCGGTCCCGAAAAAATTCTTCTTTGTTATGCTATTTTTTACCCGCTTATCTCGACCTCTGTTAAGTCGATAACCTGGTTATGTCGGGCATAAGTTTCGGTCCGAAGTAACATGTGGACCCGCTTAATTCGACGAAATGCAACTTTTTAACGTCAATCTCACAGAAATTGTACAAGAAATAGTCAGCAAAAGCGATCGATTTGTAGAAAATATGAAGTAATATCAGTCTGCTTTTGTTTACTCCGGTGCTGATCTGTAACGAACGATTCAAAAGCACTTACGTTTTCATACATATGCTCGGCACCGTCGACACTTGCCACAAACAATTGCATTTTTTTAATGCATTCAGCCATTTCACTGTAGCTTGGGATAGTGATAGGCTGATCATCATCATCATCATCATCATCATCATCATCTTGCTTGCATGATTGTATCTGCTTCGTTGTCACCGATTGGATTATTTCCTCATCAGTAAGTTCACCATAGGCATTGGCATCATCATCCACGTGAACATAATTAGAAAATTCATCCCGAGCAATGCCTATGGAGTCCGCAATCTCATCAGCCATCGCTTCAAGACCTATTTCTGATTGAGGCTCTTTAATTTCTTGTGCAATTAAACACTGCTGGTGAAATTCTTCATCAGAAATTTCCGGAAAAATACAATGGAACCAGCAGTTTTGAATGGTTTTCGGCGATACACTGTTCCAAGCTGCACGGGCATACATGATGGCGTCTAGCAGAGTTGGTTTATAGGATCGCTTTTCCTCATTTGCACTCACAGTCAATGTACATGTACATGTATTTTCAAAAACATTTATTGATCTTTATCTGCGAGATACTGTCATATATTAACCTGGATATAATACAATCTTGGTTATTTTGCACCTAACACCGCGTTATGCGTGAATGGCGGGTGCCTGAAAGCAATCGGTGGATGTTTCTCTCTCACTCTCTCGTTTGTGATTTTCTTTGATCCATTTTTCAATCTGATAACATATTCAAACCTCTGAGTACAACCAAACATGATTTGTTTTTCAATATTCACATCAATTATAAAAATGCGTCGTGTGTTATCTGACATAAGTGATGCACACTACAGTAATGGATGCATACGCTACATGTGATATAAGGAGTTCATAGATATATTTTTTCTTTAATAAATTACTTATGATGATAAAAAAGGAATAAATGATAACAACACCAGGTTAGTTCATTTCATTTTATTATCAATTAAGCGTTTTGTTTATTTTATTGTAACATGCAGTGGGAGGGGATTCCAGTAAACACCAGCAAGAGACAGGAGTAATGCTCAAGGACATTTTTAAAATTACCGGTTTTTATGAACCCGGATATCTCGGGACCCGGTTATGTCGACGATTTTTTTACACCCCCGACGTAATCGAGATAACCGGGTTTGACTGTATATGCGGAACATACTTCTGGGTTAAAATAGTTAGCATGGGGGGGGTCAGTTTACGAAGCATGTCACTTTGTGTTAACTTGTAGAAGCAGAGTGGGTATTCTCAAATAATCTTTTTCGTTTTTAATAATAAACATGAGTGCCTGTGAGAGCAAATGCTGTTTCAGATGGATTATAATTTTACATAATAACAAGGCAACTAATAATAATTATTCATGACTGCTGAGGACTAAAATAACATGCATATGGTATTGTCTTGTATCGATTCTCCGTCTCTTGTATCAATATGCACATCATTTTAGCAAAAGTATCGATGCCTTGATATATCAATGAATCGTTTCACCCCTACAACCATCCAGTTAATCTGCACAGTACTATTTTCCATATCTTTATATTTGTTAACATAAGTCTCTGAGTTAAAAATGTGGAACTTGATCTATTCTGAGGTCAATCGAACAAAACTGCCCATTTTCATTTTTAAACAGGAGAAAGAAACAGAGTAATTTACCTATTTCCCACTGGTCAAAAATTCTTTCCAGCCTGTTTTTCACAGAGATGAGGAATTCTGGTTTCAGCAGCTGTTTAGAATGACTGGTTTCCTGTTTTTGTCTCTGGTTGGACTGGGTGACTTGAGTGGTTACCTGCTTATCGAACAGCTCCTGTGGTGCATGACTGTAGTAGGCAAAGATAAGTTTCAGCTGTGTAATTCCTATGGAAGCTTGCTGCAAGTCCGATCTTCTCAGAATCTGCATTATAAAAAGTTAAGTGTGCAACTGAATACAGAATTCATATACTGTGAGACACTTTAAATTCATCGAGTCTCATTTATCATGGTTTTTGTAGGCAAGCCAGGCCACAAATATCAAGTCACAAGAAAATATCAACCAAACCAACATTTGCCCCCATCCATCATATGCAACTGAGAAGTATCACTTGTTTCTTTGTTTAATACATAGCTCTCTAAAGTGAAATATAACAAGTACATGCGTGACAAAGAAAACTGAAACTGACCGATTGATTACAATTAAATTATAATGCTAAATATCATGAAAATGAAAACTCTCAAAAGATTGCAATAACTCTACCTTATGAATAGTACTGTAATAAAAGCAGATTTACACACTTACTGTGTCCTTCTTTATTTCCCAAAGCACGTAATAATCCTCGTTATGAATACATATTTACACAAATGCTAACTCAACAATCATGCAATAGTCCCATTTATGAATACATGTTTACACAACTGCTAACTCAACAATCATGTAATAGTCCCATTTATGAATACATGTTTTCACAACTGCTAACTCAACAATCATGTAATAGTCCCATTTATGAATACATGTATACACAACTGCTAACTCAACAATCAGCAGATTAGTCCTGCTTTCTCAAAGTCCTTTTCAATCAAGTCACTCTGAAGTCATACTTTGTCATGTGTGCAGATAAACCACTTTGCATGGCTTAAGGGTGGATGTTTTTAGGTCAACTGAGACCTGATTTGAATGTGAATCTAACAACAATTTATGTCAAACAGCTTTAGAGTTATTCTGTGGGAAACATTAAAATTTTGATCTGTTATCATGATTTTGAAAATATGGTTGTGGTACACAACAAACATAAGTGTCATATATTAATATAACAAGTTTCATCCATTTATCTCAAATAACACAAAAGCAACAGAGAAGAATGAAAGTGCGATGGGCACACTGATAGACAAAGAGACAGGGAGAATTCTGCCACCTGCTTTTCACAAAAAAGGTATAGGATTAAAAAAACTTCTAAGGATGCCATTCAAAACTCAGAAATTCACCCTACTGGTGTTGATGAAACATTACCATGGCTAGCAGGAAGTAAATGTCTTGCTGTGTGCTAACCTAGTGAGAAAACAATTCAGAATGCATGCCAGTACCTGGTCAAGAGTAATGTGTGTAGAAATGACCTCTGGTTTCTCCATTGTTACACACTCATACACTACAGCAGACAGCAACTGAAGTAGAGCCTCCTTCTGCAAGGAAAACAATGTGATAATTATCAATGTATCATGTAAAAGAAATGGTAAAACAAAGACCCAGATCTACAACAAAGATCGAAGTCTATCAAGTTTGTTCTATGTCAATTTCAAGCATGCAACACAAGCCCTGATCTGTGGACACACTATACAACATATCTGGGTCAATACAATCTGTTCTATGTATGATCTCAAGCATGCAACATGGGCCCTGATCTGTGGACACATTATACAACATATTTGGGTCAATACAATTTGTTCTCTGTATGATCTCATGCATGCAACACAAGCCCTGATCTGTGGACACATTATACAACATATTTGGGTCAATACATTTTGTTCTGTGTAGGATCACAAGCATAAAACTGAGGCACTGATTTGCTGGCATATTAATCAATGACAGTTTTGGGTCCATGCAGTTTTTTCAATGTATGATTTCAAGCAAACAGCTCAGACCCAGATCTGCTGGCACATTAAAGAATGACAAATCTGGGTCTATTAAGTTAGTCTGGTGCACACCTTTAAGCATACAACACATTTCCAAGACTACTGACACATTATGCAATGACAGATTTAGGTTTATGCAGTTAGTTCTATGTAGGATCCCAAGCATACAACATTGACCCTGATTTACTGGCACATAACGAAATTAAAGATTTAGTTCTAAGCAGGTGGCATTTGTGTACATTTTATACACGGAGACAGTGTGATATTCATCAGTAATCTCATGACTGTCACTAAGATTTTCACTGCATACTTTAGAATAGTGTTTATCTCAATTCAGTGTTAGATTTGTTTTAACAGTCCAAAAGTTCTTACTGTCCTGATCCAGTTCTGCATTATCAGTTGTGTCCTTTCTCTTTCACTGTCCATCTTCTATTAAATCAAGTGTTAAAACAATAACATTATGTCTTCCCTATCACTTTGTCTTGTACTTGTTCAGTTCTATCATCACCAATCTAAAGTAATTATTGTTTTATATTACTTTGTTTTTCGCTGGAATGCTATGATAAGAGTAATTACTGTATTAAGTAAACAATTAATTACTTGCAATTGGAATTACTCTTCCAAGTCACATCTCAATCGGATCCTTTATCTAAAATTCTGCAGTGGTTAGGAATTACTCCAATGCCTTTGATAATTTAGAAAATCTTAAGGATGGTCAACATGGCAGAGAGAATATGCTACAGTAAGAACTTAAACATGTTCAAATGATCGAAAAAATATATGCAGCCCTTATCTTTGATCAGTTCTGAAATTAATTTTAAAAAGGATATCGTAGTGAAAACTAGTTTTAGAAATAAAAGAAATATCTTTTACATTTTCTACAATTGTTGCATGCATGGAGAACAAAATACTGTCTGCTAAGGGACAAACCAATTATTATGGCTGAGAGGAAGGGAACCTTGGATTTATTTTCAAACCAGAAATATTTTTTACTCATTTACCTCAACATAGTTAATTCTTTTCACCTAACATAATTGGACATTTTTTTTTTTGGCAAATCAGAGCTATAATTTTTGGAAAGCTATCTGAAGGCTGGAAATTTTTATTTGGTTATTAAAATATTCCCCCCCACCCCTTGAAAACTAAACTAGCAGTTATGGAGTTTAATGCAAAGGAATCTATAAACCATGCTGATCACTATTTATCATTTTTTTAAAACAATATTTCAATGAGTGCCAAATAAGAAACTTGGTTCTTATAAAGTAAATTTTTTACCCATTGAAAAGGAATCAAAAATTATGACTCATTCAAAATATTTCTGTTTATATCATGCCAGTATGTTGGCAGTCTGTGTTTAGTACATGTCTGTCCAGCTGATTGTGTTTTGTATAATCTTACATTATGAAGGATGTTTAATGGTCAAATCAGTTGCATAGTTAACATTTCATCCCAGTTGATCTGTTTTCGTGTTCAACATAGACCTGTTCTCTGCCAGTTCATTCGATACACTCAGCTGCTCTCAGGTATCATACATTGACAATGGTTTCTAACCAATTGTATGATGATAACACTCAAATATACAAATCTAGCTGCCCAAATGAAGCTGAGGCTACCATCCAAGGCGTAGAGAGGATGCATTTCTGATGTTAAGTCATGAATGACATTTAACATATGAATGATGATAAAACTGAAGCCATCCTGATCACCACACAATGACTTTCTCATTCATATCCATTACCTCAAAAAAATAAGTATCTGCAATACCATTTTGTATTTATACAGTCAGTTCAAAACCTAGGTGACACTCTCAACAGTAGGCTCACACTACAGACCTGCCAACCCTGACAAGTCTGTCTCTTTAAGGCAGTTCATTTTCTTCCATAAGTTTGACCAGTTTACAGTAAGATGTAACAAAATATCATAAACTATTATTGTAAAGCTGGAAAATGTAATTAAAAGTTTGGTATTTGAAACATTTAGCAAAGATAAGCATTACGTTCAACTGAAAGGTTTGTAAAGTATGTGTGGGACTTTATTTACCACCAGTACAGTTACACAAACTCTAGTTCCAAACCCTATGCTGTTCAATGGCTTGTTGCTATCTCTCAAGTTGACATAATTCTTGGAAATTCTTTTTCCATTTCACATGACGATGGCAATCATATCTCCCACCACGAGTCATATTCAAACTAGCACGTGATGACCAATAAACGGAATTGTGTCCCTTCCAGCTTTTATTCACAAAAATCCGAATATTCCTTTTTATTCTTTTGGGATGATTATTAACACTTTTCATGAGGCTTTTTTTCCCTTTTGTCTTAAACATGCCTCGCTTGCTGGATGCCATTTTAAGAATATTTTATCAACAGTTTGATTATGCAGATGCTTCGCATGAACAAATAGGTGCAGTTTAAAGCATCTGAGATGCTGCAAACATAAGTCTGGTTCCCTGACTAATTTCACTAATTCTAATATGAAATCCGGATCCCAACCAAACATGGATGAACAAATTTTCCAGATTTTTTGGCAACAATCATTTTTCTATAGTTGTTGCTTTTATGCAGTAAGTCTGTATTTCAAGGGTAATCTTCCTAAGATGTGCGGCAAAATCGTAAGGGTTGGCAGGTCTGTCATTACTCCAACATGTCATGAACATAGGCAAGGCTGCATATCTGGAGCTAAGATGCATTAGCTCATTTGCAATTTTCTTTCAGTTGATGCCACTAAAACACTTGTGTGTTCCTTAGCACTTTCAAGACTGGGTTATTGTAATTCATTTCTACCTGGTTCATCTCAGTATCTACTACAGAAACTTCAAAAAGTTCAAAACATGGCTACTCATATCATCCTTAGAGTACAAAGACCTGATCACACCTATCTCCTACTCTGTAACCTTCACTACCAACACATTTGATCCAGAATCAAACACAAAATCTGTTCACTATGCTGCATTTCATTGAATGTCTCCACAGCCCAATATACCCATCATACCTCACCCATGTGTACATATCACCTATAAAGTTGCACTACTTGCATTTTCATTGTTCCTACTGTTGAAACAAAGTCATACACACAACGTTCATTTGCATACCAGGGGTCAGCTAAGTGGAGCAAATTGCCCATAGATCTTGGATATGTGGACGATGTGATCTCTTTCAAGGGTGCTCTTAAAACTCACCTATTTTGAATACAAGAAAAAACTTACTTCCTTAATTATTGTCAGCTTCTTATTGTTTTGTGACTTCATGGTGTTTGTTTTTGCAATCTTGTCACTGTATACGTTTTTATGTGTCATCTAATACTGCTTAGAGGTTCTAAAGATTGGACAATGTACCAAGTCCACTTATTATTATTGTTGTTATTATTATTATTATCATTTACTTTAATCTTCTATGTCTGTGGATCCACCTGTCTTACATATTCTTGATAAAACTCCTTAGTAACATTAAAACTGCACTGTGTGTGAATCGGGGATGACTATGTTGGTGTAAGGGACAGACAAAAAGACTATGTACACTTTTAATCCATAACACTTTGAGATGCCCCCCATGATCTCAATTACACAACAAACTACTTGCTTTATGCACTGATCTAAAACTGCATGCTAAAACTGCTATTCTTAAAGAAGAGGACACTACTATGAGTGTGTGTGTGTGATTTAGATTTTTAACATAGCTTTAACAAATTTTCAGTCATATCTCTTTGATGTCTGCAGTGAGGCAGTTTATAGTGGTATCTAGCACTGGGGCATCATGCCACACACACCAGGCCAACCAGTCCTAACACTAACCTCTTAATGCTGAGTGCCAAGCATGACAGCTGTTAGTATCATTTTATCAGTCTTTGGTATCACTTGGCCAGGGTTCAAACCTGCAACCTCCCACATCTGAGGCAAATACTCTAACCACTAGGCCACTGGAGCGGTCGTACACTACTATGAATGAAAACTATTTCATCCCATATGTGACATCAGTACATAGTCTATGACTATCACATAAATTAATGTGAAAGTATCAGTTTCCACTCTCATGCCATCCATTATTATTTTGATTTGTCATATGATCATATTAGCAAAGTCAAGTTCTATTTTTAGACAAGGAAAATCCTATGTATGTCAAACTTTGGTCATCTTTAAATGCGATTTTCTGCCTTATCTGATTAAACATGACCTTCATTTCAAACTTTTTCGAAATTTTAAAATCAAACAGAAAATGAAAGCAAAGTTAATTTTTTGAAAATTTATGCAGGAGATCTCTTTTAAGAATAGACTTATTTCAAGTGAATATATATTTTTAGTTCTTAATTCTTAAGCATGAAATATATTACTTGTCACAAGACCATACTCCATTAGTTCTGTAGAATGTGCCCATGCAGGTTTTACAATTATACACTGTGTACACAATTTCTGGTCACTGCTGGTACCATTACCTTGAAAATTAATGCCAGAGCCAGATGGGGGCAGCCGGGACGTTTCACCAGAGGCTAACATCAGTCCCTGTAATGAAAATGGACTTGCAAAGGCCCATCTTTCATAGACTATGCAGGTTAAGACTGGGACTGCAGAGCCATCTCCACGCCCACATGAATGCACAGAACCTGTCCTCTTCGGATTCAAAGGACTACCAGTGATTGTGTGATTGACCTTTCTCCAAAATTAGGGTAGGAGTTTGGGCCTTCCTGACTAATGTCATTTTTTTAAAACCTGTTTCCATGGATCCGAGTTCAGGACACTGGTTTTCCCTTTGGAGATTGCTGGTCTACCTGATATTTGTCATGTTCTTTGTTAAAATGTTAATAAAAGCCTGGCCTTGTTTACATTTTAGAATGTGCTGGAAATGAACTTTTGACCCTGATCCTGGTCCACTTATTGGGTCTTATGTTTTTATATTAAGGTTGTTTACATCAGACTTATTCTTTCCTATCTTAACATCTGTAGTGGAATCATTTTGTTTTAGATGTGGTCAGTTATTATTTGAGAGGATTTATTTATTTAAAGTATTCATTGAAATTACAAAGTACTCGTTGACTTAAGGACTAAATCAATTATTTGGGATCACTGAGAATTCAAACACATTTCTGGATCACATCATTGAGATACAGCAGGTCTATTGGCACATCAGCACATTCAAGATTGGAATTAATGTGAAACACTACTGGAATTCATTTGGAACACTCTTTACTTTTGGACTTTGGATCTAATTCACACTACTGTAAGTTCCTTTTAAATTTTCACTTTGTATTATAGGGAAATAAATTATTTGTTGAATTTTACTGAACTTGTTAGTTTTGCTCTTCTCTGTTGCTTTGTTTAAGACCACAGAGTCATAACAAAGTCTTATGGTGAAAATCATAAGCTGACAAAACCATCCATTCAAAAGGAGTAATAATATCAAGATTTTCAAGATAGCCACTGTGGCAGCCATAATGGCCATTAGATTGGCATCTTATTCATTTAGAACATGGCTCATACATAAATTTCAAACAAAACTGAAAGGACTTCTTAGGGCCTTATCACCCACCTTTAAGGCCCCATTAAATCAGCTAATCTTATCTTTACCAATGTGTTTCAGCATTTTTTCAACAAAGCAGTTTTCATAATTATTACATATCATTCTCCATTTCACATGCTTGGATTACACCTTCTGTTCAAAGTATCATCAAACAAAACAACACAGTAACTCTTAATCACTTGTTTCAATAAAAGCATTCAGCAATGCAGAGAAAGCCTTTCTCTCACCACATGAAAATCAGTCAGCAATGTTGCTATCAGGAAACATAAGCCTGAAAAGCTTTGCATTGTTTTCATTAGATTTCCAAGAGTTATGGGTCACAATCGTTTGTATTGTCCACAAAACTTCAGCTTTCAGTACATCATTTTTTAAAACACAGCTAGCAATACACACACTGTATGCCATAAGAAGAGGTACTAAGCCTGACTGGTGGATGGCATAGAGGTTTATGTACATGTAGTGAGCCAGTTAAACTTACCACAATATTATTTTTTTCTATTTTACACTCTGCCATATTCGAATTGTTCCTGCTGGCATTTAATCAGATCCTTTTCTGAAAAAAGAAATTCGCGAAGGTTTCTTATTCCCAAGATTTTGCAAGTAATTTGTGCTTCTCACTTTTTATAATCTGACTTTTGTGCACTTTCACCAATTTTCCCCCAAGGTCTACATTCTTACAACAAGATGTACAGTACAACTTGTACCTACTGATCTTTACTTTCCTGTCCCAACTGTAGTCTGGCAACCACTTCCCTCTGAACACACACTTTGCAGGCATGACAAAGCAGAATAATTCTCATTCATGCATGTCAACCAATAAGTACAGATACATTGGAAATCTTGCAATGCTAGTACTTTGTACATTTAGACAGGCTAGTTCTATGGCAACCTGTGTACATCATTATTTCAGACCAAAAGGTCTACTTTTTCCTCATTTTTAAAACCACATCAAATATTCTTTTTGTGGAAGGTATCTCTTATCACGTGAAATTCATGGACATTTAAAGGCAATTTGATGAAATGCAAGAACTTTTCAAGGCTGAGTTGAATTTAAGGACTTTTACAGGTTACCAGTGACTTTCAGTAACTTCTCAAGGCTGTGTGAACCACGTTGAACCAACCAGACAGGATATGAATTCTAGTGAAAATCCCACTTTAATATGACTTTCTGTTGAGAAGGAAAAGAAATAACAAGATTTTCAAGTTTGCTGCCATGGCAAACCATATTAGACATTATATAGTAGCCATTTTCATCTAGTACCAACCAGACATCATTAAAAGTCTTTCAGTGAAAATCCCAGGCTCATTTGGCTATCTCAACTAGACATCATAAAAAGTCTTTCAGTGAAAATCCCAGGCTCATTTGGCTATCTCAACTAGAATCATAAAAAGTCTTTCAGTGAAAATCCCAGGCTCATTTGGCTATCTCAACTAGACATCATAAAAAGTCTTTCAGTGAAAATCCCAGGCTCATTTGGCTATCTCAACTAGACATCATAAAAAGTCTTTCAGTGAAAATCCCAGGCTCATTTGGCTATCTCAACCAGACATCATTAAAAGTCTTTCAGTGAAAATCCCAGGCTCATTTGGCTATCTCAACTAGACATCATAAAAAGTCTTTCAGTGAAAATCCCAGGCTCATTTGGCTATCTCTTAATGAGTAGTGACATGATTTTCAAGTTGACCACCATGCAGCCATATTAGACATAAGAACTACCCCTTTTTCATTTAGAAACAACCAGACATTATATTAAGTCATCTGGTGAAAACCCCTGGTCTGTGTGACTTTCCATTCATGAGGAGTAAGAAGATTTTTAAGATGGCTGCTATTTCAGCCATACTGAATGTTAGATCAAAAGCATTTTCATCTAGGATAAAGAAGACATAAATATTTTAGTGAAAACCCCATGTTGATATGACCAGCCATTCAGTGGGAGTAGCAATAACAAAATTTTCAAAATGGCTGCTGTGGTGGCTATACTGGATGTCTGAACTATTCTGGTCTATAACCAGTAGAACTAAAAAAAAAATTTTTTTCACACTATTTGGGTAGAAGGTCATGGGTTCAAACCCCCGATGAGTCACACATAAGACTTATAGAAATGGTACTAGCAGCTGCCTCGCTAGTCGCTCAATGTTAAGAGGTTAGCATTAGGGCTGGTCAATCTTGTGTAAGGATAATGTGACTGGGTGGGTCATGATGCCACATGTCTGCAACATGATGCCCCTGTGCTAGACATCACTATAAACTGCCACACTGCAGACATCATAGCGATAAAACTGCAAAAATTGTTAAAACTACATTAAAAATCCAAATCACACACACACACACTATTTGGATGCCAGAAATGATTTTTCAACAAAATCCCAGGCCTCACACACCACCCAAAACTAAACAGTCAGGACTTAAACTACCCAAAGTGATCGTTTCCATGGGCATTAAGCTTGTTTGTTTACTGTTTCAAACAGGTTACTGGCATATATTATGGTGTGAAGGAGGGTCTCTCTCTCGCCATCTCACAAAAATTAACATTGTTTTTCTAAACATTACTCGGGGGTGGGGGGTGGGGGCACAAAATTTTGCTATTTGCATGCCACATTGTGTTCTGGCAGATATGCAAAAACATAAATAATACAAGCTCTTCTGTGATTCTGGGAAAGAACAAAACAATTCTTTTTGGTGAATTTATCTTACCTTTTTTTCATCTCTACCAAGGAAGTGCTCCGTCAAGGCTAAAATTTTATTGTCTGAGGTGAAGGACTTGATAACATCAGGCTGAAATGGGTCAAGGTGAGGAGTTATGTGCTGTGTATTTACGACAATTGATTCTGTTAAAATTGGCAAAGTTCTACTAAATGATAACAATCAACAATGTAGGCATTAATAAGCCAGCACAACAGCAGATCTGGGTTTACTCTTTAGCCACATTATACAGTTATATACAGCAGAATTTCTTGTACATAACCCCTCAAGTTTAAGTTGTTGCTAATGTACAATATACATCTAGTCCTACTGACCACAGATAAGTTTATGTGGTCTACGCAGGTAACCACTTAAGTTTAAATTAAAACCAACATTTCACCTCTTACAAGGAGAACTGAAGTTGTTGAACATAACTGTAAATTTGATATATGTTACCCCAACTTTTGAATCTGATAATACAGTGAAACCTATCTTGCAAGACTACTGCTATGAGAGACCACCTGTCTTGAGAGACCAGCTCCTCAATGCAGATTTATCGATTATATAGTATTATGACCTGTCATAAGAGACCACTTGTCTTGAAAGACCAATATGTTTTGGTTGAAAGGGTGATCTTTCAACGCAGGTTCAACTGTATATTATTTATTAACATACCTTTCTAGTCACGCTTTTTGCTGGTTATAACACAAAGAAATAATGATATACAGACCAGTGACCTAAAGTTGCTGAGTAACATGGCATCACTGACACACACACACACACACACACACAATCTCTTTTGATTTTATGGCCAAAAAGCAATGCAGTTTAAAACACTGACATTGATTTTTGATTAAAAGAACAAAAACAACAGAACAATGCAAAATTAAATATCAATGTCGAATAAAACAATAATTTATAAAAGCTACTCCCAACTCTGGCCTGCTGTAAGACCAATGCATCCGATGATGATGCTTCCATTAAGGTCCTCAGCTTTCTTAAGAGTGCAGTTTATATAATAAATTTGACTTTGTAGCTGAAGGACTTAACCTTTCGCTTTTTGAGAGACCTAAACTTTCTTTGGTACTATATAGCCAGGATTGTGCTGATGTGCTGTTACACACATATACATACATAACAAAGATAAACTTAGATCTCTAATCAGATAACCATTATGCATATTTCTACATTTGTTTCTCGAGTATCAAGAATTTCATGCCTACCTTGTTTAATAGTCCTTTGTTAAGGCATTAGTTGGGCATGGTTGACTCTCAAGATTATGGACCAACAGGTCTCGGACACATCAAACTTTGTTCAAGGTGTGTGGTCTTACAAAACTAATTGAACAGAACCATCATTTTCTTATTAGACTTATCATAACCATGACATTTGGACCAAAAATCCATATTACCCGAAGTGCAAGCCAGTCACATAATTTGGTCAAGGAAGTTACTCGAGAACAAAAATTATTCTGCAAGACTTGTTTATCCTTGGGCCACAATGTCCAAATGCTTTATAATGTTCTTTATTACCTTAAATTGGTCACAGCATTTGATTGAGTGGTCCATCAGTGACCATTACCTCAGGTATAATGTTTTTATCACTAGGTGTGCCGAAGACTGTTATATAATGGTGGTCAATTAAGAAACAAAGGCATAACAAAGGCAGCATACAACAAAATTGTGATAATCAGAGAACATTTATAATTTCTAAATTAACAAAGGTATAGGGTAACAAAAGTGCATTAATCACATCTCAATCATAATTGGCAATTATGGTCACAGGTTTAAAACTATTAAAGCATGACAAGAAATGCTTTCTTATGTACCATTTTGACCAAATAATTTAGAAATGTCTTTTCACCATCATTTTTAACTTAATTGAATACAGCTTGAAGTAAATCTCTCTTGTATTTTAATTAGTCATTTTCATTTTAATATCAATATACTAACATGATCTTGTATTCTAATTAGTCATCTTCATTTTAATAATCAATATACTGACATGCTCTTGTATTCCAATTAGTCATTTTCATTTTAATATCAATATACTAACATGATCTTGTATTCTAATTAGTCCTCTTCATTTTAATAATCAATATACTGACATGCTCTTGTATTCTAATTAGTCATTTTCATTTTAATATCAATATACTAACATGATCTTGTATTCTAATTAGTCCTCTTCATCTTAATAATCAATATACTCATATGCTCTTGTATTCCAATTAGTCATCTTCATTTTAATAATCAATATACTGACATGCTCTTGTATTCTAATTAGTCATTTTCATTTTAATATCAATATACTGACATGCTCTTGTATTCTAATTAGTCATCTTCATTTTAATAATCAATATACTGACATGCTCTTGTATTCCAATTAGTCATCTTCATTTTAATAATCAATATACTGACATGCTCTTGTATTCTAATTAGTCATTTTCATTTTAATATCAATATACTAACATGATCTTGTATTCTAATTAGTCCTCTTCATTTTAATAATCAATATACTCATATGCTCTTGTATTCCAATTAGTCATCTTCATTTTAATAATCAATATACTGACATGCTCTTGTATTCTAATTAGTCATCTTCATTTTAATAATCAATATACTGACATGCTCTTGTATTCCAATTAGTCCTCTTCATTTTAATAATCAATATACTCATATGCTCTTGTATTCCAATTAGTCATCTTCATTTTAATAATCAATATACTGACATGCTCTTGTATTCCAATTAGTCATCTTCATTTTAATAATCAATATACTGACATGCTCTTGTATTCCAATTAGTCATCTTCATTTTAATATCAATATACCGACAGGTTCTTGTCCTATTACACTTCAAGAGTCTTGACAAAAATATACTGTGAAATAAACATGATGACCATATCAGTACACCCTGAATCGTGCATGGCGTGATGTTTCCATGTTTAAGGCAGGGTTTAGATGCCATTACGAATAATGCCAGGTATAATGCAATTACGAATAATGCAAGATGCCATTACGAATAATGTCAGATATAATGCAATTATGAATAATGCAAGATGCCATTACAAATAATAATAATGAAGATAATGATGTTTCCTTTGCTACTTCACACATTGCGCTATGCTTATAATGTTCTGGTAGAAAGGATTTTAATTTCGTGGATTATGTTATTTCTGATTGTGGCAATGTCTCATCTACAATACCGACTACTGAAAATATTGTTTGTGAAATTAGTGATTGCCAGAGTGACCAAAATGTTTTTACATGTGAAAGTGATGAGGACTGTGACGATTTAGTAACATTTTGTTTTGTCCAAAGCCAGCAAGGTTCAAGATCATGTAGTATACATCAGCTTGTACCTACAAGCTCACACCGAAATGCCTGATATTTTTGTATCAACAAAAAATCTCAGATGAATAATGACAATTTCTTTCTGGCAGGTACACATATGCTGACACTTTCAAAAGATGATAAAACTTTTTAAATGCTCAGAAAGCAGTTAGTAGCCTTTCAATACTGTATGTTTAAGTTTCTTCAGTATACCTTTAGCATAAAATTAAAAATAACAATGCAATTTTTACTGAAAATACTGTAAATGACTTACTTTAACAGTTCTGGGGGTGAAATGTTCTGCAGTCAGAGACATGGCAAGCATACTGCGGTATCCCTGTTTATACAAATATGCTCAGTAAATTCACTATCAAGAAACAGGTGATATGGAAAAAACTTTCAAAATGTTATGTATAATGGCTAGAAACAGCCCACAAACACAACAGTAACACAAAAATTAATGTCATGAACCAACTATTAAATTTAGCTCCATACAGCCATAACTGTGCTGACATCCATCAAATCCTATATGTACATATAGGATTAAAATATAAATATTTACATAAGTAAATTCGGCAATATTTTATCAGAAACACTGAATTGTGGCATTATGTTGGCTAAATTACAAAGAAATTATAAATTAAAGAACAAGGTATTAATCATTTTTTCAACAAAATGTTTGAAAATGATTTAAAAAAACCAGACATAAGTTTCTTATTTCATAATATTAAGACAATACGGATGGTTTTAATTTCACAAATACTTGTTTAGCCAGTATCATCTAAAACTGTTTGTCCAGCCATAAAACTACCATTTACATCTACTATTCATTGTATACAGGACTGTCATCAGCTAACTAACAATGCTCATTAACAAATGATAAGAAAGTGACAAGGATGCAAAGAATAAAGGGTGTCAATTTTCCTGCAAACCTTTGGATCTTCCATGTAAGATAGGTGTCCTGCCCTCTGTTTGACATATAGTGTTCCATTGTGATGGAGAAGTAGTCTGCAAGTAATATAAAATGGGCAATAAATAAAGAACAGTTAGGAGTTATTAAATTTAATTTAAAATTATCTTGATAATAACCAAAGAACAAGATTTTGTAGTATCCTAGCAATAAAATCTGCAAGTGAATTACCTCATTACAATGGTCCCTATTTATAATGATGTTACCAGAAGCCATCAAAATGATTTACATTATCAGTGAGGAAGCCCTACAGTGAAGGATGTTAAAATAAGGCTATGTCCTGATAGATAATAAAATAAAGGATATAACAATGTGAAATTGCATTATAAATAGTTTTTATGAGCCAAGAACTAAAATAAAGTGCAATCAATTAGGTAGCAATGATAAAATATACTTCAACCAATTTAATGGAATCCATTACCATCACAACACTGTGCGACAGTGATATGCCGAGGTGATTTATACTTACGGACAACTGTACATATTTCTAGACAAATATTACAATATGAGATGTGCTCACTGTGAAAAATATGTATACTATCACCTCGCCAAAAGCCTAACTTCCATGCTGATAGATCTGTTTGCTGTCTACATACAAATCAAGGTAAGGGAAAAGAGGCTAGAAAATGAAATATCAGAATTAGAGTGGTTGGTGGAAAGGAAAGGAGGGAATACAATGAAAGAAATAAATTATTTTTTTCTTTAAATCATACTAATAATTATATTTTTAATTATCAGTACAATCTCAAGGAGCAGAATTCTGAAGTAGTCAACAAACCTAGTCACTTAAATGTTTAATTATTCCATGTACAAGAAAAGATATAATCAACAGAATTTTCCGTTCCAAAACTCAGCTTTAGTCTCTACCTCTTATCTACAAGTATTTCTTAAGCGATCTGCACTCTGTCTTAAATTTTTCTTTAAAAAGTATTAATATTTCATTTAGTACGAAACTCTGCTGTCTGCAACTTGTTTTCAGAAGAAATTTGGTTTCTGGTTTGGTTTGGTACTTTATGGCATAGCAACACATGCAGGTTATTTAATTGGAGTAAAGTGCCTTGCCCAAGGACACATCTTGGTAACTTGCCCAGGCTAGTCCAATGGTAGGACTTAAAATGGCACCCTTTTGGTCATGAACCTGGTACACTAACCACTGACCCACCGCAGCTCTCAAAGAAATTTGGTCCACTTCATCATAAGGTACAATCTCAATAAACAGGCTACACTAGAAGCTGCAGTGATTTTTTTATATTATATGGTAATAGGAAAAGCCTTCAAAATGTCAATACACTGATTGGCAGTTTTAAATGAATTACAGTCTTCAATTTTTATTTAGCTTGGGACATTTTGGCAAGTTCTAGCGCCAACAACTCCCTGCTTACATGTATATCTCCACTTCAGAATGACTAAATGTTTTCAACTTACTTAAGTGTACTCCAGTTCTTATCAACATGAAAGACAATTGGCCAGTATCTTGGACCGAGGATCTTAATCTAAAAATAAGAAAAATACAGTTTTATCTCATATACAATTAAGACTAAATCTACATTCAGAAAATAGAAAAATTGGCCTTAAAAGCTACAAATGTAATTCTCAATTTTACTGGCACTTAATGGCAATACCTGAAATTGCCTTCTACAGTGCACACAATAATAATAATTTCAAAAGAAGCGACTTTTAAGCACCCCACCCCACAAAAAAACTTCGAAAGTTTCCATCTGAAAAAGCCTTACTATGAAATGAAACAAAATCAGCTACATCTGCAACCAAAGATAGTTGCACATAAAGTTGATATATACAATAGTACTGTAAAAAAAAAGTCAATGGAATCTCCAGCTATCTCAAAATATTTCACACAAGGCTCTAGTACATGCAACTTAAAATAAACATTTAAAAGTCCAGTCAAGAATTCTATAAACATGGGTTTAAATAATATAAAGTCAGGTCTCTTACCTCCTCAATCAGATCCAGATCTGGGAGGATACAGGGTGCTGAAGTTTCATAGGAGACATTCTTATAATTCGAAGTATCCTGAAAACAACCAACTAAAACATTATATATATGTATATAAAATGCATACAGAGTTTTCATTTTTACCTGTGGGTTGCAAATTTTTGTGAAAGTGACAAGAGCTACAAACCATGAATTCAAAAAATACCCAACAAGCACAAACCCATCTATAAAAACAAGAACCTCACCCAAACTTCTTTATCAAAGGGAAATCCACAAAAATTCAATTCTTTAACTGGCAATTCATCATCAAGATCGACCATCTGCACAATTCATCATTGCGATCACCCATTTTAACAATTCATCATTAAAATTCCCATCTTAAGAAGAGTGAATATTATTACAACAGGCTGCATCTTTTTGTCCATGTCATTTCTCTGAACAGCCAAGCCACATGGTCAAACCAATGTTTAAGGATGAATCGATAGGTTATCTTAACAATGTCATAATGGACAGATGGTCTTTTACGCATTTGCCTAGAAATAGCTTCAAAGAAATCAAGATTAGTTCATTATGAGCAAACCATCAGTAGTGAAGTGGTTTTGAATTAAAATGAATTTACATATACATGTAAAATGTTAACCCATACATTTATTTATGCATAAAAGGATATTAAATCTTTGGCTACAAGGAATAATTAATATTTCCAGCCTCTTACGCTGTCATTTGTTATTGAATACGTAAGCTCAAGGAAGGACTTTAAAAACCTTAAATTTGATTTCTAGTGGCACATAACAGGCGTAACCAGTGTCAACATCACGCGGTAACATGACTCTAGGCTCGGCAGCCAGCACATACAGGTGACGGAATGCTTGCAGGTGATACCTGGAGTGAAAATAATTTTCTGTTTTGGTAAATAGTACAGCAAGAAAATTATGTAAAGAATAAATATGACTTTCAAGAGAATCAATTGGAGGAATTTGCATTAAACTTAATCTTAGAATATTCGTTTCCCTTCCTAGCAGAAAACACAAATCTGCTTCTTGTTACCAGTATCCAAGTACATGCAACTAATGAAGAACCTTACATAATTTTAAAATTTAATTATGCCTGTGTTTTACATGAAATTAAACAAGTGACAATATTTGTATACTTTTAATCTATCCTGAAATACAATCTATCCAGAAAACAAATTATTTTTATAATCATTTCAGGCATTTAAGGGAACTGAAACACTAACAAGTCAAAATTTGTGTTAAATTCTTTTATCAGTTTATAATTCATATATATTTGCCCAAATCATTAAATATTACAATTCTTGTTTATTTGAAACAGAACTTTTACTGCTAGAGCTAGCAAATAAATTATCCCAAGTGTATCCCACCTGTTATCATTGCTGTGGATAGGAAATTTGGGGTAGAATGCACACAGCAACACACCAATCGCGTCTGGATTCGTACTCAATGTGTACCTGCAATTGTAAAATTTTCATGTCACCTTTAACTAAAGCCAATTTAAATGGATGTTTATAATTTGATCTTGCATATATAGTAATCGAATTTGTATTCTGGATTACATCTGATAACATATGCATTATATGTCGACTGTATTTTTCAACAAAATTATTTACAGGTATCATCTTGTTCTTATTGATGGCTGTTTTCTAATGACACTTTAAACACAATACTGGCTTTAACTGTGATAATAAAATGAAGATATGTCTTGTTTATGATCACTGTTCATATTACAGTTAGCATGTGTTTATAGATTTTTAAAATATATTTAAAAAAGTTAGCAAGTCTGGAATTATAATTTGATTTATACTTCTGTTTCCTGACACTAAGAAGAGTGGACACAGAAATGGTCTCCATTTGTCCATTCGTATTTTGTCTGTCCATCTGCTCTGTGATAGATCTAGCATACATACTTATTATTTGATTTGAACCAAATCTGCTGTTAAGTTTTATATAAACAACTCAGTTCCATTATAAACATTTTAGGCATAATGTAAAGTCCATTCATTGCACAGGCAGAATCTTATGACCACTCGGGCTTTCTTTTTTTTTAATTATTAGATTTCAACCTAATTTGCTTTGAAGTTTCTTCTCTAAAGAGCTTGAGTATGCTAATGAACACATTCTGCACATATTTCACAGAGTTATGGCCCTTGAATCTTAGCACATGTACTGCTAAAGCACACAACCTTGTGATCACTCTTTCACAATAATTATTATATTTCAACCAAACTTGCCTTGAAGCTTTATCAACATGTGACTGAGTATGATGATGAACACCTTGTATATATATTTCTTAGAGTTATGACCTTTGATCAACTTAGGATGGGCAAAGCCTTGTAATCCCAAAATCTTTCATATTACCTTGCAACAGCATCTAAACAAGAGTTTTACTATGATGATGAACAAACTCTGCATTTATTAAAGTTATAATTCTTAATCATCTTAGCAACATCATTGTGAATATACATTGTTGACAAAATCCTAGCTTCAGCACTTATAAATTTCAACCAAATGTGCTGCCATTTTAACAAGAGCCATGTATGGTGATGATCACATTCTGCATGTATTTCCTAAGAGTTATGGCCCTTGATCATGGTACCGCTGACATTACTAATACACTATTTTGTGAACACTCCAGTATCTGCACTCTTCATTTAATGGATTCAGGACATGGACCAACCTTCCTCCACCCAAAAATAGAAGTCCTATTGCCATTGATATCGCCATGTGAGATCCATACATAACATACAAGTTGTATGGTGGTCCCACCCTGGATCTGAACATTCGGCAGATACGTAAAACATCCAGATTTCCTGTGCCTGCCATCACCTGAACATAAGAATGAAAATCAAGGCTAAACAACAATTAAATGACTACAGTCAGTGACAATTAGAAAAGATACATTAGTAACCTCGGATGACAAGTAGGAGTAGGTACTGCCAACAAAAAAGATGCAGTGAATAAATAAATAATAAAGATTCAGGGAATAAATAAATCAGTCATGCCTCACAATATTGTTGCTAAGTAACTGTTTAATTTTATTTTGAAATTTTGAATTGTCTCCTTCATCTTTGCGTAAAAATTGTTTCCAGTATAATGACTGGCAGAGTCCCATGTGTGTGTTGTAACCCTATTCCATCAGGTTTGGACCCAACGTGACTGCCCTCTACATACTTAACAAATGCTGACATAGGAAAAACACACATGTATAATCCCTGTAACAGATTTTTATTTTCAGTTAAATGCTGTACCACACTAGCATATGTATGTGAGTATGATCCAAACAGAATGTCTCTTCTTGCCTTACTGGCAAGGGTATTTTTCGTACTAAAACATGAAAGGTTTTCTTTACAATAAGCCTCTAAAAGGAAGTTGATATTAACTAAATGTGAATACACTAAGTATAAAATACCACTAAATGTAGAGAATAAGAAACAGCTGTGGAGTCTTTTTTATGGACACAAGGCAAAAAGAGATAAGTGAAGACGTGAGCTGGCTTGATAAATCAGTCCAGAAGAAATAGGGTATAACTCTGTCAGACACTGACCAAACAAATTTTAATAGCGGACTGAGTAAATTAAGTAAATTTGACCAGCTTACCATTGCCATTGCCAGTAATATGTTGATCATACAGGACTCTACAGTACTCTTGCCAGCCTGTTCCACTAAAGAGGGTGTGGAGATTATCCTTAAGGACCTCTTCATACACTCCATCTATAAATCAAAGTATTAAAAAAATCTGATAGTTCTGTATTTTATGGCACAGCAACACATGTCAGTTATTGAGTACTAAGGCAACTGGAGTAAAGTGCCAACCCAGACTGATTTGATTATAAAATTCAAACCCAAACCTTTTTGGTCTGACATGACCCTGGCATACTAACCACTGAGCCACTGCAGGTCCTGGCATAGAGGCTTTAAGCGATACTAACTGACATATGACCAGATGGAAGAACGTTCAAGGTCCTCTTTACTAAAGTAAAAAATGCTCTAAATAACCTTTATGTTATTTAAAATTTTCTTTTCACGCCTTATTATTTGAGGACTGATTGTGTCAATTTCCTTTTATAATCATATTTATGATTTTTTTCAAATATTATCATAAGCCGAACAATAACCATGGGAAAAAACTACAATACGGTCTAATCAATTACCCAAATCGAACTGGACTCCCTTTACATAAAAATTTGAATGACAGTACGGTAGAGCTCTATTTGTTACTAATTTTAGTAAGACCATTCAGTTTGTTACTAATACAAGAAAATTGATACTATACCACACACATGAAGAACTGAAATCCCCAAGAAGATTTTAAATTACTGCAACAAGATGATTACTGCTAAATAACAGAATAAATAATAATAATCATAATAATAATAATAATAATTTATTTATTTATTTATTTAATGAGTGTGACTCATAAAGTCGATAACTGTTTTCCTTTCAGGTCCTCTTAAGGAAAGTATAACAATCTGCATAGAATAGTAATTACCCTTCTAATTTAATGTGTCTTTAATAATAAAGATACTAAATTCTATTACAATCTGTTAGTAACACATACATATATATGATATCTCTTCTTAAATACTGTAATATTTTTGCAGATTTTACATGCAGTGGAAGCTTTTTCCACAGAACTGTACAAGGTACTGGAAGCATTTTATAAATTGCTCTGTTCATGATAACACAAGCTTTTTTATTTTAACCCTGGTGATTCTGATATCTTTTTTTTTTTGTTTTCAATTGCTTGTGCAAACACAAAACACTGACCGTTGGGAACCAGTTTTACCTTAAGTTCTCAAGTCATGGTCATGGCTAGGACCATAGTACTTCTAACCCAAATTCTCTCTGCATCGTCATAATATGTAAGAATCTGTGGCAGTTTATAGTTAAGTCTAGCACTGGGGCATCATACTACAGACATGTAGCATGATGTCCCACAGTTACATTATCCTGACACCAGGCCGACCAGTCCATAACACTATCCTCTTAAAGCTGAGTGCCTAGCAAGGCAGATGTTAGTACCATTTATGTAAGTCTTTGATATGACTCGGCCTGGGTTCAAAACCCACGATCTGCATCTGAGGCAGATGCTCTAACCACTAGGCCACCAGAGAAGTCTGAATTCAGACAAACAAAATGAAATAAAAATTCATTATGAAAATGTTACAATTATATTATCATAATGATACTAAGACAAACTAGAGTGCAGTCCTTTCATACCATTTATACCCATGCATACCATACACCCAAATGTGAACACCACAGGCCCAGCCCAGCCAATCAGAGATGATGTACCTTTAAATGCTTGTTTCTGATTGGCTAATGGTGGAAAATCAAGCTCAGCTAGACCTGGGCCAATACCGTTTGCAATTAGATGCATGCTTGTTTCTGATTGGTTACTGCTGGAAAGTCAAACTCAGCCAGCCTTTGGCCAATACTATTTGCAATTAGATGCATGCTTGTTTCTGATTGGCTAATGGTGGAAAGTCAAACTCAGCCAGACCTGGGCCAATACTTTTTGCAGTTAGATGCATGGCATACAAATCAGATTTGATATTTTGCATTTTAGTAGCAGAATCTTGGTTATATTTTAGATGATTATTTAATCTGATTCATTCAATGTAAGCACTCATGTTTTTGTCCTGGGGCTGTTCCATTTAAGCATACATGGAACCCAGGGATGCACTTCTAAAAAAGAAATTTATGCCATGTTACTCTAATTATTCAAAGAGTTTACATGAAGAAAAAAAATTATAAATTACATTTATGGTTGACTACTCCTTATTAAATATAACATCCATTAGAATGTTCTTTGTTTCTATACAAAATTTTACAAATTAGAGGCATACTTAAGTGGAGTGTATGGAGTGATGATAACAATACCATGTATTTATAACAGAATGTCCTTTATATTCACTGACAGAATGTACATAGATAACTCAGCATCAAAATAAATAAAAAATTCAAGAAGAAACTAGAAATGTCTAATGTAATACAAATGCTCCAACAACGTGCCTAAGAACTGGTCTTAACACATTAACCCCTGGAGCTTTTTGTCATTTTTGCCTAAAAATCGAGTAGGAAACACATTTTGAAAGCTATTTCTGAATAGACTCAAAAACACCAAATCCCCAGTCATCTTTCAATAACATACTGCCTAATGGTGTTAGAAACATTGCTTTTCATTGGCTATTTGACTTGCGCATGAGCAGAAGGGTAAAAGTTGGACTTTTTTTTTTTTTTGCTAAACGGAGCCATCATTTTTGTATGGAGACCACTCTTTATTCCAAATGCCCATCTTATCCTACTTTTTGCAAAGGCTCATCTGTCTGTTTGCAGTTCATACTGGTTTGCCTTAGATCTGAGACCAAAATGTCTAAAATCCGGACACACAATCAGATTCCAACCACGGGCAAATGTTGGGTAAAAAAACGTCGGGTCCAAAAAATGAGGTTTTTCTATATGTATTTTGTAGTGCAACTAGATATTCCAGATTATTTGGTATCATTGTTGAGCTACATATGTCTACCTTTCTATAATACCACCCACTTTATTGTATCATGCATGACCATGACGCTACAGAGCTCGTCAGTAGGCTACTACCTCCTGAAATGTTAAGTCGTCGCTAGGGGTTAATGTGTTAAAAGAAAACAATGTGACTGATGGACAGGTTTGCATATGGACAAGGGCAATACTATAGACCTCTATCACTGTTCTGCAGGAAAACCTTATACTGAGAGCACACTCCAATAGTCCATATGACATAAGAGCACACTCCAATAGTCCATATGACATGAGAGCACACTCCAATAGTCCATATGACATAAGAGCACACTCCAATAGTCCATATGACATAAAGGTTCAGATAGATTTCATTTAACTGTATCAATATTCCTGACAGTAACAAGTTTCTGTTTTACTTACCAGTGTGCTGAATGCCATTTGATTGGCGGTCCCTGTATCAATATTCCTGACATTAAAAAGTTTCTGTTTTACTTACCAGTGTGTTGAATGCCATTTGATTGGCAGTCCCTGCAAACTTAAGACCAATCACCATACTGGCTCCAGCAATCACATTACAATATGCCTGGCTGGAAGTGAAACCAAAATAAATTTTACAAATTTCAAATGTCACAAAATGCAGTTCAAAAGCTATCATACTAAAGTAATAAACTATGCAGAATTTTACAGAATTTGGGAATTTCTCAATTTAATCAGGTCCATAAATAGTGTTGGTTAACATTCTGAAACCTGAATTATTCAAATGACAAATTAACTTAAGCCATTTAACTGCTCACATTACCTTTGTATTGCTTGCAAATATTCAGTAAATTAAAATTGTTCAGATGAATTGAGTCAAAGTAACTTTACTCTCATCAATTACTAGTATTAAACAATAAATCCTGAGTACTATAGACCGTTCAGTTTAATATATTATTCTGCCCCTTTAAGAGTCACCTTATTAGCGCGTCACTTATTGAAATAGAGCTTTATTTATGATCATCATCTGTCCATCTGTGGACAGTTTGGTTTATATGGCATAACTTCATGAAGGATACTTAGATTTCAACCCAACTCAGCATTCATCTTTATCTTAACTCTGACAAGTCGGATTTGCAGTTCTATCATCATTTATTGGAGTTATGGCCCCTGACTATCTTGGCATTAGCTGTATAACACTTAATACAAGACCATGAACCAACTTTCCTTTCAGTATGTTTATCAACATGTATATATCTGTATTTTGTACCTGACCTTGTCCAAAATCAAGTTCACTGTGTACTTGGTCAGGGACACTTATTCTATAAACAACAGAGCATATAGATAAAAAAGATCTCCCGAGTGTGGATTAAATAGTCTGATCATTACTAATGTAAACATGTTTACCAGAATTTGAGTTAAAAGACAGTCTTGATTCTGACCCTAGAAACTTCTGAAATGAAAGTTTCCATTAAGTCAAAGAGTCAGAAAATGGTTGTTGTTGTTGTTGTTGTTGTTGTTGTCGGGTTTAACGCCATTTTTCAGCACACGATAGGCTATACATGGCGGCCAGTATTAATGGTGGAGGAAGAACCCGGGAAAACCTCGGAAAGAACCACCGACCCACGAGAAGCTACTGGCAAGCTTTCTCACATACCCACATTGGCTGAATCCGAGACTCGAACCCACGCAGACAGAGGTGAGATGGCAGTGATCCATAACGGACAGCGCTTTAGACCACTCGGCCACTCGGGGCCCCCAGAAAATGGTAATTGTGACCTAGGTCAAATAGAGGAGTATATAATCTTGTTATATAGAAATTACTAATTCTTGCCTCAACATCTTGAAGAAGAATCAGTCTCACTGTTGTGTTCTGATTTTCATACAGGTGGAATTATTTATTCAAATTATTATTCACTGGAAATACAAAGTGCTTATCAATAATATCCTTGGACAGACATATTAATTTCGAATTATAGTGAATTTAGACAAGGACTTTTTTGGATTATATTAATATGACACATCAAAAGACTTAGCACAACATCACACTCCAGACCCTTGGTATATTACCATGTTCAAGACTATAGGCACAAAAACACATTCAATATTGGAACTTATTTGGTATACCGATGGAATTCTTCCGGAACTTTATACATTTGGACTTGTGATAAAACTTTTAGGACCATTTGGGATTAAATTCAAAACACTAAAGTTAAATTTTCACTTTGTATTCCAGGGAAATATATTTACTGTTGAATCTGACAAAATGTTTTGGGTTTTTGCTCTTTCTGTTAGTTTAATATGATAGAGTTGTAACAATTAGTATAAACAACATGGAGTTCTATTAGCTATGTGAAATCAATTAATTAGTTTATGCTGACATTTAAAATGGCTATCTTGAGAAATTAACCAGTGTACATTTATTGATGGATTTAGCTATGGTGGTTTATGAGTGTAATTCAAGTTATGAAACTTTAGCTTGCATTTGTTTATGATGAATATATGCCTTTCATACTGAAAGTGAGGCAACTCCAAATGTACTGATGCATGAATCTGAGAATACTGCAAGTCAACTTGATTTATATTAAAAGTTTATTTATCACAAATTTACTGACTTTGAGTTCTCAAGATCTTGTATCCATTAATATTTAAATCCATTAGACTAATATTTGTGTAGGTCAATGGAGATAATTCTCAAGAAAAAACGACCACTGCTAATGCAATCCCTTTACCCCAACTGTTATCCAAAATATTAGTCTACCTTGATATTTCATACCCTTGCTGATTCTGTGATCAAGATTTATGGACCCCACTGCTTAACAGTTATTGAGTGAAAAGTGTATGATTGACAAAAAAAATATGAATGCTAGTTTTCAAAAGCAATTATATCTTACTATCAAGTGCCAGAACTGTGTAAATTATGGTCCAAAACTGCCGAACGTAAATCTGAGAACTTGTAAATAAAGCATTCAAAGTGATCTCAGATGCATTGCTACTCTAAGTTGGTCCATGGCCATAACTGTAAAATCTGGTAAAAAATCAGCTCCTTTTTAAACTCATACAAATACAAGTCAAATCTGCTCATCAGTGAACTCATCTGACATCTTGTTGAAATGAAGTTTCACAACTTTAAATCTAAGAAAATTTGAATGCAAGAGTGTTCTAAGGCAGTGCATTTAGAAATATACATTAATCTAATTTTTGTTCACTCTATAAAAACAATATCTGGATTAATCTGTTGCTCGGCTCACCAAAATCAAAAAGAGTTAGCTTATTTGAAAAACCTGTGAACAGAAAATCAAATGAAGCCATAAACCTAACCTTCTACTGCCTTTACAGACACATTCTGAATACTAAATGAGTCATGACCCTAATGAAAAGGGATGCAACTCTTTGTTTTCTGCAGACATTGCTTTCATTCACAGGCAAATAGACGAAGATATCTAACTATACCTCACACTAGCACAAAAGACTACTTCCATTACTGCTGTAATAACACAACTACTATTCCCACCATCTAGCAAATGAACTACTTCAACCCTAATGATAAAAATGGCCTCACTTTCAAATGTAACATATTAATTATTTGAGTTACACTGTCAACGTGACTTCAAATTTGAGTTACACTGTCAACATGACTGGAATTACAAGTACAAGTGAGATAAGAAATGTTTGAAGGATGTCAGGGTAAATATATATTACTTTGGTTAATTTTGCAATTCATATGTTAATACATGTACACATGATATTCAAATATTAACCTGAATATTTTATGCTAGATATGTATCAATATTGCTATATAAAATTATTTTTGGATGAATATGCAATATTATATCAAGAACTACGAATAAAGAATACATGTACAATAATTGTGGGACTTTTTCATCATCTGCTAAGTGTTAACATCAACAATGATGACGACTGCTACAAATACAATGCAAAGATTTCCGATGAAATGCTAACAAGGCTTGTGGTACATATAAGAAGACTACCAATTCACTCTGAATAGACTGACTTGATGCGATGAAGTGCATATTTTAATATTTCAGAAATGGAAATTTGTTCAGTAGTTGCAATTTTTCTCCATATGCATGCCAACAATTGGGTCAATGAAAGTACTCACTCTTTCAAAGTCCAAACTCCAGACCAAATTTTGCAAATCTCCTGATCTGTCCTAAACTGACCTTTCTGTTCTGTCTCATGTGTGCTTTATTGTATAATTTAAAGCTATTCATGAAAACTTCTGTTTATTTAACAATTAATAATTCAATGCTTGATGATTATCATTAATTTCTTTAAAAGTAAGGTGAAATCATGAATGTTGGAAAATCTAGGTAAATCAATAAATAACACTTAATCTTGACTTTAGCTGCTTATTTAACATCTACCACATTTACATTTGCAGGTCCAAATTTTCAGATTAGATTGTAGTCCACAGAACTACCAGGAAAATAATCTAATAGCACTGCAAAAATTAAGCAGTCCAAAGAAGACACTTCAATATGAAACTTAGCTTCAAGATTATTCTTTAATCTTTAAATGTATCACTAAAATATAACATTCTTTTTAAAATATGTCTGTACTTAAATTTGAAAAGTGCCGAACAATTTATGATTCAGGTATTCCCTGGGATCTAGGAACAAGATTGAGTCAGACCCTGAAAGGATGTACCAAATGGTTAATAGTATAGACATACCGTATATACTCACGAATAAACCCTTTCTCGTATAAGCCGACCCCCCAAACTGAATAGGTAAAAATATTAAAAAGTGCATGACCCACACATAAGCAGACCCATAAGTTCTTACATCACAAGATACACAAAGTGAGTTCTAAATACATTTATTTAGGCAAACCACATTACTAAAATAAATAGTATCTTCAACTTAACGAAAATGAAAGTAAAAAAGCTAATTTATATGTTGAAATAAAAACAATTTATCTTCAATGTTAAGTCTTAAATTAAATAATAAAATCCTCGTACTAGAATCCTTAATTATACAAGTTCTATCACTTTTAGAATCCTTCAAAATCTGGCTTGGTATTGGAATTGCCAAACAGTTCATAAAACTCAGCTTCTGTTATGGGTGTGCTGCATTGTATACGTTGTCATTGTCATCCGATAGTGTGTCGTACTGCTTCTCATTCTCCTTGTCATTGTCTGATTCAAATATGGCATCATCCTCAGTTCTATCCAAAGCATTGCTGATACAGCACTTTCGAAATGATTTGGCAATGGAATTGACTTGCCAATGGAATTGAGTCCCATGCATCTTTAACCCATTTGGCATCCAAGTCGATGTCTGGTATCATGAAATTCTCGCCTTTTGTCATCTTCACTGCACCTGAACAAACCCAATTGAACCACATCTTTTGTAACCTGTCCTTAAACCACCTGTTAAGGCAAACATCAAGAGGTTATAACACTGATGTTAAACCTCCTGATATCACAGCCAATGTAGTTTTCATTTTCTTTTTGGCCTTTTTTACTTTGTCTGTCTTGTGTGCTCGAAACATGTCACAGACAAGCATTGACGTTTTCTGAAGAAGTGCACCTGATCTCTTGTTCAAGATTTTCTCCAACCATTCAACTGTTCCACTTTCGCCCATTCATCCCTTTTCATGTGCATGAACACGATGACACCAGCAGGAAACTGCATGCTTTTGAGCAGCATCTTCCTTTTAAACATCATGACAAAAGGCAGCTTTGATCCATCAGCTAAACAGGATAAAACAACTGTGAAATTGGTTTTTTCATGGCCGGTCGTTTTTATCAGAATAGTTTTCTCACCAACAACATTGACTGTTTTATTGCTTTGTAAGTCAAAGGTCATAGGCGTCTCATCCATATTTCCGATTTGTGAGTTTGAATGAGCACTCCTTCCTGCGTTTAGTGATGAACTGCTTAAGTGATTCAATTTTTTCTTCCAAGCATTTTAATGGTTCTTGTGCAATCTTCTTTTGCTACCTGAGGCAGAAACCAACAGGTATATAAAAGGAGAACACCAACAGGCTGATGCAACAAATTCTGAATCTGCCATCTTGTCATCTTTCGCCATCTGCATAGCATGCAGACGAATTGTTGTTTGTGTGACAATGTATCCATTTTGTCAACATTCACTTACAAAACCAGTGAGTTTTTTCTTCAATTCAGGGAACAAGGCAATCCTAGTCTGACGAGTCTTCTTGGTTCTTGGTATTTCTTCTAATGTTGCATTGCTTTTCTGCTGTTCCCGTACTTGCTTCTTGTTCACACAAATTTACATGCTGTAGCACAGTTGTTACTTTCTTCTGCATATTCAGTAACGTTAGGTTTGAATACCAAAATATGATTGGTTTTCAGCATGGATACTGTTCAAGTATTTTGACAGTTATAACTTTGAGCAGAAACCATGTCCACTACCTTATCTCTTAAACAATACATCAGAGAGTTGGTATCTTTAAGTAAAGTCATTGGCATTGTGCAACAGAACAAACCCATTACATGAGGCATTTACCACAGATTAACTGGTAGTTATTGTACAACACTCTACTACTAACAAACAACTTTGCTTTACAAACAACTAAACAACAGTATAAGATAAGCAGTGGCTGCATTTTACTTCTAAAGATACCTGTCAAAGAAATCCCACTCGTATATTGCTACTTGCCTGTTATTTACCTTTCCTAGTCATGCGTGCAACAAACCCCTATGAAGCCTCTCACTACAGTTGCTTTAAGACTATCATACATGCATTTCTACTCTTGATACCAAACTGTTTCTGTCGTAAATACCTTCAGTATCATAATTCTCAAATCTTTTTATTTAATTTAGTTTCATATTAACACTGAAATAAACTAGCATGTATTTGCATGGTACCGTAGAGTTTAATGATTACTGATTAGTTGAGGGTTAAATACTTGACTGAAAGATTACTAATGTATGGCTGCATTTTCTGGTGGATGGACATCTGTCAAATTGACGTAAAGTATCATAATACACGTTTTTCATTTATTATCCTACCAGTTAAGTGAGAAAAAATATTTGTTTCACTTCAAGACAGCACATATCATATGAGCCATGTGGCATCATTAGGCATGTGATCTCATCTTCAGCGATCGACAGCAACAATAAATATCAGTAATCAACAAAAAATGCTTTACAATTTTCAGACTTAGACTTCGCCCACAGATAAGCCAACCCCGCTTCTTCCAGGCTTTATTTTTTCCTAAATTATTTGGCTTATACACAAGTATATATGGTAAGAGATGTCAATGCATATTACAATGGGATCTGGGAACAAGCTTTGTTAGACCCAAAAAGGATGTACCCAATAATTAACAGTATAGACCTATGATATGCCATTATAACAGTATAGACCTATGATATGCCATTATAACAGTATAGACCTATGATATAAAACACACTTAAAGATCTGGATCTACAATGTTTGCTATAACAATCAGAAAGAAACAAGGAGGCCATGACCTTCTAAATAAGCCCACAATTTAAGCATTGCTGTAAAACATGACCCCATGGTCAACAAGGTGAAAGAGCACATCACTGAATGAACTAACCTCATAATGATTTACTTAAAAGTATGAAGAAAATCCATGTCGGGGTTTAGGAAAAATAAGCAAATTGGAAATAAACCGAAATCTTAATGCCAAATTTCTATGACTGTGACCATAACCCCAAGGTCCCAGGTACAAGTCTGTGTGTCATCACATGAATTGTCTTAGCTTCATGATGATTCATCCCAAGTATAAACAAACTCCATACGGGGCTAGAGGAAAAGAGAAGCAAAAGAAAACACTTTTACAAATTCCTCATTGTGATCTTCTATGACTATGACTTTGATCCCAATATCAAAGGGCCAGGCCATCATGTCAGAGTAACTGTCTTAGTTTCATAACGATGTTTATGAAGTATAAACAAAATCCATCAAAGAATTTAGGAAATAATCAAACCCTTAACTGTTAATGATGATGCTGATGCCATTGTCAGTAAAATAGTGACTGCTATATCTTGTTTACCCACTAATGTGGGTCAACAACAACAACAAAAACAGATACTTATCTGCTGATGAGTTATGCTGCGGCTACATTGTTTTTGCAGTTGTGTACGATATATATAATATGGTAACTATTAGAATCTGACCTCCATTTATCATGGCATTTAATACAGCTCATCTCCAGAGCGTTATAAAAATACAGTGATGTCAACAGGAGTGCTTTTATGGAGTACAGTCAGCAATATATCTGTGAATCAGACTTTAGATTTTAAGCTTGCAACTGAGCGAACAGCAATATATCTGTGAATCAGACTGCAGATTTTAAGCTTGCAACTGAATGAACAGCAATATATCTCACACTTAAGATTTTAATACAATACATTTTAGTGAAAGAAACACAGTAAATTACTGCATGCTGCAAAAGTAGATCAGGGTCCATGTTTGTTCAATTTCTGATTTCAAGTAAACGTTATCATTTTCTTGTTAGCAAATAATGGTAGCACTGATTCTATGTTGTTTTTTTCATGTTTACTTTCAGGTGAACAGTACAATAATGCATCTCCCCAATCTATGTGTATATTGTGTCCCTAACAAAAAGTTGGTTGTTCCTGCTTGGGAACCCATGATTTGCATTCATGTATATACATGAACGACGCATGTCTTGAGGTGTATATTTCTGTTTGGGTGTTGATATGCGTAAATGCAAGAAATGGGTAAGTCAAATATGCAAAAAATGGAAGTAGACTGTATCAACATTTATCTGCTGTACATTATGGCAGATCAGGTTCAATGGTGTTTGTTCCATGTTTGATTTCAAATAAACAAAATAAACAATTATCTACATTAAGACCAATCAAGCTCTATGCTGTTTACAGTGTGAAAGGCCAATCAAGTTCTATGCTGTTTAGAGTGTGAAAGGCCAATCAAGTTCTATGCTGTTTACAGTGTGAAAGGCCAATCAAGCTCTATGCTGTTTACAGTGTGAAAGGCCAATCAAGCTCTATGCTGTTTACAGTGTGAAAGGCCAATCAAGCTCTATGCTGTTTACAGTGAGAAAGGCCAATCAAGCTCTATGCTGTTTACAGTGTGAAAGGCCAATCAAGTTCTATGCTGTTTACAGTGTGAAAGGCCAATCAAGTTCTATGCTGTTTACAGTGTGAAAGGCCAATCAAGTTCTATGCTGTTTACAGTGTGAAAGGCCAATCAAGCTCTATGCTGTTTACAGTGTGAAAGGCCAATCAAGCTCTATGCTGTTTACAGTGTGAAAGGCCAATCAAGTTCTATGCTGTTTACAGTGTGAAAGGCCAATCAAGCTCTATGCTGTTTACAGTGTGAAAGGCATTATACAAGGCAAATTATGGTAAAAGACAATAAAAGCAAGACAGCAGTGAAAAGTCAGTTCTACTTTTGTAGTGTCAAGCATGCATCTAATTTTAATGACTGTTATCGTTTATCTAGCAAATATTTCAAGAAACAATTCTAAATACCAAATTACAGAATTGCATGTTGCTTGCAGTCTTAGGCATATCAAGGAGTGAGATACAACACACGAGATAAATTGCACATGATACAACATGGGTTCATGCATGCACAAATGCATATGCATGCATACACACAATTGGTAATGCAATGTGGGTATGTGAGAAAGCTTGCCAGTAGCTTCTCGTGGGTCGATGGTGCTTTCCAGGGTTTTTCAAGGCACTTCCTCCACCACTGATACTGACCACCATGTATAGCCCATCTGGTGCTGAAAAATGGTGTTAATCTCTACAACAACAACAACTGGTAATGTGTAGATACTTCTTAAGGAAATAAACCTGCCTATAAGACCTACCTCATTGTTTCATAGTCTATGGAACTATCATCATCTTCACCCTCCTCCTTCTTCTGGAAAGCATACTTTGTCAGGATCTAAATAGATAAAAATGTATCCAATAATTGTATTCTATCTTCAATACACAAGGTCAATGATATGACACTGCAGTAACCCATTTTGTATCTTAGCAAAAATATCATGAGATGTGATGCATACATCATACAAGGTGAATCCCACATATGGCCATCACAGTAATTGATCATACAACATTATAAGGATCTGACTGAATTTTCACCTTGTGCCTATTAAATGGTCTTGAGCAGGGGTCTCAAACTCAAACCACCCTGAGGGCCACATGAGGGCATTTTTGATGGCCCAAGGGCTGCACCACCTTTGCTATCTCTCAGGACACCTTGTGACACCAATCTTTGCAGGCCACAGGATACAGCTTGGCAGGCCACATGCAGCCTGTGGGCTGCATGTTTGAGACCCCTGGTCTAGAGGTTTGTTGAATTGCATGAATGCATGTATTAGGGTTTAATGGCACATCAGTAATAATGGCTATATGGTGCCAATTAAAGGTACAGTTTGAAAAATGTAAATATAAAGAATTGCATAAAAGAAAATAGGTTACAACATATATGGAAATGCTAAAAGTGAAAAAACATTTTTTTAAATAAAATCCTTCAAATATAGGGTCAAAGACAATAATCATAGAAGCCACTTGCATTTCATGAGCTGAAATCTTTATTAGCGTACCTGATCCTGTGATAGTTCTGACTACACTGATTTAAAAACTCCCTTTGGCCATATGGACAGTACTTGTGGGGTTATGCCCTGCATTTCCAACAAGGGTGGCAAAAGTCAATTAAAGTTGTGAATATTGTCTGGGTGTCTCAGATAACATCTGAGGGTATGTACAGCGTGCTGCAGCTCTGCATCTCTCAAAAGATAAATCAAGGAAGGAAGCAACAAATTATATCATTAGAATGACTTGACTGTCAGAACGCTACTGCATGTAGTTCAGATCTATGGATACTGTATGTAGCTCAATGAGTAACAGCTAACATAAATTGCAAATCATGAACGATAGCTGCTTCTGAGTGGGGAAAATGGTGACTCAAACTTTGGCCATGTCAAAATCCAGCAGAGATTCCATTTGGGAATAAAGTGAGCAAGCATGGTCTGGTTAATATGTCAAAATTGGACCACAAGTTGAGATTACCATATTGCAGGCAAAATCATCTCTTGCATTAAGCCTGAATATGTCTAGGATCATGGAACAGCGTCCTTTGATTATCAAAGGGGACAACACCTTGTCTTCAAAGAGAAGGAGAAAGGTGTCTGCCTCAGGAAATGCATGCTAAGTGGTGTAACGTCACTGATGTGATGCCAATCACTGACAGCAAAAGATTTCCTGTGTGTGTCCTCAAAGTGTCTTCATCTGCTACAATCTTCGCCACGACTGAAGCTTCAAACTCCATTTTGATCAGGACATCCCTGAAAGGAACCTGGAGTGAAGGAGTTCCTCTGGACATAACTGGAATAGTGGTAATCTCGACTGCTTGAGCAAAATGGAGGTCACTATAATTTGTCTGGGTACACAATTGCTACATCGAGCAAACTCTTGATCCAGGATGTTAGAGCAATCAGAGCTACTACAGTCTGTGCCCCTTATTTCTTAATTACCTTAATAGTCAAAATTTATGGAGGAATGCTATACACCATTACCTCTCAACTTATTAAAAGAGCATGTACAGCAAATGCTTCTGGGATGGGGGGGAAAAACGAAAAAGAAATGACAAGCATCAGATTGACCCAAAGCACAAACCCAAGAGAAGAGTTTCTTCATGTTGTGCACCAAAAACCACAATTATTGAATGTCTTATTGTTATGCTCATGCAGGAGCATCACCATCTCTGTGGCAATTAGTGAGGGCACAAGGGCTTAGATTATGACTGTATGAATTGGTATATGACAGTGCACATTGGACACGTCAAGACTGATCATGTACTTGTCTTGTTTCTATCAGAGGTCTCAATTGCCACTGGGCGTGGTAACCACAAATGTTCTGGAAACACCCTGTGTGTACAATTTTCATATTATCTGTACTGCCTTTACAAGCAGAAAACTATTGTAAAAACTATTCCATCACTTGGGAGTTCCTTCCTGAAGGCAGGATGATGAACATGGAGGGGTTTGGACAATGAAATCCGGAGACCTTTTGATATGATTAGGATCACCTTACATTTGAGAGAATGCTTGGTCCAAATATGATGAAAAGGGAGAAGTCTTGAGCCTGAGGTGGGTCACTAGAGGATATGGGTGATGGGGTTTCACTGACAACTGACTGAAGACCTGGAAAAGGAGAAATGATGTTCCTCTCCTACCTGCCTAATTGCGAAAATAGGGGTATATGACCACTATAGTTTGCATCACCAGGAGAAATAAAGAAAAACCTGCCATTGTTGAGAATCGCCATCGCAAATCCTCTGGCAACAATCACCCCTCTTCTTGTATGATCCCTAACAAGGTCATGCAGAGATAGGAGAATGCACTGAAAGTTAAAGGGCATATCCCTAACAAGGTCATGCAGAGATAGGAGAATGCACTGAAAGTTAAGGGCATATCGCTAACAAGGTCATGCAGAAATAGGAGAATGCACTGAAAGTTAGAGGGCGAATCCCTAACAAGGTCATGCAGAGATAGAAGAATGCACTGAAAGTTAAAGGGCATATTCCTAACAAGGTCATGTAGAGATAGGAGAATGCACTGAAAGTTAAGGGCATATCGCTAACAAGGTCATGCTGAGATAGGAGAATGCATTGAAAGTTAAAGGGCATATTCTTAACAAGGTCATGCAGAGATAGGAGAATGCAATGAAAGTTAAGGGCATATTGCTAACAAGGTCATGCAGAGATAGGAGAATGCACTGAAAGTTAGAGGGCATATTCCTAACAAGGTCATGCAGATAGGAGAATGCACTGAAAGTTAATGGGCATATCCCTAACATGGTCATGCAGAGATAGGAGAATGCACCGAAAGTTAAAGTGCACATCTCTAAAAAGGTCAAGCAGAGATAGGAGAAAGCACTGAAAGTTAAAGGGCATCTCTTGTGCCTCTTGCTTTCTCACCTCCTCAGTTCGAAAGCCTAACAGAAGTGTGGAACCGAAAGGGAGGGAATGCCTAGAAAAATCAAAATGGCAGTTAGTGGCCTTCTTAGCAAGATTAAAAAAATCATCTATTGCAAGAGGTCAAATACTTGAAGCTGTGGACTGTTTCTAGACCAGGTACATGTGGATAAAATATATCTGTACATGATGTGTTACTGGGATCATGAATGCTCCAAGAGATGCGCCGTTAATTTTGCAATCTTTAACATATGTGGCAAGATTCATCATCTACATCCACTAAGGCATGGACCCTGTAGGACGAATTGATTAAATGTGGAGGAGGATATTCCAATAGAGACAAAATGCTATAGATTTCCTCAATTACTGCTGTTAACTAATTTCTGTCCTTTCCATTGTCGGATCAACATGTTTTAAGAATTTCCATTTGACATTCAACATGGGGATTGTCCTCCTGAACTCCCCAAATCGAGGGATACATCCAAATACTTCCAGCGCACAATGTATTGCGGCATCGTCTGTGTATAAATACCTCACCGTAGGTCAAAACCTCTACATTATGCAACGTCTTGTCATTGAGTGGTTTACTTTAAGGACTTGCACACCTTCATCTGTAGAGGTATGTGAGTTATTAATTTCCTGTGTATAAATTATAACTATCATACTATCATGTTTATTTTTGTTATAAGTATCGTACTACCACATTTATTTTTGTATTTTCTATGTAGCTTCGGCTTACATAGTATCATGCAAACATTTTCTATTTTTGTTTGTGACTTAGTAAGAGATTTATATTAGCAATATATAAAATTGTATTTTTAAGAAACATTTAGTACCGTAGGATTCTTGTCGGACACAATTTGGTTCACTTCTGAACTTGTGTATTGTTTTATAATTATTGTGCCGACAATGTAATCTGTGTAGCTTACTGTATATAATGTCATTATGTCTTATCGTATGTGCCCATGTCATGCATAGTACACGGTGTTAGATATATTTTCAGCTGACCAAAGTGATCAGAGTGATTGGAGTGACCAGTGATTGGAGTCGCAGCTGTATAGCTGACCAGAGTGATCCGAGTCAACGTGGTACCAGGTGCAGAGCTAACCATAGAAGTTGACCATATCAGCTGTGAAGCTGAACCATAGCAGCTGTAGAGCTGCGTAAACAGTGTTGCTGGTCGAGTAGCAGGTGATCTGGCACTGCTGACCGAGATTGGTGGGCACTGATAGTGTGACTGGTAGCTAAGTGTGCTGATGACTGAGTGTGTAACTCCATATATGTAATCTTTAAGCCATGGGCTAATCTTTGGAGTTTGTAATACCCAGTGTGTTTTTGGGACTGTAAAGATATTTTGTACATCTGTCCCTTTGTTTTCATCATTTTCACTATTTCAGTGAATACATTTTTACTATTAGAGTAAAACACATCATTCTTTCGTTGTGAAATCACTGTGAATCATTCACCCCTTGTCCTTGTACTGTGTCGGGTCATTTATTTGTATTTTCATTATTTAGATCGTGCAGATTATGTTAATTGATCGAGTATTTGGATATTATATGCACATATTAATCATAATTCATTTCTCATTCAAGTCATTTGTCATTAAACATTGTATTTGTGTCACCATCAAAAGTGTCCTGTTGTAAATCCAAAATCCCACCCGGATATCTTGTTAGACATGTGTTTGCCAATGTGCAGTTGTATGTATTGATATGTCTGGTTTCCAACCTCCATGGCCTTAAATCATCTGCATTTCTTGCATTTGGATATCATCTTTGTAACAAAGGGAACAAACAACTGCATAAAATAAATATATATAAACTGAAATAAATGTAAATTGCATTAATGAAACGGCTTAGTTGAGAGTTGATAAGCACAGTGAACGAAATTTTCTCCAGTGAAACTAATGTAGCCAACAGAAATCACAGTTGACAATAACAAACTTTACAATAATTGCAGAAATATTTATAAATTCACCAAAATGTTGCATGCACTAAATGAAAACAACATTCTGACTTGCAATACCACTGAAAATAAATGATGAATAATAAAATTCAAGAAAAAGATTAAATCGATTCTTCAGAAGACATCTTTACAGCATGACAGTGAAAGTGAAAACTGGTACATCTGGGTATTACAGTAAGCAACTAGTGGGTAAACAGGGGATTTAACCTGTAACATTTGCTCTCTCTGTCTCTGTATATATATATATATATATATATATATATATATATATATATATATATATAAAATGCATGGCCAGTTTTCATCAATACGGGAGGACTGGATTTGGCGGTAGCAGAGAAAGTTGTCCTAATGTAATGTAATCAGGCAATGTAACTGATGGAGAAACTATGTTCCCTCACAAAGTCCAATATTTTCTGTGATGGATTCTTTAATCAAGTTCCCTCATAAAGTCCGAGATTTTCTTTGATGGATTCCTTAATCAAGTTCCCATAAAAAACTCACCAAAGTGTTGATGAAAAAATTATGATTTGTCATATAATAACAAAAAATTACATTTATGTTAAATTTATATGAAATTTATGAACTTTGCGGCATAATTTTCATCTTGTGGCTTGAATTTTACATGAATTGCATACTCATGTTAGAGCAGGTAGAAAATGAGACCTGTAGACAATGAAACCTGTAGACAATGAAACCTGTAGAAGTTAAAATAATTTTTTTAAATGAACACATGGAAGATGTTTGCAACCCATCTATTCAAGTCACAAACACAAAACTGCAAAGCATCCATGTTGATGAAATCTGATTACTTTAGTAAGGTCAAATTGTCATGATTTAAGATATATCCATACCAAAGTAAGGCACAAGACGCATATCTTTAAATTGAAACCAAACAATTTTGTAAAAAAAATCTTCAAGAAATAGATTCCTACCATCAATTAATACTCTGTGTTTTCATTTTAACAGTTTGATCCAGTAATCTGATTTTCTGTACCCATCATTTATCTTTGAAATCTATGCACAATAACCCTGAAAAGTTTAATGTAACAGCCGGCCATCTGAATCAAAGTTTTATAAAGTTTCAATCAAATTCAATTATTACATTCTGTTGGAAGCTACACCAATTTTGCATATATATTTATCTTCTTGTGAATCAATGCATATTTCACATTTCAATAAAACTGTCTGCTGATCTTGTATGCCTATAAGACCAACTACATAAGGCTCCTTAAAACTTTCAAAGTCTAATACCAAACAGTTGTTAGGTGTAGTCAGGAGCAATGATATGAAATTCTTTACTTTCATATTCTGAAGCATCAAAACCTTTTGAAAGTATGAAAGAATTTAAACCATGCTTTTTGAACAATTTATTATACTTCATGTGTTATTGTCACTTGCTTCACCTTTGTGCACGTATAGAATATATCATCATCTATTATTTTTTATGTGTTTCAAAATGGTTAATGCATTTACCATTTTAATGCATGGCACCTAATTTTGCCATTTCGGATTATTATGCAACTGTTGTTAATGAACTACAACTTTCTGATATACACACCAAAAATTGGGCAGCATAAATGGCAAAATACATAGGTATTCTCAGGGTTAAAATACAAATATGATTTTTTTCATGACAAAATCTTTAATGTTTACCACCAAATGTCCAGAAAGTCAACAAAAAGTCCAGAAAGTTGGATTTTTTTTCAGGAGGTAACAATAATATTGAACAACATGATAGGATAGATAACCACACAACAGCTATTTATAAAGATGACCTTCTCCTCCCCTTACAGCCAGCCATTCCACCCACTTTGACACTAATGAATGACAAACAAGTGAAGAGACTTTTAAATTTTTGAACTTAACTTTCCTTGGCAAAAAGCTTTTGTTACTTTTCCATTACATGGCAAGATAAAAAAAGATTTTTCAAGAATTATCCTTGACTGTGGGAACCCTGTATTATAACTGAGCTACCTTCCTGAAACAAAGAAGTAGCAGTAGTAGAAGTACTAGTAGTAGTAGTCTCCTGTTGCAATACATGTATACATATCAGTGAAATCATCCTGGGGCCTGGTTGAACAAACAAATCATAAACAAGTTATCCTGGTTTACAGCATTGTATGTGATTATTGCAGTTGTTATGCTTGATATCAAAATTTGATCTTTTCTTCTCCTTTTAACCATGTGCAATTAGAAAGTGAAATTGTATCTTTATGCCAAACCTCAACAGTGGCATTCATCCACCCATCAGACCTGTGTAAAGTTTTGTGATTAAGTCAATTGCTGAAACTGTGGTGGGATAAGTCAGTTGCTGGAACAGTGGTTGGATATCTATGTTAAATGAACATATTGTTAGTTGTTGGAAGCTTTAATGCTGGCACAGTGGTGGGGTATCTACATTACATGCACATACTGCTAGTTGTTGGCTGCTTCATTGCATAATAACGCAGTGACAAAGTTGTATAAAACTCCAACTATGATTTGACTTACCTCAGGTATGTTTGATTTGATGTAATCAAATGTTGGAAGGACTTTATCCCACATCACCAATCCTCTGCTTAGAGTCTGCAAGGCAAGGAAATTGTTGTTTTACATTCTGCACCATCATAGGAAAACAAGTTATAAAAACAGATGGACATCTCTAATTTGCACATATCATATTCTTCCAAAACTCTGATGCAGCCTACTGATCAACATGGCAACAAATATCAACAGAACATATGTAGTAGTCATCCAAACAGCCTTGAGCCAAGTAAAAAAATCAATGTCAATTCAACATCAACTGTCAGCACTCTCCATAAATAAAGACCTCAATGTAACATATAGACCCAGTCAGTCAGCAGTCTCTATAAATAAAGTCCTCAATGTAACTTAAAGACCCTGTCAGCACTCTTCATAAATAAAGTCCTCAATGTAACTTATAGACCCAGTGTGCACTCTCCATAAATAAAGTCCTCAATGTAATGTAAAGACCCAGTCAGCAGTCTATAAAGTCCTCACTCTAACTTATAGACCCAGTCAGCAGTCTTCATAAATAAAGTCCTCAATGCAACTTACAAACCAGGTCAGCAGTCTTCATAAATAAAGTCCTCAATGTAACTTAAAGACCCAGTGTGTACTCTCCATAAATAAAGTCCTCAATGTAACTTATAGACCCAGTGTGCACTCTCCATAAATAAAGTCCTCAATGTAACGTAAAGACCCAGTTAGCACTCTATAAAGTCCTCAATGTAACTTATCAACCCAGTCAGCAGTCTCCATAAATAAAGTGCTCAGTGTAACTTATAGACCAAGTCAGCACTCTCCATAAATAAAGTGCTCAATGTAACTTATAGACCAAGTCAGCACTCTCCATAAGGTCCTCAATGTAACTTAGAGACCCAGTCAGCAGTCTCCATAAAGTCTTCAATGTAACTTATAGACCCAGTCATTCTATAAATAAAGTCCTCAATGTACCTTATAGACCCAGTCAGCAGTCTCCATAAATAAAGTCCTCAATGTAACTTACAGACCAAGTCAGCACTCTCTATAAATAAAGTCCTCAATGTAACTTATAGACCCAGTCACTCTATAAATAAAGTCCTCAATGTACCTTACAGACCCAGTCAGCAGTCTCCATAAATAAAGTTCTCAATGTAACTTATAGACCAAGTCAGCACTCTCTACAAATAAAGTCCTCAATGTAACTTATAGACCTGGTCACTCTATAAATAAAATCCTCAATGTACCTTACAGACCCAGTCAGCAGTCTCCATAAATAAAGTTCTCAATGTAACTTACAGACCAGATCAGCACTCTCTATAAAGTCCTCTATGAAACTAACAGACCCAGACAGAACTCTCAAAAAATAAAGTCCTCAATGCAACTTATGAACTCTAAGACAATGCCTTGAGCTTACATTATGCAGGGCATCAAAGTGCAAGGTGACAACATGTTGCAATTGTTTATGTTGGTCATTTCATCTAATAATAAATTAGGGTACAACTTCCATAACAATTACCTCCTATGAACAATAACATTCTGTATCCCTGCTAATCCAGCTGGCAGAGCTTGAATTTAATGCCTACAAACTCACAAATGCAAGCTTAATGTGTAAATGTGAACTGAAATTTCAATCTTCCATCTTTTTGCGAGAGCTAAATTTTACAAAGATATCCTGCTAATTATTAACTGTAACTCTTTAAAGTACCTTATTAAGCAAATCACATGATTTGGCATTGATTCCTTTACTGTGAGGTAAGTTTAGCATGTAACCTAATAAAGTTGTCATACTTACTGGTAATACACTGCAATGAAGCAAAACCATCATATTTTCAAGAGGAAGCAGTATATTTCTTTGCACCAAACCCTTTTATTCACAAATATGTAAATTTTTGTTGGATATTAATTTCAGTTAGGAATATCTGTTGCTATGTCTTGTCTGACGACTTGCTTTGAAAGTAGTTTCTGTCGGGCACCTAACTGCTGATATTTGTGTCACATACTATCATAAATAATAGGTATTTATTCAATCTGATGAAACTGATTATGTTTGTGGTCCAAAAACCTAAACCTTCAATTTGAACCTGTACTAATTTGGTCACCAGTCTGGCATGCCGACCACTGAGCAAATGCAGCTCCAAACTCCAACAGTCACCTTTTATGATATACTGTAGGGTGCAATGGGTCTATTCCTTCCTATGACGTACTGTAGGGTGCAATGGGTCTATTCCTTCCTATGATGTCCTGTAAGATATAATGGGTCTATTCCCTTTTATGAGATATTGCAAGGTGCAATGGGTCAATTCCATTTATGACATACTGTAGGGTGCAACGAATCTATTCCATTTATGACATATTGCAGGGTGCAATGAGTCTATCCCCTTTTATGACATATTGTAGGGTACAACAGGTCGATTCCATTTTATGAAAAAATGTAAGGTGCAATGGGTCTTTTCTCTCTTAGAACATACTGTAGGGTGCAAGGTGTCTATTCCATTTTATGACATACTATAAGGCGCAATGGGTCTATTCCATTTATAAACATACTGTACGGTGCAATGGGTCTATTCCCTTTATTTGACATACTGTAGGGGTGTGTGTGTGTGTGTGATTTGGATTTTTAACGTAGCTTTAACATTTTTTCAGTCATATTGCTACGATGTCTGCAGTGTGACAGTTTATAGTGATGTCTAGCACTGAGGCATCATGCCGCAGACATGCAGCATGATATCCCACCCAGTCACATTATCCTGACACCAGGCTGACCAGTCCTAACACTAACCTCTTAATGTTGAGCACCAAGCGAGGCAGTTGTTAGTACCTATTTTGTAAGTCTTTGGTATGACTCAGCTGGAGATCGAATGCACGACCTCCCGCATCCAAGGTCGATGCTCTAACCACTAGGCCACCGGAGCGGTCTGACATACTGTAGGGTGCAATAGGTCTATCCCCTTTTTTGACATCCTGTAGGGTGCAATGGGTCTATTCCCTTTTATGACATACAGTAGGGTCCAATGGGTCTATTCCCTTTCCATACATACTGTGTGGTGCAATGTGTCTATTCCATTTTATGACATACTGTAGGGTACAATTGGTCTATCCCCTTTATGACATACTGTAGGCTGCAATGGGTCTATTTCCTTTTATGACATATTGTAGGGTGCAATGGGTCTATTCCCTTTGATGACATACTGTAAGGTGCAATGGGTCTGTTCTCTCTTAGAACATACTTGTACAGTGCAATGGGTCTATTCTCTTTGATGACATACTGTAAGGTGCAATGAGTCTATTCCCATTTATGACATACTGTAGGGTGCAATGGGTCTATTCCCTTTTATGACATTATATTGGGTACAATGGGTCTATTCCTTTTTATGACATACTGCAGGGTGCAATTGGTCTATCCTCTTTTATGACATACAGTAGTACAGTGCAGTATGTCTATTCCCTTTTATGACATACTGTAGGGTGCAATGAGTCTATTCCATTTTATGACATACTGTAGGTTGCAATGGGTCTATTCCCTTCGATGACATACTGTAGGGTGCAATGGGTCTATTCCATTTATGACATACTGTAGGTTTCATTGGGTCTATTCCCTTCGATGACATACTGTAGGTTTCATTGGGTCTATTCCCTTAGATGACATACTGTAGGGTGCAATCGGGCTATTCCCTTTTATGACATACTGTAGGTGCAATCAGGCTACTCCTTTTTATGACATACTGTAGGGTGCAATGGGTCTATTCCATTTTACGACATATTGTAAGGTGCAATCGGTCTATTCCCTTTTATGACGTACTTGTATGGTGCAATGGGTCAATTTCCATTTATGACATATTGTAGGGTGCAATGGGTCTATTTCTTTTTGTGACATAGTGTAAGGTGCAATGGGTCTATTCCATTTTATGACATACAGTAGGGTGCAATGGGTCCATTTCTTTTTATGACATACTGTAAAGGTGCAATGGGTCTGTTCTCTCTTAGAACATACTTGTACAGTGCAATGGGTCTATTCCATTTTATGACATACTGTAAGGAGCAATGGATCTATTCCTTCTTAGAACATACTTGTACAGTGCAAGATGTCTATTCTACATCCACTTGCTGCATATTTCATGAATTAGGTTCCTTTTCTGGGCACTAGTAATTGTGATGCCTAAATATTTTATTTGGTTTAGATTTTTTTTAAAGAAATTTTATATAAGGGCTATGACATTGAGTTATGATTCAATTTTCTTCTTGTCATTTGGGTTATACTGCACTGTAGGTGTTGGAAACAAATGCTCATTTTTGGGAATAATTCATTTACAAAATTATTTTGTTCCAAGTTGGTTGAATAAATGAGGTACAAGCAGACCAAGATGCATTCATACATCAGAACAAATGAGTTCTTTTCCACAAGTCAGACCATAAATGAGGTTTGGTGTTTATTACATATGCCCCTTTTTATATTTTAAATAATTTTTCTATAGTCCAAATGGAATTCAAAACTAATGGAAATTTAAAAAAGGTTAATTTAGTACATCTAAGAATATGAACCCATTCACATTAGTGAAAACAATTCCAGTCTGGGTGTGTGGAATGAAAATACAGATTGAACATCTATAATGAATACCAAATCAAGCATGTAGGATTAAATAGGTATGTAACAAAATGTAGAAAAAATCAGTACAAACCCTAAGCATAAGGAAATCTGGTCGGACTTGATCCAACATGAACTGACTATCAGGAACTTGTAGCCACTCAGACACAGAACTGCAAGATAAACGTTAAGACCACGGTAAATGAATACAGTAGACATTCTAATATCTCCTAATGAAAAGTAAGCTCATACATTTATGGTATTAATGTTTTGTTAGTTGCAATTATTGTACAAATACTCCAAATTGAAATTTATTCATAAGGTACCAATAGTTGTAGATTTCATAGTGACAAAAAACATTTTCGGAAGACCCAATGAACCATCTGTTAAACTCTTCCTAGCCTCCATTTAACTATGGCAATTATGTGATGAAATACTATGAAATTATATTTCTTTTTGTTACTTAAAACAGCAAGTTTAACCAACAGTCTAATGTACGGTATTTACTCGATTACAAGTTTAGTCCAACTGCAAACTGCACAGACCCAGATCTGCAGATGTATTATGTGCCAGATGATCTGGGTCTGTGTAATTTGTTAGGAGTACTCATCAGTTTAATAAAACAGCATAGACCCTGATCTGCAGGCCCATTAGCTATCACAGATCTTTGCTGTTTAGTCTGACTCTACATATAAGTGAGTATTTATGGTACTCACTGCTTCATTTTGAAGGGAAATGCTTGAAATACAAATGTAATTCATTCAGTTTTCTCAAGTTATCTTGTATCTTATTTTCTATTCAACATGACACTGGGTGAATTGTCACTTGCTTTGCTATAAATAATGAGATACGAGATGATAAGCTTAAATTCAGAAAGTTCAATATTATACCAAGTTTCAAGTGACCACCTAAAGTGATGTGGAAAAATTACACTACACAGGTACATGCTAATCATGCACACATATAAAATGAAAGAATCACAATATGCTAAACTTCCTTTAAAAATAAACTGTGTTTATTACAATATATTACCATTTTATTATCACTCTATTATTGGGTTAATACAGCTTGCTGTCTACTGACTTGTTAATTTTTCAGTAATTAATCGACTTCTTTATTGTCTATTGACTTGTTAATTTTTCAGTACTTAATCAACTTCTTTATTGTCTATTGACTTGTTAATTTTTCAGTACTTAATCAACTTCTTTACTGTCTATTGACTTGTTAATTTTTCAGTACTTAATCAACTTCTTTATACCCAAAGACCCTGGAATTCTACAGCCCTTCCAGAGATAAGGTTGCCAAGCATTAATACAGTAACAAACATTTGACAGGTATTCTCAAGAAATATAAACTGGTCATAAAATGTCCAGAAAAAAATAAATAATTCAGCTATTGAAATTATACAAGATTAATACTTAAGCATCATTTACAGTTCTCCCAGAGGAGTGCTTTGTTCGTATCTGCTCATATTACAATGGAAAATGTAATTAACATGGGTAGACTAGTAAAGAGCCAGTAACAGATTAATAGGTTATTTTAATAATGTCATTATTAGTGATCCAATCATGTCAGTTATGTATACAGACACTCATTTGTAACTGCAACTACCTTGGTATAGCACAAGGTCTTTATAATCATTTTTCCAGGGTCACTTAATACACACCAAACAAAAAAATTGAGATTGCCTGTTTGAGACTACATACAGAATGCAAACTTGTTTACATATCATATCTAATGAGCATAACATTTAAATTGCATGGAAATAGCCATGTTAATACCTGAACATGCTACCATTTCTATTCAAGAAAACACAATGTATAGTATGTGACAGAATTTTCTAACATAAATTGAAAAATGTTTTAATAGGTTTTTCATTAGCAGCATTGGCAGGTTGCTTCCCTTGAATTATGCAATGACAAGCAAGGATGAATAGGGTTACTTTAAGATTGCTACATACTAGTATATAAGAATTGGGTCCATTTCCAGAAAATGTAAAAAAAAGACTGCACGTCCATAAAAGAGTAGTCTTATCAAATAAGTAAAATCTTGCTGAGTTAGGATACTCTTTTTTAAAACTCCGCCAACTTTCATGTTTACACAAGCCCTGAAAAATAGTTTATATTCTTAGAATTTATTCTGATATATCAGATGATTGAATTGCAATACAAACAGAATAAATAAATATACCTGTTACTTGTATTAAAGTATAGCATTCCCAGAGCTAAGGTTGCTCCTGGTGATGTCACATCAACATTTACACTGTCACCCTCCTGTAGATAAAAATAAATCGTTTTAAAATAATTATATTGTGACTAATTTTACCTATGGAAGCTTCAATAAACACTTTGAGAGATATCTTGCTGGCAAGCAAGCGTGATGCAAATGCTAACCCATATTATATACTAATGCTTACAAGAAATGGCATAAAAACAATATGCCACCTTCCAAAAAGCCTGATGTCGGTGGGCATTATAGGTGAAAAATTATTCGGATGCTATATCCCAGACCAAACAATGTTGAGCCTTTCATAAAAGTTGACAAATCATGGACTGACTGATCAGTGACTGAAAATACATCAATAAAGAAAAAGTTATATTGTGCTGAAGAATTTGGAGCATAGTGCCTTCCCTAAGACACCATAGAAACAGATCCAGTCTCATTCTGGAAGGATTCAAACCTGCACCCTTCCAGTCACAAGTCCAGCAGGCTAACCTTGAGCCACTGTGGTTCTTTAGAAAAAAGTAAAATTTATATTAATAAAAAGTGGACTAATTAAGTATTAAATAACTTATGTTTCTGCTAATTTTAAAATCTTTCAGTGGCCAGCTAACAGCTCATGATGTCCAAGTTTAACCTAGCTTGATGGTACAAAACCCCTACCAGATAAAATGCCAGTCTACATCATGTTCTCCTCGTCATTCCCTACACACAGATGCTAGTGTCCATATATAATTAGGTGACTGAACCAACAATGATAAGAATCTTGATAGAAGGCACAGCAGCAATGACTATTTTCACATTACATACCACTCAGCACATCTGCCTCTATTTCAATGCACAAGCAATACAAAAGTTTTTTTATGCTTTTTTAAAATTCTGAATAAAAAGAACATGCAAACTGACTGAAGAAATAGTGTATGGATACCACAAAGTTTAAAACTCTTTGGATATAAACTTTTATATCTGAAAACTAGCAGACTGAGGAATATATAAAAAAAATCTGCCTTACTTTGATTTGAAAACTGGGGGTCCTGTACCTTTCTCGTGCTGGACCTGTCTGAAACAACAAAACAAAACAACATATAAGCACAGGATTGATTAATGCTCAGTACTGAAGATAAAGTTACAAAACTGAAATCTTCTCTCCTAAGATGTTAAAACTAAAAGTTAATGAGGAATGCAAACAAACTGTATTATAATTACCACCAGATTAATGACCCCTAAAATACATTCACTGTAATTTTTCTCTGTCATACATATGATAGAACAGAAAAGTCAGCTTAGAAAAAAATTCACAGATTTGCAAACTGAAGCCAGTTTTGACTGCAAAAGACGGAGGATTTTTTAACAAGAATGGCAAATTTTTCATTGTGGCACATGTGTTTGACACTCTTATCGAATTGCAAGCCCAAAGCTTGGGTAATTATGTCAGTAGCTTTTGGGATTGATGGAAACAAAATATATATTTAAAATTGCATATAACCCCAACTTTATGTATGCAGAAATTACCTCTACCGCCCACTAACCCTTAGCCAGAAATTATGAAAAATAATGCTTCTCTAGGGGGCAGTGGTTTTTATTAAAACACATCGGACGGTGGATCATAATTTTTTGTAACTGCTTCTGTAAATGTTTTACTGGAACAGCCCATATACACTTCCTTGCGGTGACTGTAATTGCCACAAATTGTTATCTCCCTTTGTGCATAAGTTAGGACCAGTGAAGTTGGTTTATTATTACTTGCTGTTATTAATTTTGATGTGATTTATAGTTCTTTGTCACAAAAATGTTGTAATCTGCAGAAAAAATAATACATGCAATAAAATCAACTAAGAAACTTACAAATTAATGCAAAACTGAACTAAGGTGTGATGGAGATGGACAAGTAGACAGATGGGTAGGCAAATATGGATGGAGCTCATTACATACATACATAATTATGTATGTCATAACATACATTTTCCTGTACTTCATCCAGGCAAGCTAATAAAATTAATGCCTACAAAACTTTGTTCTTTCAAGTATTATAATAAATCTAAAAACTTAATTCACACAGTATTTCATTTTCTACAGATCTAATTCCAATTATAATAACTGTATATAAAAAAAAGATACATTAAATTACATACTGTATATACTCGTATATATGTCCTGTCCAACGTCAAATAACACAAACCCTGATCTGCTCTGGCATAATGCACCGCCAGATTAGGGTCTAAGTTCTTTGTTCTACTGGTTACTCCTAACAAACTGCATAGACCCAGATATACTGGCACATTATGCGAAGGCAGATCTGAGTCTTTGCAGTTTGCAGTTGGACTTGAGCATAAAATGTGAAATATCACAAGAACTAAATCCACAAATATTATATTCATTGTATTTGGCACATATATACACAATGTACATATCGTGAAGAAACAGCTTTATTGGTGAACAACCTGTCGATGCTTTAGCATGTAACTTACCAATGGACGTTTATGGCCCCCAATCATGAAGTGACTCAATGTATCAGCCATACTAAGGTCTGAAGTCCCCACTGTCTCTGCACCTTTCTGTAGCAAAAAACAGAAATATGACAGGAATAACAAATTGCTTTTAAATTCTTACACAGCATACTTGGAGATATAACGATGGTATACAAATTTATTTATTGTGTCTTTGTGTCACAATTAGCCCCAAAATTGGCAGTTATTCCACTCCAGGCAATGCTTCATATGCCAACAAATACATTTAATAGTCTTTCTGATGCACCTTGACAGGCATTAAAATTGAAATAGCATGAAATTTAAAGGAGAAATCTAAAAAGTGTCATAATAATGTGACATTAATATCAACTGCAAACTTTGGCATATTCATGATGCAATTTTAAAACTTCATTTTTAATAAACTTGTTCTCTGGCATCATAATTTCTATATGCATCTGCAAGCACTTTAAGGATGAAAGTCTGAATAAAATTGTATACTGTGCAGAGTACATTTTCATATGCACGACTTTAAACTAATTTGGGTGAGTTCTCGCACATCACTGGTCTCCATGTGCGTGAAATTGTAAAATTTTGCACAATTCACGCCATCATGTGACACAGCAACATCTCTGTATGAATCAATCAAATCCTGACCACAATCTATTAAATCTACTCTGTATGAATCAATCAAATCCTGACCAAAGTCTATTAAATCTACTCTGTATGAATCAATCAAATCCTGACCAAAGTCTATTAAATCTACTCTGTATGAATCAATCAAATCCTGACCAAAGTCTATTAAATCTACTCTGTATGAATCAATCAAATCCTGACCACAGTCTATTAAATCTACTCTGGTAAACATGCACTAATTCCACCAAAGTGCTAATCATTTTGCTAACATTTTGAAAACAGCAGTACTATGTGTATCCAGTCTGCAGACCAAGCAAGAGAGCGAGAACCTTCAAATCGCCACAAAGCTACCACTGATGTTAGTCATAGTGTATGCACCTCAAACGTTGTTTCATGTTTTCACTGGTTTCCTTCATATGGACTGCACGACCAACTGGAATTGACGGCAACAAATTGCCATTATGCAGCAAACCAGACTTAAGACTCGTCTTCGATAAACCAATGAAAAGTTTCCACTCATCTGGATCATGAACAATGTTGAGGGCTGCCATCACACCATCGATGTTGTTGCAGGCAGAAGAATGGGACAAGATCCTTTTGACGGTCAGAGAACATGGAAACTCTAACATTACCTGCCAGGAGATTCCACTGCTGTAGACTGGAGCCAAACAGCTCTTCCTTATTCTTGGATAATTCCAAATCCCTGACAAGGTCATTCAGTTCACCATGTGTAACAAGGAGTGGTTCAGAGGAGGAGGATGGGAGAAAATAGGAGTTATGTGACATTGATGGTTCAGAACTAAAAGTTTCATCCTCTTCCTCTTCCTTGTCTGACTCAAGTGAGAATGATTCTGGTGCATCAGGAACCAGCAGTCCTTCTCCATTGGGTACTGGGTGTTTAGCTGATGGAATGTTTGGATAATGCACAGTCCACCTTTTTCTTCTTTGACACACCTTTCCCAATTGGAGGCACCATGCAGAAGTAACAATTGCTGATATGATATGTTGGCTCTCTCCAAATCATTGGCACTGCAAAAGGCATAGATTTTCTTTTCCTGTTCAACCGTTGGCGAAGATTACTAGCACAAGTGTTGCAGCATATGTGTAGGTCCATCCTCTTATCCTGATCTCCAATTCGGCAGCCAAAATAAAGGTGATATGCTTTCTTAACCATAATGGTTATAGTGCGCTTTTGTGATGCAAAGTCACTTCACCACAAACATAGCAGAAGTTATCTGCATTCTTCACACAAGTACAAGGCATCTCTGCTCACTTTGGCTAAACAGAAATGTGTCCCTTTGCAAAATATCAAACACTGACTAATAAGAGAGCATGACGCTGTATGATTCTAGAGCTGATATAGGGCAATTTGTTCAGTAGAATGATGAAAGATTAGTTATGATTGCATCACCCATGACTTATAGGAATAACATGATGCAGTTCACATTAAGAGCATTTAGTATGCCCGAGTCACATTCTGTGAGCATCCTCTGAGACCGTGAACATTTTTTTTACTTGATGTATTATCTAGTTCCCATTATATAACAAAATGAAGAAACAACTAAATCATTTAATAATCCTTTTACCTTGCATAATCATTTATGGATCCCTCTACCCATTCCAAAGTTAACTGTTCCTCTACCCATTCCAAAGGAAACTGTTTTGGACACCTCATTTCAATTGGCATACAAATGCATTTGGATGTCTGTGCACAACTGCAGAGAAGAACGTTTAGAGCCAATTTGAGCTGGTTTTCACATTGCCACCTTCAGCAAAAACCCTCCATTGGAAACAATAGAATTTCAGGAAAACTGCCATGATGTCACATTTCACAGTGACAATTACAGGTAAGGTCGTAATCTGTTATTTAATATAACTGGGTCACATTCTCCCTTATCCAAAATGGAGAATGAATTCTGTGGTTGTGGCACATGTATAGCAACAACCTATGCAGAATCTGACTATGTGGTAAAAGGTTAATGAAGTAGAAAAAGGTATAAACTGTACACAAATTAATGCAGCTAAATTAAAGAAAAAGTAGAATCATCCCTGGGTGTACTGTGGACATCCCACAGGATATACCATCAACATCTGACCCATTGACTGAACTGGCAGACAGGCACCAAAGTGATTAGTGTCACTGAGATGGATGGGTGCTGGTCAGTGATACAGACTGGTGGTGAGGGTCCCAATATACAATGAGTTAAAGGTTGTAAGGGTCCCAGTATATAATGGTGAAGTCAGCCTGTAGGCAGCATGACTCACTGATATGACCAACCTCTGGTCACTAGTGGGGCTACCTGGTCAACAATCACAAGAGCGGAGGACATAAAAGGTGGCTGATAATACAAGCCTGTGAGATTGGGATGAAACCCCATGTGCCCAGACTTGTAGTCACTCTTGCCATGCTTGGACATGTGGGGTGACTTGTGCAATGAGCTGCCAAATGTGGGAGAAAATCTCCTGTCATCTCCAAATTTATACAGTAGAGACATGATGAAAGGTGAGATATAAACTCCCTGAAACTAGCAACTGCAATGATGTCACCTCAACATTTTGCATTCAAAGTGCAATGATGTCGCCTCAACATTTTGCATTCAAAGTGCAATGATGTCACCTCAACATTTTGCATTCAAAGTGCAATGATGTCACCTCAACATTTGCATTCAAAGTGCAATGATGTCACCTCAACATTTTGCATTCAAAGTGCAATGATGTCACCTCAACATTTTGCATTCAAAGTGCAATGATGTCACCTCAACATTTTGCATCCAAAGTGCAATGATGTCACCTCAACATTTTGCATTCAAAGTGCGATGATGTCAGCTCAACATTTTGTATTCAAAGTACAATGATGTCACCTCAACATTCTGCATTCAAAGTGCAATGATGTCACCTCAACATTTTGTATTCAAAGTGCAATGATGTTACCTCAACATTTTGCATTCAAAGTGCAATGATGTCACCTCAACATTTTGCATTCAAAGTGCAATGATGTTACCTCAACATTTTGCATTCAAAGTGCAATGATGTCACCTCAACATTTTGCATTCAAAGTGCAATGATGTCACCTCAACATTTTGCATTCAAAGTGCAATGATGTCACCATTCTGGATGTCATGCTCAGTGCAGGTAAAGTTTATGGCTGTGGTTCCCAACATTTTTTGGACTAGACCTTAAAAAAAATAGTTTATTAGCCCCACGACTACATTTCTAAAAGTATTTCCACCCTCTATATCAAGTCCTGGCAACCCTACACAACCTTCCAAAATGTTCTCATGACCCTGATTTGGGTCATGACCTGGGGCTTGAGACCACTGGTTTAAGGAGTCATGGAGAGGAGAGAATCCATTATAATTTGCAGAACTATGCTGGCAAGAAACAGTTTTAGAATGGAGGCTCAAAACATGACTACCCACAGGTAGGACTTAAAGGAGACTAGAAATCAAAATTTTCCTTTTACGTATGTAATTCTCTACAGATTTTAATTCGACTGCAATGTTTATAAATGAAATATCGTAAGCGGGTAGTGATTATATTGCGTGGAAGATACCACGATTCCGTAAATTGCCGAGTTTTTCCGAGTTTTAATGAGACGACAGATCACGTGGTACCGTGACGCTATACTAGCGAGTCCTCGAATACAAACATAAACATTGGCGAGCGAGGCAGACAGGAGACCACATTTGGGTTGCACATTCAAAAGTTGAATCTGCAGTCTGATATAACAGTTTATGTACTGTACTGATAAGTACTAAAAGAAATTTGTTAGGCACAGGCCCCGGGCTGGTGACTTAAATAAACTAAAGTCCTGAATGAAATTCCACAAGCCCGGACAGTTCATACCTGTCAACTCTCAAGCCGGGAGAAAAACCTCCCGATTTTGGGGGTATTTCCTCATCTACATCCCGATCTCGTAATATCTCTCAATTTTGCGCAGCGATGTCCCGATTATTACATTATGTCTGTCAATTTTCATTTGTCAGAAGATAAAAACCCAACCCCAAACCATTTTTAAATATAACGTATGCAATCCACAGTCTAAACTGCCACACTGCTGACATCGTAGCGATATGACTGAAAAATTGTTAAAGCTACGTTAAAAATTCAAATCACACGCACACACGTCTAAACCCGGCACTGGACGAAATAATTAATATCATACAACAGCTTTTTTCTTCTTTTTTTCTTCTTCAGTAAATAGAACGTGAAGATTAAACATTATTCAAGTAAATTTCAGATTTTTTAAACAACTACAACAGTACTATAGTAAAAAAAATAATTAAAAGAATAAAATTGTCACCAATTAGCTTAAATGAATGATCACGCTGAAATTTTCTCTGCAAACAAAATCGCATCTCCATTTCCGCCAAAGAAACTCGGCCAGTTAACACCTGACATTCCTCTACCGTATATGAAAAGTTTAATTACCATGATTAAATTACAAGGAATAAAACAAAATATACCATGCAGTATATGTGGCCCTAAAGAACTAATTCTGAATAAATATTTTAATCAGCAAACAGTGTTACATGCATTAAGACTTAAACCTAAGAAAATAAGGTGGGGCATAAAACTTGAGAAAAACAGTTGCCAGATGTACGGTAACTTGTGGCTGCAGATTTGAACTGTTAAAATGAAGTCCATGGCATCGTAAGTAACAACAAAATAGGCATCGTTTATTTGGTAATCAATTGCTGGTGCTTATACATACACACTGTCGAACATGGTTTCTTGGAAGTATGTCCGAAGGGCAGTCCTTTTCACAAGATCAATGTAAGGATAAGGATTCTGTTCATTAGTCACACAGGCTTTATTGTTTGCGTACTTAAATCAAAACTTTAGCTATTTTGCAATTTAGCCAGAACTGACCAGAGTATGCAAAAGGGGCTTGTCATGGGGGAATAATAAGGCGTATCACAGCGAGAAAAGGCACGTCAAATGGGCGGTCGCACATTGGGGCGGGGGGGTCAATAGTCCCTCCGCCGTTCTATTGTCAGACAGTTAATGTGAAACTTTGACCTTTTTTTTTAATCGCTCCTTTTTAAACTGCCCAAGGAATAGTTTTATATCAGTTCCAATTAATACAGATTACCGTTTATGCATACTACATGTATACAATGCATTTTTTTTTTTAAATTTAATTTTTATAAGATTACTGAAAATTGTGTTTTCTTGAAACACGACAGGTTTAGAATCTTATTTTTAGCAAAGCTTCGATTTGATTAAAATCAAATCTAAATTTCACCTACGACAGTGGTGATTTGATTTAGATTGTGCCGTGTTAAGGCATGTATGTCAACATCTTGAAAAGACATTTACTCATTTCACCAGCGCGATCAAAGTTTCCTCAGGCAAACACTTTGTTTCGACAAGCCTGACGGGCACCTCACTTTGAATATAGGATGGGCCGGAACTAAAACCAGAAGGGGCCCAGGGTGTCGGGCTATCAGATTTGTTTTTAGCACTGCTGTTTTAGATAAAAGATATGTGGATTGATTGTTGCATTTTGTGGTCACTTACTCGTCCTTCTGCCCATTTTCGTAACTCACACGTTTAACGCTTTTCCCAGGATTTAAAATGTTCAAAGGTATGTCTGGAACAGCGCCAACTTTTAGTCTAGGCCTAGCATTTGCGTATCTTTGAGCTGCTATTTTTTCATGATCCCTCTCGTAACATTCCTTTGAGAAATGTAACGTGCACATAGTGCTGTATGGTGTTGCTTTGAAATCGACTCGTTTGTAATAATGTACCCATTCTTTCATGATGCCTTTATCTTTCGGAAAAGAAAAAAATATGTTCGCAGGCTTTTCTTAATGTTCTATTACACCCGTAAGCAACGCAAAACGGTATTGTCTTTTACTCTGGCAACTCCCACTTGGGTTGCTGGAGTCGCTACTATGACGTCACATCCCGAAAGTAACCGAATAGGCGCGGAAATTTTGCATACGAGGTCACGGAAATTCAGCTCCTAGAAGATAGGCCAATATTTAAATATTGGCATTACAGTCGCAGATGATACTTCAGAATAAGGTTTTCTGCTATAGTACTTTTATTATTATTCTATATTTCCATTGGTTTCTGGTCTCCTTTAAGCCCATCTCTTCCTGTCATTCAGACTTTTAGCCAAGATGATAAACAATATCCTATCTGACCATATACTGCAAAAGTGATTCAATGTACTTAATGCCAGCAAGACATATGTTATGTGTATTTTCAGATACTTTAAATTCTTGTACTTCAAACCAATTAACAAGGAATGACAATATAATGGAAAATGACAATCTTGAAGTGTAAACTAAATCAATACCCACACCTGTAATTAAAATAAGTGTAAATAAAAACAAGTCAAAACAGTATACATAAGATAAACACATACAACATTGAGTACCAATAATACCATGTGTGACTGCAATGTCTAAGTTCACAAACTTTGAAAAATAGGTACAATTATGAATGAAAAACAAACAAATAGTAATCAGCACCTTTTGTAGCCTAATTATCAATATGATGTTGACTTTACAGGCAAATGGTTAGCAGTAACCTATTATCAATGCTAGATCGACTTTACAGGCATGTGTGTAGAAGTAATCTGTTATCAATGCTATGTTGACTTTACAGGCAACTGGATAAAATCAACCTATTATTAATGCTATATTAACTTTACAGCCAACTGTGTAGAAGTAACCTACTGTCAATGCTATACTGACTTTACAGGCAACTGGGTAGAAGTAACCTGTTATCAAAGCTATGGTGACTTTACAGGCAACTGGGTGAAGTAACCTATTATCAATGCTATTACAGGCAACTGGATAAAAGTAACTTATTATCAATGCTATGTTGACTTTACAGGCAACTGGGTAGAAATGAAAACAGATTCTGACGGAGATCAAAATGTGATGATTGTATTGCAGTAGAAGCTTAACCTGAAAAGCATCTGTATATAGTGGCCACTGAACGGAGGCATGAGAGGTAATTATAGTAATATCTGGAACCTGTCTTCACATAGATGCCATCTGCTTTTTCTACATTACATACAGATACAGACCTGACAACCCTGACGAGTCCATCTCAGCAAGCCAGTTGATTTTTGTCCGTAAGATTGACCAGTTTTCAGTAAAGTGTAACAAAATATCAATAACTGCTATTGTAAAACTGGAAAAAGTAATTAAAAGTTTGATGCATCGACGATAAACATTATGTTCAACTGAAAAGGTTGTAAAGTACGTGCAGACTTTATTTACCACTAGTACAGTTGCACAAGCTCTAGTTCCAAACCCTATGCAGCTCAATGGCTTGTTGCTATCTCTCAACTTGACATAATTCTTGGAAATTCTTTTCTATTTCACATGACAACGGCAATCATATCTCCCACCACGAGACACACTCAAATTGGCACATGATGTCCAATAAACGTAATTGTGTCCTTTCCAACTTTTATTCACAAGAATCTGAATACTTCTTTTTATTACTCCTTTTTATTCATCTGTGTTGATTAACACTTTTCTAGAAGCTTATTTTCCCTTTGCATCCATTTCTGGACGCCATTTTTAAAAATTCTATTATCAACAGTTGGATCATGCAGATGCTTCACATGAACAAACAGGTGCAGTGTAAAGCATCTGGGGTGTTGTTGTAAAGTTAGTCTGGTTCCCTGACTAATTTCACTAATTTTAAGATGAAACCAGGATCCAAATAAATCACGGAAGAGCCAAATATCCGGATATCTTGGCAACATCCGTATTTTAAGGGTAATTTTCTTAACACTTATGGCAAGATAGTAAGAGTTGGCAGATTGGCAGATATAAAAGGTGAACTTTTCATATATCTAGGATAGCTGGATTTGAGAGATGGCAGAGTTTATTTTCTAATGTTATAATGTGACCAGGTAATGCATTAGATGGAGAGAACATCAATCTTGAGCGGGAATTTATATACCCTTACATTTGATAAACATTGTGATTATAAATGCAACCAAATCAAGTACAAAAAGCAAACAATTCTACTGTATTATCCAGGCCCCATCTTGTGGCATAAAGCATTATTTAACTCATTTCACAAATTTGCTTCTCATGAACACCTGTGTAAGGTCCACAAAGATAGAAACTATCTGTAGGGTCTTACCCCAAACATCACCAGTCCCAGTGCAAGTCCCGCAGCCAAAGAATACGACTCTCTATCAGTGCAGTTCTCCATTTCTGGTCCAGGTGGTCGACCTAACAGTAAATGTTTCTTTTATTAATTTATAGTAAAAAAATAAATACATTTTGTACATTTCTTGGAACAAATGCAACAAGAACAGGAGTGGTACTGAGAGAAGGTGAGTATATGAGTGGTAATAAGATAACTGGAGCAAGTGAAGATCGTATATTCCAAATATAAAAAGATCAGTTACAGAATTATATGTGCTAAAATATGTAACTAAAGCTGTCCAAAGACACACCCACCCACACATTTGGGCAACCCAAATCGGGTAGGGCTAATTATTAAAATTTACTGATGATGATACTGTACAAGAACTTGCAGTGTACTGAATGTTTAAATGAAGGCAGAAAGGTGAATGAAAGACACTTACTCTGGGACTGCAAAGCTAGGTCATGGTTTATACAGATCATGTGTACAAAAATTCAAGGAGGTTTTAAGGACCTTTCCCAATTTTCAAGAGTTTATTTAGTGACATTTTTATTACTAATTTTTAGCACATATCTTCATTCTGGAAATCACTTTAGTTCTGTGTGAATCGTAACAGAGCTTCAAACACATCACATAATTATTTAAGTTTTAACAACTGAAACACGAGTTTTTGTTTTCATAACATCAAAGATGATTCAGTTTTAAATGCAAGAACAAAAAGCACTTCTTGTCTGTATGTGGTCATTTAAATAACACACAATACACAGGTTCAACAGACACTTTATTATACATATAAAATAATCTTTGGCATAACGGGGACAAGTCCTGTCACAGCACACTGCACCAGCCTAGCTCTGAATTGTTTGTTCTATAGGAATTACTCAGGAAGAGACTTGTGGGAGTTTGTAGGGTTGTGAAGTGTGTCCGACACCTGTATGTGGAGCCGCAAGTGGCTGATACGAGATATATAGACACACTGATAACCGAAACTCGACAAGTCTGATCCTGAGGATGCCATGATAACAAACATCAGCCAATATTGCATACATGCACCTTAGGAAGCGGGTATGAAGTATATATGGGCGTAATAGTTAAGTACATTTAAGTACTGACACAAATTGGGGGTTCAAAAGCAAAGTTATGAATGCCTGAAACTTGGCAATGGCCCAAACAAAGTGAAGGGAGCACTGTGACTATGGAACGGTGTGACTGTAACGAAGGGTCAATATCATTTACTTGTGATATTTTTCAATTTCAAGTATTTATATTATTACAACTCTATAGTCTTAAAAAAGGTAAACAAAAAGATTTAGAAGCAACAAACTTCTAAAATTCAACAAATAATTTATTCCCTAGAATATAAAGCAAAAATGTAAAAAAGAATTTACAGTATTGCAAATTAAATCCAAAATAATCCTAGTATTACTAACATAAGTCCTAATGAATAAAGTTCTGAATAAACTTTAGTGGTATTCCAAATAATTTCCAATGCTGGTGCTGATGTGCCTGTAGTGTGCAGGAGTCTCTCTTGTACTAATGTACCCATGACCTGAATTGTAATGATGTGTCAAGTCTTTCTTGAATCACAATAATATAATGCAAGTTAATATCTCTGTTCAACAATATTATTGAGCACTTTGTATTTCCTGAAAAGAATATTGGAATTAAATAATTTCATTCCAAATCAAACACTGAACACAACAAGTGACTCTGACTCAAGATCTTATAGCACCAATTAATGATTTCTAGATGATGGGAAAAAAAATTTTATTCAGTGACATTTTTATTACTAATTTTCATTCTGGAAATCAATTTTAGCTCTCAGGCAATCATAACACAGCTTCAAACACATCATATAATTATTTAAGTTTAACAACTTAAGCAAAAGGTTTTGTTTTCATAACAGTAAGGATGATTCAGTTTGAATGCAAGGAAACAAAGCACTTTTCATCTGTATGTGGTCAACATCAGAAGTCTGCTGGAGAAAACCCCATCTGAATATATCCATCAGGAGTAGTAATAACACCATTTTCAAGATGGCTGGCATAGACTAGTAGCCATATTGGATTTCAGATCATTTTCAGCAGGATCAAGTACTCATCATGAGAAGTCCTTTTTTTATGTTTAGATGACTTTCCATTCTGGAGAACTGACATCAATATCAAACGTTTTAAGACAGCAGCCACGGCAGACATACTGGATATCAGCACCATTGTCATTTTTTACCAACCTGACATCAAAAGAAGCTTTCTGATGAGAACCCAATCTGATATGACAATCCATTTAGGAGGAGTAGCCATAACAAGATTTTCAAGATGGCTGCCATGGTGTCCATACTGAACATTGATATGGACCATTTTCATTAAGGTCTGACTAGCCATTGTAAGAAACCTTAAGTACCATTGATTCAGGAAAAGCAGCAACAAGATTTTCAAGATGGCCACTGTGGCAGATATATTGGCTGTCTGAGCAGCACCATTTTCACTTAGGACCAAAAAGACCATGGGATGAATGTGTGTGGAACGTTCCATGGAAATCCTCCAAACAGCTTAGGAGAAGAAACGATAACGAACTTCTGCTAATGGACTGATGGTTGACAGACAACAGACAATGGATAACATATATCGGGCCATTCCATAAGCGCTTCTGGTTTATGACCAGTAGAGCTAATAATAGTACATTTAGCTACATATTAATTATTCAAATTTAATTTTACAAATGTGACCCACTTAGACTGATTGATTGATTGTGGATTTTATGGCACACCAGTACTGTAAGGCTATTATGGTGCCACAAAAAAAGTAATATGATGAAAAAGAATAATCAAAAAGGTTCATTACCAAACAGCAATACAAGTACACAAAAAGGTTCATTACCAAACAGCAATACAAGTACACAAAAAAAACAATGATTGTATGGTGGAAATATATGAGGGTTCCCAATTAATGGGAAATGTAAATGTTACCTGTAAAGGGAGACAAAATAATAAAAAAATAAATTAGGGTGATTAACAGTACTAATGTTTATTAAAAAGTACTCAACAGAAATAGGATTGCACAAAATTAAAATTTTTTAATAAATGTTAACGTTAAGTAAGACCAACTTACAAAGTTAAAAAATTTAATCAAGATGCTAAAGTATCAGAACTTGCTCTATACTGGATGCTTAAATGAGACAGACAAAAAAGGAAGCCACTTATTTACCCTTACCTATCTCAGACAGCAACACCTCAGCCGTGTGTCTGTGGCCAGTACCCTGGTATACCAGACCAATACCCATTACAGCAGAAACCTGAACATTATGGGCAACACTTAGCTCAGTCGATGTCGGTGGTAACAAGGCAGGAACATGGATACTCAGAATCTTTGTTGTAGCAAAGTCCATAGTACCTCTCCTACACAGGGAGAAAACAGGTTAGGGCTGTTCCAGTAAAACATATACCCCCCAGGGGGAAGGCACTTTCAAATTCAGCCAACCCACAACAGAAGCAATTAAAAAAATTATGATCCACCATCAGATGTTTTAATCAAAAAACACTGCCCCCTACAGAAGCAAATTTTTTTAACATAATTTCTGGCTATGGGTTAGTGGGCAGTAGAAGCGATTTTAATATTGGGTTGGGGACAGAAGTGATTTAAATGACAGCTGGCTGGAGGTAATCTACTGAATATTTATAGATCATATAATCTACAGCATATTTTTATTTGTATTCATTCATTAGAATCAATCTTTTGTCCTTTAGTTTGTTTGACTGTCAGCCATATATGTTTCTGATACTGTGAAATCACTAATTTTCTTGGTGGCTTAGTATTTGTAGATGTCATTGATCCGACCCTTAATACCTACTAATTTATTGTAGATGTCATTGATCCGACCCTTAATACCTACTAATTTATTGTAGATGTCACTGATCAGTCCCTTAATACATTCTAATTTATTGTAGAAGTCGTTGATCAGTCCCTTAATACTTACTAATTTATTGTAGATGTTATTGATCAGACCCTTAATACCTACTAATTTAATGTAGACGTCATTGATGAATCCCTTAATATCTACTGATTTATTGTAGATGTCACTGATCAGACCCTTAATACCTTCTAATTTAATGTAGACATCATTGATCAGTCCCTTAATACCTACTAATTTAATGTAGACGTCATTGATGAATCCCTTAATACCTACTAATTTAATGTAGATGTTATTGATCAGACCCTTAATATCTACTAATTTAATGTAGACGTCATTGATGAATCCCTTAATACCTACTAATTTATTGTAGATGTCATTGATCAGACCCTTAATACTTACTAATTTATTGTAGATGTCATTGATGAATCCCTTAATACCTACTAATTTATTGTAGATGTCATTGATCAGACAATATCTACTAATTTATTGTAAATGTTATTGATCAGACCCTTAATACCTACTAATTTAATGTAGACGTCACTAATCAGTCCCTCAATACCTACTAATTTATTGTAGACATCATTGCTCAGTCCCTTAATACCTACTAATTTAATGTAGACATCATTGATCAGTCCCTTAATACCTACTAATTTAATGTAGACGTCATTGATCAGTCCCTTAATACCTACTAATTTAATGTAGATGTCATTGATCAGTCCCTTAATACCTACTAATTCAATGTAGATGTCAATGATCAGTCCCTAAATACCTAATAGTTTATTGTAGACGTCATTGATCAGTCCCTTAATACCTACTAATTTAATGTAGACATCACTGATCAGTCCCTTAATACCTACTAATTTAATGTAGACGTCATTGATCAGTCCCTTAATACCTACTAATTTAATGTAGACATCACTGATCAGTCCCTCAATACCTAATAGTTTATTGTAGACATCACTGATCAGTCCCTCAATACCTACTAATTTATTGTAGATGTTACTGATCAGTCCCTTAACACCTACTAATTTAATGTAGACGTCATTGATCAGACCCTTAATACCTACTAATTTATTGTAGATGTCATTGATCAGACCCTTAATACCTACTAATTTATTGCAGATGTCACTGATGAATCCCTTAATACCTACTAATTTATTGTAGACATCATTGATCAGTCCCTTAATACCTACTAATTTAAAAGTAGACGTCACTGATCAGTCCCTCAATACCTACTAATTTATTGTAGACATCATTGCTCAGTCCCTTAATACCTACTAATTTAATGTAGACGTCAATGATCAGTCCCTCAATACCTACTAATTTATTGTAGATGTTATTGATCAGTCCTTTAATATCTACTAATTTATTGTAGATGCCATTGATCAGTCCCTTAATACCTACTAATTTAATGTAGACGTCATTGATCAGACCCTTAATACCTACTAATTTATTGTAGATGTCATTGATCAGACCCTTAATACCTACTAATTTATTGCAGATGTCACTGATGAATCCCTTAATACCTACTAATTTATTGTAGACGTCATTGATCAGTCCCTTAATACCTACTAATTTAAAAGTAGACGTCACTGATCAGTCCCTCAATACCTACTAATTTATTGTAGACATCATTGCTCAGTCCCTTAATACCTACTAATTTAATGTAGACGTCATTGATCAGTCCCTTAATACCTACTAATTTATTGTAGACATCATTGCTCAGTCCCTTAATACCTACTAATTTAATGTAGACATCATTGATCAGTCCCTTAATACCTACTAATTTAATGTAGACATCACTGATCAGTCCCTCAATACCTAATAGTTTATTGTAGACGTCATTGATCAGTCCCTTAATACCTACTAATTAAAAAGTAGACGTCACTGATCAGTCCTTCAATACCTACTAATTTATTGTAGATGTTATTGATCAGTTCCTTAATACCTACTAATTTAATGTAGATGTCATTGATCAGACCCTTAATACCTACTAATTTATTGTAGATGTCATTGTTCAGACCCTTAATACCTACTAACAGATTGTAGATGTCATTGATCAGTCCCTTAATACCTACTAATTTATTGTAGATGTCATTGATCAGACCCTTAATACCTACTAATTTAATGTATGTCATTGATCAGACCCTCAATACCTACTAATTTAATGTAGACATCATCGATCAGTCCCTTAATACCTACTAATTTAATATGTCATTGATCAATCCCTCAATACCTACTAATTTAATGTAGACATCATTGATCAGTCCCTTAATACCTACTAATTTAATGTAGACGTCATTGATCAGTCCCTCAATACCTACTAATTTAATGTAGACGTCATTGATCAGACCCTTAATACCTACTAATTTAATGTAGACGTCATTGATCAGTCCCTCAATATCTACTAATTTAATGTAGATGTCATTGATCAGTCCCTCAATACCTACTAATTTATTGTAGATGTCATTGATCAGACTCTTAATACCTACTAATATATTGCAGATGTTATTGACCAGACAATTAATACCTACTAATTTAATGTAGATGTCATTGATCTGAGACCCTTAGTACCTGCTGATTTATTATAGATGTCACTGATCAGACCCTTAATACCTATTAATTTATTGTAGATGTTATTGATCAGACAATTAATACCTACTAATTTAATGTCCAAGAATATAGATTTTATAATAGGGATTTCTATTCTAATACAGAAATCATGAATTTGTGTCCTTACTAAACTGTGTGTTTACTAAAGTGATCACTATGTTTTGCTATTTTTATTTGTTCTCAGGCATAATGCTTTTGATCTGAATAATAGTTAAATCTTGTATTGCTTTAATTGTGGTCAGATGCTAGGATTCCTTGTTATTATTTTCAATAAATGTTTTAATAAACTGATAATACATGATTTGTCAGAAAAAAACATTAATGCCTGTGGAAGTGATGTCTCTTATTTTCTGCATACTTTTACATTATTTCATTTCCTGTAAGAACATATATTTCAGTTATCCAACGTCTTTATTTTTATGCCTTGTTGCATGACTAATACAAGTTTTAAAAAAAAGAAAATATAGCAAGTTAAACATTTTTATATCATAAATTAGATTTTTTTTTAAATGGATGAAAGTCAAGGAATCATTTTTTCCCAGAGTACTCATAAAAACAACATTAATGCAGTTAACTGTATTGTCAACAGCAGCATCATCATCACTGATAGCCTAGCAGTAACATTCTGCACTTTCAATCCAGCTGTCACAGGTTCTATCTCCCATTTCTAGTCTTTCATATGAGACATACCTATGGTCTGAGGGGCTTTCATGGCAGAGTGGTATAAGAGGCTTGTCTTGTGATACAGATCTGAGGGGCTTCCATGGCAGAGTGATACAAGATGTTTGTCATGTGATGTGATGTGATTTTGGATTTTTAACACAGCTTTAACAATTTTTCAGTCATATCACTACAATGTCTGCAATGTGGCAGTTTATTATGATATCTAGCACTGGGGCATCATGCCGCAGACATGTAGCATAATGTCCCACCCAATCACATTATCCTGACACCAGACTGACCAGTCCTAACACTAACCTCTTAATGCTTAATGCCCAACAAGGCAGCTGTTAGTACCATTTTTGTAAGTATTCGGTATGACCCGAATGGGGATTGAACCCAAGACCTCCCGCATCTGAGGTGGACGCTCTAACCACTAGGCCATCGGAGTGATTTGTCATGTGATTACTTGCCTCCAATGTGTACATGAGAATGTTGCCAGTTACTTGTGGGAGGTCAGTGGTTCTACTTAAGTGGTGTTTGGTGTCACCAAAGTACTTCGATTTTCTTTGACATTAAATAACAAATTCACAATCATTTACATACCAAAACTGCTAAAACATTCTAGGGAATCATGAAACAAATCTAACTAACAAAGAATTATAGATAATGCTTTACCTGCATGCAATGTGTATTATGCAAGAATTTCAAGTAGAACATGAGAAGTACATCACTACGACATACTTATTTCTGATAGCAATGAGGAGTACCAATGAAGATGCATGCATCGACAAAGTTTCTTGAAGGCATATGCAACAGGTCCAAGAATTTGGGCTAAATAAAGACAATTAATATGCTCAGTTGGGAATAAATAAAGCACAATGTGACCTCTGGTTCATAACAAAAAGTACCAGAGTATAAAAATATGTGTTGCCATGACCTATTTTTTGGCAGTATTCCACAAGAGAAATGTAACTATAAAGTTACAGACCTGTATATGCAGGATTGTCTGAGACATGATAATAAATGCAAACAATTTTGTTACAATAATGATACCAGTGATAATAATACATATAAGTTATACCAAGTCATGCCAGTGACCACACAAGACACAAAAAAGGTTTTTATGCAGGGTAAAACATGTACATTTCAGAGATTGTGTTAAACTTTGTATCCGTAAAACAATAAATGGACATGAAATAAACTGAATTCCACCGTACAAATCCAGAAACAGGTAATTTTACCAAATTTACATTTGTTTTTGTTTTCATTTTTGCATTCCATTGGCACTCCCCATCTGTATTTTGTTTTCTTTCTGTTACATTTCATCCAGATTTGCATTCATCCATCAACCCATCATTTTTCATATGTGATCTCAAAAATGCATTCACAATCTGCATTTATGGCTTCATCACTTATTTCCTTGTTTGGAATGAAGTTTAAATGCATTTACTGATGTCAGGTTTTCCACTGTCAAAGGGACAGAAGTGTAGCTTTCACATCTTGTCTTCTTAAATGTGTGCTTTAAAAAAAACCAAGTGCACAAAATGAAAAGACAGCATTGAATTTATTATAAATTATACCTATAACTGAAATATAGTTTTTGAGTATTTGTCAGAAAATTTTATTATTTCATTTTGCTAAAGTAAAACTGTACAGATACAACCATGGTGATGATATCACCACATCACTGGCGGTTCTTTTTGTATTTTCCTTAATGTGACCGTAAGTGGTGAAAAACTGACAGTGAAAAGAATTTGATCATGAATTATCACAACAAAAGGCACTCAACTGTACAAATTGAGCAGCTGTTTGAAAATAATTGATTTTTAAACCCATTCATGAAATACATTCACATTTCATTCCCTTTTTATTTATTATGACCCTCAATTTTCTTCAAAATGCATTCATCATTTCATTTGCATTTACTCTGTCTTTTATTTTGTTTCAATTTGTTCTGTATCTGTTTGTATTCATGTTACATTCCATTTTCTTTTCACTTGTAAAGTTACCCATCTCGTGGTTAGTACCTCATCAACTGTTTCCTTAAAGAGACTGAAGATCAATCTAGAAACGATGTGAGAAGATGACTTCCCCAAAAATTAAAATTTCAAAAGATTTGCCAATGATAATGTATATGTTGTACAGTCACTCTTCAATATAAATGGAGGTTTAAAAATCTCCAAACATCCACTTGCCAAATTGGGGAAGTACTAAAAATCATTAGTCTAGAATATTACAAAATATAAAAATAATCTAAATATGACTATGTTAAAGGCTATTTCTCAGAATGTATTTCTGTGACCCTTCTAGCACTAACTGTTAGCAATTACAAACTGCTCTCTCACTGGTAATCATTCATTAGCGTTGACAATTGAGAGTTGTTATTGTTCTGGTTTAATGTCTTTTTTTTTTTTCAGCACAAGATAGGCCAGGATGATTAGTGGAGGAAGAACCCAGGAAAACCCTGGTAAGACCCACTAACCGACAGGAAGCTAATGACAAGCTTTCTCACATACCTACATTGGCCAAGCCCAAGACTCAAACCCATGCAGGCAGATGTGAGATTGCAGTGATTGGCCATCTGAGTCACCAAAAAGCAAGAGTGAAGTGCATGTAAGAAACTGATCAGAACAAAGAAGAGATTTCAAGTAAAAGGTATGGGCTTTTGATGAACAATGTTGGCAATGTTCTCAACAGAACATCCCTTTAGTTCAAGAGAAAAAGTGTTCTCAACTGATCAGGTGAGCACCTTAAAACTTCCTTTGACTTGTGGAAATTTTCTTGTGCCACTTCAATGTTTAATTTTAACCCTAGGCCAATAAATCGGCCCTTCACCCATGATTATATTGATTTTTGGGTGAGGGGCTGATATCACCTATTCATTAAAAGCTGCAATTATTTGCATCCAAATCTGGCTGCACACATCGGTGTACATGTTATACATTTACTGGTATTTCTCGTGGCTGTGCAGCTACTGTCGGCTGAAGGGTTCTTTTGTTGACATGTAGATTATATTTCCTAAGCAAATCATATGTTTGGTGACTTGTAAATCCACCTAGAATAACACAACCATCTGTCCTGTGGCCACTTTGACTTTCGTGCTTGATATGGCTGTCTAAAGAGCGTGCGGGTTTGTTCCGGAATCCTTTGCATGCAGCAAAATTGCACATTTTAATAAACAGGTGACATCAGACCCACAACATCGTCCAACAGTATCATCACAGATTTGTGAGGTTGATTTATCAGACTTTTTTAACCCTTGATACTGTCCATGTGTATTCTACTACTGTTCTTATAATACAGGGTTGGTCATTGAACTGAATTAATTCTTTTAATTTTATTTCATCATTACTACTTGAATTATTTAACTTTAGAAATTATTCCCAATTATAATGTGGCTTTACATTATTAAATACTCGTTTTTTTGTTTGTATGCATTGAAATGATATAATCTTGTTATCTCCCTTAGTATTAGGCCCCATCGCAAAAAATGCATGTTAGTTTTATGGTTCATTCTGAATATCATTATAAATTAAAATCAATTAACTTACTTGGCAGCTGCCAGTCCAAGCAACAGTCCTATAGTTGTCATCTCATGACCCTATCAAAGAAAAAGGATCAGTTATCACACTATTTAATCATACTGATATTTGCTCAGACATAATGATGGTCAAACATTAAAAGGTTGAAACATTATTTATCTTCTAATAAATCTATTTCATTAGCTATAGCACTATAACCTTGTCACAACTCTTTACAGGGCAATTATAAATGGATATTAAGGACAATTTTTAACAGAATAACACACAAAAAAGCTGTCTCTGTGGCAGTAAATCTGTCTTTTTCTTCATTTTGAATAAACACTTGCCTAATAATTCACATATATTTCTAGATATACAGCTTGGATGTAAATTTCTATCACAAGATGAAAGTCATAACACAGGTAAATTGTGTTCATTGTCCAAGTAATCTGTGATATATATACATCAGAATTTTAACTAAAGCAAAACAGAATCGTATAAACTTTCAAGTACCAATTTTCCAATGGACAATATTTAGTCTTTAGATAAATTTTGATTTAAAAATTCCAACAATTTTTATTGATTTATGGGAATCATTGTTTGTCAAGCATGTAAGGGAGATAACTTCTGAGAGATGCAAATGGCATTTGGTCAATTTAGGATTACTAGTCTTCATAAACTAATACCTGTATCCTTTCCAATTCTTTTCATTATTTTTTTATAAACATTTTTAAATAACATTGAATATCTTTACCTTACTGAGATAATCATGCACATTGAGGATGTTGAGGTTCACCAGATGTTTGTTCAGGCCCAAGGCCATCAGAAAACCTGGATACTCATTTGTCAATTCTGCTGTCTTAGGCTTGTTGTAAATTATCCATGTGGAGTCAACCTGCAGTTAAAGGAACATCACATATATTTATTACTAAAAAACTGATGTACAAGTACATGTATCGCCATCACTCAGGATACATACCGATTTTATCTAGGAATAAAAAGAAATACATGTATCAATTCATTCAATTTACATACCGATTTTATCTAGGAATAAAAAGAAATACATGTATCAACATCATTCAGGATACATACCGATTTTATCTAGGAATAAAAAGAAATGTATCAACTCCAGAACTTGAAGACATCATTTAATTCTTTTCCTGTACAACCCTTTTAATGAATAAAATAAAACACATAAAATCAAAGAATTCAAATATAAAAACTAAAATACAAGTTTTCAATGTCCACTGATATAGTGGTGAAAAGCTAAAAAGGTTGTGCACTTTATTACAAAGAAACATTAGAGCAGTGGCTTGTGAATAACTCTGAGCTTTCATTATGCAAACAAAAAAGTTTCCTTTTATTATTCCCTTCAGTCATTCATGCTTTTTTGTGTATTTCTTCATTTCTGCCATTTTTGTCTTGTGCTACATATTTTTGACGAATGACAACCTGTTATCTATCCAAAGGATTGAATTAGGATCTTAAAAATAACTCCGAAAGCATTTTGTATTTACATACTGCAATTTCGGCTGGTTGCTTATATTGTAAATGTTGCAGACTTGTGTACCCTCGATATATGGAATCAGTATCCATAAAGTCCGGTTTCGATATTCTGGACCAAATATCATTATTCCCCATTTGGCTTCAAAATTATGAGTGATTATTTCAATTCACCATTATAAATATATTCAAAATTACACAAACAAATGACATAAAACAACAAAATAAATGTAGAAATCTTTTAGTGACTATTGCAATGATGTAGGAACCTTCTGAATACAATAGTAGGAAGAAAGAAATTTTTTTTAAAAAGTAGAACTTGTCATTGCTCCCATCAGCTGAAAGAGTGAATAATCCTGTCTTCTTCTTCATTGTCAATTTATCCTGTCCATGGCTGGCAAGCTCCTCCACAAGTCATATTGTTTTGTCCTGCCAGACTGAAACAATTTTGCAATTTCTGAGTCCAGAATCTCCTATGGCTTTTGTTAGCGTGTCTGCTGATGCCACCGGCAGATGTAAATTTGCAACCAGATATGTCATAATAGCTTCCATCCTTGTCACTTCCATCTCAAACATGTCTTTCCTTGCCTGGTTTGTCACTTGAGCTAAGATCTGTTGTGTGCCCCATCGCAAATTATGTCACTGGTGTTTGTCACGGTCCATGTTGATGTCATTTTGTGACCAGCAATACTGAAGTCACACATAGAGTAAGAACAAATGATGAAGGGTTCCCCTTGTCTTCCCTTTTGGAGCTATTTATATTCACCCTTGTACAATGTCATGAAGTCTTTTATCAATCCCCTTTTCAGTGAATTATGTTTGCAACCTTTGTTTTTATGCTTTTCCTCCATCTTCAACATCTCAAATATTTGAACTGCTGAGTGACCTTTCAGAATCAAAGATGGCATTCAAATGGAAGTGGCAGGACAAACTTTGATCCAAGGAGGTTTTCTTTGTTGTTTTTTTTAATACGAAAAATCGTTTGTAGAGAAAAAAAATTATATTTCAGTATGAAATACAGAAAAATCATTACAGGCAACCAGCTCTGAATGTTGTCACAGAATTATGTGTATATGAATTACAATACATTATAAATGGATGAAAATGCAGATGGGTTTCATTCCTCATGTACAGCATTACCCAGGAGCTTTTTTTTTTATTTTAACCCTGATGATACTGATATCTTGTTTTTGTTTTTTTAATTGCTTGTGCATACACAAAACACTGGCTGTGGGGAACCTGTTTTACTAGAAGTTCTCTGGTTATGGATATGGCTAGGATCATAGTACTTCTAACTCAAGTTCTCTCTGCATCATCACAATATATAAGAATCTTGTCAGGAAGATGTCCACCTTATGGAAGCAATCCGCAGCAGCAGAGGTATGTGATAAATGAAACTATTCTCTCTTGTCATCCATTCTAGGTGATGAAATTGTTTTATGTACTGAATGTTTCAGAATTCACTCTAAATTTCTAGAAAGTCAGGCCTATGTTACATAATGCCATGCAATCAGACAGAAGTCTGTTCTAAGTAAGACATTTTATAGCTGACAAGCAAGTTGAATTCTATGTTGTATACATTAAAAGATGAGGAATGTTCAAGTTCTTAAAATCCAGTGCAATTATTCTTGTCAGAGACACATTTGAGGCTGAATGTGGTAAACGTAATCATAATCTTGTCTAGGCATTCTTATTAAAGTTGTTGTTGTTGTTCTAGGGTTTAACGCCATTTTTCAGCACAAGATAGGTTAAACGTGGCGGCCAATATAACTGGTGGAGGAAGAACTCTAGAAAACCCAGGGAAGAACCACCGACCCATGAGAAGCTACTGGCAGGCTTCCCCACATACCAATGCTAACCGAGCCTTGGACTTGAACCCATGCAGAGGTGAGATGGCGGTGATCCGGAACGGTGAGCACTTTAAACCATTTGGCCACTCAGGGCCCCTTCTTATTAATGCATGTAATGCTAACACTGTAAATTCATGTGTGTGTGTCTGTATAATGTATATCGTATTCACACCTAAACATGTCTCATGCATTACACCACTCAGCCATTTTATTAGCTGTTACAGGCAGTCATCAAACTCTATGGTTTGTGTAACCTGTATCATACATGCTGATGATTCCATACATCATATAGGTTGAAAGATCCATATATAAATTGTATCTGTTGATAGATAACGTATATCAATTGTATCTGTATACACTGATCATATCCATTGATATACAAGATCACTGATGGTTATTTGCTGAAATTCCAGGCTTTCTTGGTCTGTATACATTTAGGAATGATATAATTTTGTTATATCCTTGTTGAACCTTGTGTGCATGTGTAGTGTAGCAAGGGTTATTGCTAGATCCAATCTCGCCCAGCTTCATTCTGTTACATTTACCTGTTTTGTCATTATCTAGCTCATTTTTTGTTTATCGTTTGACTGTTTCCTGAAGTTGATTTGTACATATTTTTGATTTTTGATCACATATGTCTGTGAGAGAGAAAGATCGAGAATCTATACGTATGGCCATATTGAGACAAATCTTGCAGCGACAGACCTTCTGGAGGCTAGCTTTAGCATGTTTGCCAGTTTCTAGTTGATGGATTTTGAATATCATACAAAGCTTTTATTTTCAAACTGAATATGTACATGTCTGCTGCCCATGTGACTATGTGACGGTGTGCATATGGAAACTGAAAGATCATTAGAACTCAGCAACATTGTCAACCATAGCTGCTCCATTTTTTCAAATAAAATTATAAATCAATAGACTGAGATTGATTGCCAGTCACAACTATGGTACAAAATTCTTTTATCCTAGAGTAAGCATTCCCATTAAAAAGAAGGTCAGGTCACCAGACTGCTTTTGTGTGTGTGTATGTGTGTGTGTGTGTCCACTCATACATATAAATTCTTGCTACACATAGATCCCATATTGATGCAAATGAAAATCAGTTTTTAAATTTTTCGCACCTGATAGTTTGTTAATTTCCAGATTTAACAGTTTAATCTAATGTTATTAAAAGTGGTATACAGCCTTTTAGGGCCTAATTCTATGTTCATATGCTTAAAAGAAGACAAATGTTACCATGTCAATTTGAAATTCAACACCATTTGACCATGTTTTATTTGAAGTACAAGGGTCCGGCAATATAAAGAACATGCAACAAAGATGCTGTATATCCAAATATTCAATGAACCATCCTTAATTTCAAAGTAATTGAATAGTCAAAAAAAGAGGGAAATAAATACACAAATATGTCACAAATTTCTCCAGAAATAAAATCTAGCACCATTTAATGATTATAATGAACACTTAATATTCCGAAGCTTTTGGAATATATACCCTGTATTTTTTACAAATGTGACAATGTCAACTTCTACCTGAAGTCAAAGTGATAATGTCAATGGGAAGTGTGCATTGGAACAAATGAACTTGTATTAATCTCTCTGTTTAATTTTTTTTACTTCCCTTCATTCTTGAGACATATCTGATATAAAAAAGGAAACCAGTACATGTCCACTTGTCATTTTTAAAATGAATATATAAAAACTGACGTCCCTAGTCCATGCAATAACAAAACCATGCTATACATGTTCCAAAAGTGCCCCACAAACTGAATGCTTTACAGATAATATACTCTCTCCATTCTTTTTTCCTAAAATTAAAACTCACAAAATCAAATTTTATGATCATCACTATAGAGTAAAAACTGATCAAATTGTAAAATAAAATAAAGTAAGCTTCTCCCCCACCCAATAAATACACAAAGCAAGAAAATCTCTCCACTCTATTTTTGTGAAGAAACTGATTAACAAATAAATAAAGTCTTTTCTCTGGCTATTCTGGCATGATTCTGACAGCAAGTCAGAGCTAAATACAAATATAAGCAAAATCTTTAAAATGAAATCGAAACTTAATTTTACAGCAATCAACCATACCTAATCAAAATATGTACATTACTGAAAGAAAGTTGCAAGACAAATAAAAAATTTTTTTAGATTCTATCACTGACTATTATGCATGTTCTTTTGCCAGACATTATAGAATAATCCAAGAAAAAACTGATCCTGGATAAATAAAATTAAATATATATTTAAGAAAGAGCAATGGGCTACTTTAATCTAGGAGTATCATCTTGATCCAATTAAGGGTCAAAATCTTATCCAACCTTGTCCTCTGCATTTCATTTGCACTTCATTCTGCATTTCATTTGCAATTATTTGCATTCATTCTGCATTTCATTTGCACTTCATTCTGCATACATTCTGCATTTCATTTACATTCATTCTGCATTTCATTTGCACTTCTGCATTCATTATGCATTTCATTTACACTTCATTCTGCATACATTCTGCACTTCATTTACATTCATTCTGCATTTCATTTGCACTTCATTCTGCATTCATTATGCATTTCATTTACACTTCATTCTGCATACATTCTGCATTTCATTTACATTCATTCTGCATTTCATATGCAGTTTATCTGCATTCATACTGCATTTCATTTGCATTCCATTATTAATACATTTCAGCTGTTATCTTATCATTTTTCCTTCACATTCTCCAAAATATATTCTCATTTAGCGCTGATTCCTTCGTTTTCACTTTTTTTTTTGTTCATCTGGAATATATTTACCAAAGCTGTGATTTGGTTCAAATGGTAAAGAAACTATTACCTTCATACTTTGTTCTACTAAATATGTGCTTCAAAAAAAAAGAAAATGCATACAATTTGAAAGACAGTACTGAATTTACGATAAATAAAAATATATTTACAGCTGCAATAAAGGCAAATGTCTAACTACAGTGTCTATCTACAAATTTTATGTCTTATTTTATTTTGTTTTTAAAAAAATCTGCAGATATACAACTTCCAGAGGCAAAATATCACATGCAAGTAGTGAAAAGATGTCAGTGTAAACAATCTGATCCCAGATTATCTTGCAAAAGTAAATAGAAATTAAGCAGCAGCCCTAAATATATGTTGTTTTGTTGTAGGATTTAATGCCATTTTTCAGCACACAATAGGCTATACATGGCAGCCAGTATTAATGGTGGAAAAAGAACCCAGGAAATCCCCAGAAAGATCCACCGACCATCGAGAAGCTACTGGCAAGCTTTCTCACATACCCACATTGGCCGAATCTGAGACTCGAACCCATGTAGAGGTGAGATGGCAGTGACCCGTAATGGAGAATGCCTTAGACCACTCAGGCACTTGGGGCCCCTCTAAATATATGTAAATTGATTTTACATTTGCAGTCTCCATTTCCTTAAATCTGCATTCATCATTTAGCTTGCACTGATTCTTCATTTTATTTTCATTCATTCTGCATTTTATTTGCATTATTTTCTGTATTCTGTTTGTGTTCATTTTACTGTTTTTGTTTCACTGGTAAACCTATTTTAGGGTCTGTTGAGTTTTATAATGCCATGATTTCCGATTTGATGGCAAAGTGAAACTGGCATATACCTGGTCTAAAAATAACCAGAGACTGCACTGAATGACTGATTCTGGTTGTTTGGATTGTCACACTAGCTGGAGGCAACCTGCTTGGGAAACATACAAGCTAACTGGAAACAATGTTCCTTTCAAAGGTGTTTTTCCTCTGATATGTGTGCAGCTTTTCAATAGGCCATTTGCACGACTAGGCATATACTAACATTTTGTACCTACTGTCTGTCAGAATCCTAATAATTAAATACTTATTTTAATTGTGGATTCATAAAATAGTTCCATTCTAAAACAAATGACGGAGAAAGAATGGGGGTTTCTTTTTAATTGGGTATATTTATGATATGCTTTTCAACAACTGGATAAAATTTTCAAACGTCTAAAGGATGAAGACTTTAAATGAATGATTCTTGCAGTCAATACAATTTATATTTATATTCTCAAAGCTTTTAATCCTTTTAAAAAGCAAAACCCAAACTCAAGAACTACAGCTGAAATTCTGACATTTGTAACTTTACTAAGAACAATTAAATTTATAGGATTTTAATTTTAATAACTTTAGTTCCCAGCAAATTTAGTGCCATATCTATTTAAAGATTTTAATTTCAAGTTCTGTTTTAAAACTATTTGGGAAATATAAGACCCTATGATACACACCTCTGAAAAGTTGGCTATTCTGAGACCTGCAGCAACTCCATTGTGGAAATGTGGCCAAGCACTCATGTTGGCGGGAGTGTCAATGTGGGTCAAATCCACAGTGGTATTCCTTGGAAAAGAACAGAGATTTTATAAACAACCAGTGTCAGTACAGCTATTAAATAATAGAAAGAATAAATCACATCTGACACATTTGGCTTTAAGTAATCCTCCATCTATAGGAAAATCCCAACCATTATCTTCATAAACTATACTTTCCTGATAAAACAACAATTATTAAAACAAAACATGAAGTTTCTGCAGGAATGCAGTGTCATACCATCCAACGATGTATTGACATATCTTGCAAATGACTTGCAAGAACTTAAGCTATATATCCAGCTAAATATTTGACCTTAGTTATATATCCAGCTACATATTTGACTTCACTCATATAACAATCAGGTCTGATTTTTCAAACGTCTTCACATTAATGTAAATAAGTTGGTGGTCAGAACTACATCACTGCCATAAAATATTGTCAATGCCATCAATCATTCAAGACAAGTAGTGATATCAGTATTTTAAAGCTGACCACCATGGTGCCATTTTGGAGGTCAGATGAGCACTTTTTTTTTTATCCAGAACCAGTTACATACTGCAATAGTTATAAGCACATGCTGATTCAATCATTCATTTTTAGTATGCAAATAACTTTTTCTCCATGTGCTAAAACAAATTTTATTGCCTGATGCTCTGGACTCCTCCAGTTCAATATTAGACCCCTCATGTATTCTGAGCGAGCTATCTGTCAGTCTAGAAAATAAAACCCACACCCAAACCGCCATGTTGATTGATTTGCATGTCAAAACCCATGTGCAATGAATCAAAGCATATTTATTACGAATATCCAGAAAGACAATGGTAAATTATTAATATTCACTTCCCCCTAAGGGTCCATTTATAGATCCTCAACCTTAAAAAGATTTATTGTCCTTCATGAATAATAATGAGCTACCTCTGTGTTTGATGATACTTTTTTAATGCTTACAGTACAATGCATAAATGAGATGAGACTTGCTAATACTTACTATGCATCAATAGTCTGATGAGACTTGCTAATGCTTACAGTACAATGCATTCATAGTTTAATGAGACTTGCTAATGCTTACAGTACAATGCATCAATAGTTTAATGAGACTTGCTAATGCTTACAGTACAATGCATTCATAGTTTGATGAGGCTTGCTAATGCTTACAGTACAATGCATTCATAGTTTGATGAGACTTGCTAATGCTTACAGTACAATGCATCAGTAATTTGATGAGACTTGCTAATGCTTACAGTACAATGCATCAATAGTTTGATGAGACTTGCTAATATGATGAGACTTGCTAATGCTTACAGTACAATGCATTCATAGTTTGATGAGACTTGCTAATGCTTACAGTACAATGCATCAATAGTTTGATGAGACTTGCTAATGCTTACAGTACAATGCATCAATAGTTTGATGAGACTTGCTAATGCTTACAGTGCAATGCATCAATAGTTTGATAAGACTTGCTAATGCTTACAGTACAATGCATTCATAGTTTGATGAGACTTGCTAATGCTTACAGTGCAATGCATCAATAGTTAAATGTATTAACCAACCCAAGCAACTTTGACAATTAAGAGGATTAGCAGTTTGTCAAAACAGGCATGACAATATTTTCCAAATTTAATAAACAGTGATCATTATTTTAACCCATTAGTTCAGAGTTGCTAGCTGTCATTTCACAGAAACATAGTGTGGGTATCTGCCTAACTGATATGCATCCACTGTACCATAACATGAATTAAAAACACTTTAAGCTGTTTTCTAATGATGAAAATAGTACTGACTGAAATAAAAGATTTACCAAAAATACCAAGAAAGGCACAATATATATATATATATGCCCCATGTTTAATAGTCCTTTACAGTGATAACTGAACTTTCTGTGCGCATCATCACTTTCCTTCAGCCACTGTGACCTAACATATGACCATTTGACCCCAAAATTGATAGCTTTTCAAACCCAAGTATAAGTCATTATCAGAGTTTGGTTCAGTCTTTGAAGTAGAACTAATGTTCAGATAATTGTTCAGATAATAAATGGCTGGAAGAAAAATTACAGGCCATTGCAAAAACTTTTCTGATTTAATACCAATAGAGCTAAAACAGCGTCTCCTTACTTGCAAGAAAACTTTTCAAAGAATAATTAATCAAAACATCTTATGTTTTAACAAGAGAGCTACAACATACAAACATTCAAGTCTAAGATATGGATCTGAACACTTCAGTGAAATGTTTTAATTGACATACCTTATTAAATCAATTAGCTGGTCTCTCATAACATTTATACCTTCAATATTCCTGAAGCAAAAAAACACAATAGATCTAATTTTTCTCTCTTCTTTACTGTGAGTCATATCTCCTACAGGTATTAAAACCTATTCCTATGAATACTCACCTGGGTGGAGCACGCCCTGTCAAACAGAGTTTTGGAATGGGAAACGTTTCTGTCGGTATTGGGTGATGTGTGCTGAGGGTAAACATTCCTCTAAAAATAGAAGCACAAATGACTGTAAATCTGACAGCAGAAAAAAATTACCTATTAAATAATATTCCTGTATCTCACTTGGCAACCAATTTTCACCATCAGAACTTAAGTCTAGACTTGAATTAAGTTTAAAAGACTATGGTCTGATTGGCTGAAGTTAATTTCTAACTTGAAATAGATATATAAAAACTCCAATGTCAAAACTTAAGACTGGTTTGGGTGAAATTGAGGCCAGATTATCTATATCATACAAACACAAGCAAAAAGACCTATAAACAAAGTAGGAGATGTTTGTTCGGCATTAAATTTTAAAAAATCTAGATATTTTGTTGCGAGATTGTGATCCATTAATAAAAAGAACTGAATGTAGGCAAAGTAGAGATACTAATGTACTATTTTTAATGGGGTACAAATCTCAATGATCTGATAATTGCTTCATGTAAGGACATAACAATGGGAACATTACGACTCTCTTCCCCAATCCACATTTTTAAGCACTGACATGGGACCACAGTTAGCTTCCTTTTGAAGTTGACAAATATCATGGAGATATTCTGAAAAATTAGTACCAAGTCTGACGGTGCCAATATATTTTGACATTTTACAAAATATGTTGAGAATAAAAGTTTCCAAAACCGTATAGACTGTTAAAAATATTGTCTGCTTTGCAATGAACACATTCAGGTGTAACATATAAGGTAACTGCATGCTGTTCAGGTGTTACTTTGTTACTTCCTTTTAGTCAGTCTGTATTAATACACAAAATGGGCCAATTGACCCTTGATGAAATTTCAGGATTTCATACACTAGTATGTACAGGGTTAGTATGTACAGAAAGTTGCACAGTTACAAAGTGCTATCAGTGAAAGTAACAAATGTACAATAATGAAACATAGAAAAAATAATTGTGGTCTGACCCCACCAAGAAAAACATATATTTTTGTAAAAACATGAAAAATTATTGCAATGAAAACTAAAGCATTCATATTATTGTGAACTCCAAACATCAACAAGTCAATGCTACCAGTCTCTGATATTCCCTATTGTCATATTCCATCAATAATGTACCTTAGTTTCTGATACACATGAAACTGTTCCATCAATTGCTGGCCACAAAAGAAAGCTTGCATTGTAATTAAATCAGGGAAAGTGAAGAGATCATTTCAGGTTTATTCCAGTAAATTATACTTGGAACCCAGGGAAGGCACTACTGATGTGGAGTAGCCATCCATGGATGCAATTTAGAATTTTGTCTTGTTTTATATAAACTCTGTAATCCATGTAGCCTGCATATATTTTTAAAAAGTGCCTTCCCTGAGTACCATGTATGTTTAAATGGAACAGCCCTCTGTGAATACACAATGTTTAAAGTGTTATTACCAATGTAAACTTTAATATAATTACATGTATGTTATAGAGCACTGACTTTTGTACCACATTATATTTGATGTTACTCTATTAACTAGTGGAGTTTTCAAGATAAGTAATTTGGATAATTTTATCAAATATATTTTTTCATTCCAAAATTACTTTTTTCAATAATAACATTATGACCAAAGAATTTCATCTTCCATCATGTGAATTGCTTGGTGTAGCGGTAGCATGTCAGCCTGTCACATGGAAGAACTGCATTTGAATCCCTCTATGGACTTATAAAGACAATTATGTTACTATATTTTCTATGCACAGGTACACAAAACAGCCACACATAACAGCAAATAGCTCTCATTACTACCGTATAAGACATGTACTGTTTGAATCTATTACATACTTTAGCTACCCAACATGCTACAGTATAAAATAAAAAGATGTGTCCAAAGAAATAATGGATACACTTCATCCTGTGGGTGAAAAACTCGATATTTTGACCAAAGAAAGATGATGACTGAATGGATGTGGAGGGGTTCCCTCCTATCCGCTGGGGTGGTCTAGTCACCCCTGGTCCATGACTTGTTTCGTTACTAGTGGAACTTATCAGAGAGAATTGCTGTGATTGATTCATTTGTTCAACTAATCACTCTGTCTTGCCAGTTAGAGGTTTATAAACATGTAAAAACAATATTAAAAGGCATTTTTAAAAAACCTTGCACTACTTTTATGGTGAAAAAACATTTTCTTATCTCAATAAACACTTTTTGTGAAATAACACAGAAAGGAAACAAAATGAGAATTAGTGACGAATAGAAAAACAAATCAGACCTATATATAATACAGTAGTCCTGGTTAAGATGCAGGCACATATACTGTTATCAGCTAAACCTAATAAAGATTAATGACACTACAGACACTATAACTCTGGGCATAAGCATATATTACACATAGTTTGTTCGAGCTATACCTAAATCCAATAAGTATATATTATGTATAGTTGGTTCTAACTATACCTAAATACAATAAGCATATATTATATATAGTTGGTTCTAACTATACCTAAATACAATAAGTATATATTATGTATAGTTGGTTCTAACTATACCTAAATACAATAAGCATACATTATGTATAGTTGGTTCTAACTATACCTAAATACAATAAGCATATATTATGTATGGTTGGTTCTAGATATACCTAAATACAATAAGCATATATTATGCATTGTTGGTTCTAGCTATATCTAAATACAATAAGCATATATTATGCATTGTTGGTTCTAGCTATACTAAATACAATAAGCATATATTATGTATAGTTGGTTCTAACTATACCTAAATACAATCATATTGTTGGTTGTAACTATAAATATAGCAGTCAAACCTGCTATGGTCACCTTCAAATACAGCAGTGAACTGTACATTATATAAAAGTACTCCAAGCATCAGTTATACCTATACATTAAGATCAGGTTAGTTCCTGTTATACATGTATATTAAGGTAGTGTTGCACCTTAGATCCCATGGGCAGGGGACTGTATTCTATCCACAAATTACAGAAACCAGCCACAACCAGTCCAATAGGAACCAGAACTATTCTGCCCAGGCAATGGCCAGTTAAATGATGCATCCTGGGTATCCAATTATGAATTGTTACATAATCATTGATATGAGTTTCAACAACCTGTAAATTGATTATCTTATCCTTGTAATTTAAAGAGCTTACTGTCAATGATGGGATTTTCATGTGTTATTAAGTAATAAAGGGATTACAGGTGGTCCATGATGGCTGGTGGGTCTTTGATTAAAAATCATCAGATCTTTGGCAGAGGTGAGACAAAAAAGAGAAACCAGCCAAAAAACAATTTCAGCAGAAACATTAGCCAAAGCATTTTGATTTTTTTCATGCTAAATTGTTATTATGTTTTTAAAGATGATTTAAGAGGAAACTTTATGGGAAGCTCTTATCTGTTTTTGGTCAATTCATACCAAAATGCCAATGCTAGAAAACCATCTGCTGTTTTTGGTCAATTCATACAAAAATGCCAATGCTAGAAAACCATCTGCTGTTTTTGGTCAATTCATACCAAAATGTCAATGCTAGAAAACCATCTGCTGTTTTGGGTCAATTCATACCAAAATGCCAATGCTAGAAAACCATCTGCTGTTTTTGGTCAATTCATACCAAAATGCCAATGCTAGAAAACCATCTGCTATTTTTGGTCAATTCATACCAAAATGCCAATGCTAGAAAACCATCTGCTGTTTTTGGTCAATTCATACAAAAATGTCAATGCTAGAAAACCATCTGCTGTTTTGGGTCAATTCATACCAAAATGCCAATGCAGAAAAACCATCTGCTTAAAAAAAAAAGTTCAACATATCAGAGTTTAAATAAGATAAGTGCAGTTGAGTAGCAAAAATCATGAGTTTTCCTTGTTTGTTTCATGCAAACAGGATTTCAAGATAGTATGGTGGGAGGGAATGATATCACCAATTATATGCAAACACTATCACATAGGTGAAAGCAGGACCAGAAAACTTGCTCATATACCTAGGGAGGTGTGAGCATAATACCAGAGCTAAAAAAAAAGTGATATCTGAGAAATCCATGTGGACAGTATCAGAATGCAAACCCAAAGCATACTGACAAATTATATACAATATATACTTTTGTCTGCAATTTCAAAGAGTGACGGTGAAGTCATCTTCACAATCCTGCAATGAGTACGATGATGTTTTCAAATTTGTGTATAAAGCTCCTATTAATAGAACAGAATGAGACATGGAAAGACATGTACAAAATCAAAATTGTAGACAGATTTTTCAATTTATTTTTTCTTGATGAAAAGCACTCACAGTGGGCTAACAAGAGTCAAGGTTTGTGGAACATGGGACAAAATCTTGTGGGAAACACAATTCCAGGCTCAAGGTGCAACATGGAAGTCAGGTACACTAAGTCACATTCATACTTGTACATTAAGGTCAGGAACCATAAGTTAATTATACATGTATGTTAAGGTTAGGTACATGAAGTTCCATTGATACACAAATTTGAACTTATCTACTGGTATATAAGGGCCATCTGCTCATAAATACAAGTTTCTACAAGTCATTTGGATTACCATTTAAGGCAGGGTTGATTGTAGTTCAGATACTCAGTGTTATAATTGTTGAAAAACTGCTTTGCTTGCAAATCTTTAATCATTATCATATGCAATAGGCGCTATAGACTGAGAAATTAACAAACATATGACAGTTACACAATTTTTAAGTTTGACTGATTAGGAAGCAAAGATTATAAGTGAATGACAGTTACACACTTTGATCCACTTTTAAGTATGATAGATAAGGAAGCAAACAAATTCTAGACTTTTACCTCCCCACAGGAAGTGCCATGGTTCTGATGCAGATGGAGTACAGGTGCTTCTCTTGCTCTTCAATAAATTCATGGTCTCTGAAAAATGCAATAAACATAGATATATAGAACTATTAAATCCATTGTGTTACCACAGCAAGAAGGTCAGCTTTATATTACCACAGCAAGAAGGTCAGCTTTATATTACCATAGCAAGAAGGTCAGCTTTACATTACCATAACAAGAAGGTCAGCTCACAGTCAAAGCATTGCTAAAAAGCTCTGAACCAAAACACTAATAAACTAATAATGACAATGAAGATGATCATCATGATGATGACAGTGGTGCCATGAAATGTAACTGCTTTGTCTTGCTACACACAAATGAGGAATTGACAAAAGCCCTTGTAAAAACAAAACCATTAAAACGGCTCATTACATCTTGTAACAGAAATATCAATGATTTAAATATATAAACCACCACAAATATTGTCAAAGCAACTCAAAAAGGTAATGAAATAATAATCTACTGTGAATTAAGGTGTCAAAATGACATCAGTTCCTCAATGCTTACAACTCATGGCCATAACAAGCCATTAAAATTTGTCAAACGTAATTTTAATGGTTGCCATCAAGGCAGTTGGTATAGATTTTAATGGTCAATTATGTTGACAAGAAAAGCTGAAAACCTGTTTTTTTGTCTTTCTTTTTAATGGCAATTACCTGCACAAGATATATCGGTTAAAACACTTTATCTTAGATAATTTAAAAATCGCTTATCCAACTTGTGCCCTTGAGTGCCCTGGAGGAAGTTGCACATACAAAATCTAGATGATATTACCCAGTGTTTTTGAATATGACCTACCATGCAGAATTGTATACCTCTATCTCATATTAGCCAGTGGCTATGTAATATGACCTACTGTACAGAATTTCATATCTCTCTCTAGGGGTTACCAGCAAGTGGAACTGTAATATGACCTATTGTGCATAATTTCATATCCCTCTCTAAGGGATACATTCCAGTGGAACAGTAAAATTATCTACTGTGCAGAATTTCATACTATCTAGAAGATACAAGTGGAATCTAGCCAGTGGATCTGTAATATGACTTACTGTACAGAATTTCATATCTCTCTCCAGAGGATATTAGCCAGTGGATCTGTAATGTGACCTACTGTACAGAATTTGATATCCCTCTCGAGGGGATACTAGCCAGTAGATCTGCAAGATGACCCACTGTACAGAATTTCATATCTCTCTCTCTCGAGGATAGTAGCCAGTGGATCTGTAATGTGACCTACCGTATTTTCCGGCCTACAAGTCAATGCGGAGTATAAGTCGAATTGACCAATTTTGTAAATTTTCCATCCTTCGTCCATATATAAGTCGATTTGGAGTATAAGACGAGGCCAGGTCAATAACTTGGTTTTGTATTTTATACTAGTAACTTCCGGTTGCATGAATATTGATGGTATCGTTGTATGATATTCCATATTACTGGCAATCGTGAAATTGCATTACCGATGCTAACATGCTTGTGATTTTACTTCTGAACTGCTATATTTTGTTATCAATTGACATAGCTGAATAAACAGTTCATGCTTGTTTTATTATAATTGAAAGCACATCCATGCTGTAGTTCATTTTATTACCTGTAGTTACGAACGCAACTTATACAAACTTGTCATTTTCTATCGTAAGTTTGAAAGTCACGGACTCCGTTAGTGTTTGTTCTGTTTGGACTTGGATATAATTAACATTTTATTACTAATCTATTCAATGATATACCCCACTATTATCTTTATCGGTGAGTTCGAATACAAAGTAATGGGTATGATCTCTTGTCCTTATAACAAATTTTGTATGGACCATGACTTCAATAAAATGCTGACAGATTTTCATTTCCCTAAAAAAAGCCTCATTTCCCTACTGGCAGCCTCGCTGATTTGACCTATTCTGTCGATTCTTGCCCTCAATCTGGTTTCAATTATAGCCAAAGCGCTAAGCATGTTTAATTACCGTGTAAATAACACTGCATAGCCATGTGGTTGTTGTGACAATGTACATCGTAATTAAAACAAGAATGAATTGTTGATTTAGAGGTGTTTATTGATAATGGAATATAGTAGGCTCGTAATACATGAGGATTATCACAATCGTCAGGTAACTCAAAATACCGTCTTTTTTCTCTTTGCAAAAGCTACAAATAAAAACCGCCCTGAATAAAAGAACGATCTTGTACACGGACAATTTTTTTCATCTCTCACTCTCTCTCTCTCGTGCGCACACACACAAGCACGCGCACGCTCACAATATATCTGATTTTAGTTTAGTTTAAACCATATTTGTTTTAATTATGATATCCATTGCAACAAGAGCCACGTGGCTGTGCATGCTATGACTATTCCTTCCAGTCGAAACCAGTCTTGAGTGCAAGATTCAACAGATGAGAACTTTACAAGTTCCAGCTTAAAAGCCGCTGTGTAAGACTTGCGTGATTTGACGGGAGGCATTGTGAGATAAGTTGTATGATTTGTAAGGGGATATTTATATGAATGATTATGACTGAAAAGATTGATCAAAACATACCGAACTCATTAAAATGTGCCCGTACTATAGCAATGAAAACAATGCCCATGGCTAAATTCATTATTTACATCAAGAGAAGGGAGTGGGCATCATTTCCTGTTGTACTTAATCCCATTGATATTAAAAACGGGTAGCGTAATTGATGCGGATTAATGATAAAGAACAATGGGGTACCGGCAATATGGTAACTAGTATCGGTAGCTAAAGCCAATATCAAGGTCTAAACAGTTGCGGCAACTGGCTTTGATTGTTGTTGGAAACCAAAGACCAATTTATCAACAACCGGTATAATCAAAGAGAGACACCGAATCGTCAGCTGGTTAAGAATGAATATAGGTGAAGTGTTGACATTACAATTTGCTTTAAACTGAATTGCAAAACTAAAAATCATGGATCACTGATGATCTATGAGTACTGGTAGTCCATCTATATATCTGATTTTAGTGTAGTTTAAACCTAATTTATTTGAGAAACTTTGTCAAATACAATTAGAAACATATGATTTGGGGGATTCAGTAGAATGCATGATCTACATTATTTTATAAATAATCATAGAACGCTCGAGTTAATATGGATTACATCCCTTTGTAGGATCAATTGGATCAATCAAAAAGCTATGCTGGTAATTGCTCACGCGTGTCCAACATTATACTGGAAATTCAAATATTAATGGACCAGTTATTTCATATCTTTTTTTTTAGGAACAAACACTATGCTTTGAATTAGTACAGTACACTATAGAGTATAGACCGTAAGTGTGCTATGCGGCCCAGCGAAGTTTTTACCGGTACGGTAAATTGTTTTCTTTTATTTTATGTTTGAGAAATAAGAAAAAACACGCAGAATGCAAAATAAATAATGACAAAACTTACAAATATAAACACAGTCATATTAGTTTATGACAATTTATTGACATAGTAATTTAACATGAATTTGTACTTCTATGTGACCTGTTTTCGATTATGCCGATTATAGAGCAATGTCAATAGCATACCGGATACTGTAATCCATATATAAGTCGATGCAATTTCAATGACACAATCCATATATAAGTCGATTCGGAGTATAAGACGAAGACCGAACTTTCAAGTCAAAAAGTATAGACTTATACGCCGGAAAATACGGTACTGTACAGAATTTGATATCTCTTTCATGGGGATACTTGCCAGTGGATATGTAATATGACTTATTGTACATAATTTGATATCCCTCTCTAGGGGATACTTGCCAGTGGATCTGTAAGACGACCCACTGTACAAAATTTCATATCTTTCTCTAGAGGATAATAGTCAGTACAAAACTCATTACTGTTTGAGTGAAAAGTCTCAAACCATGTTGCAAATGAAAATTTAATTTGTTTATCTTTTTCATTTTTTAAAAAATTCATTTATTTATTTATGTTTAATGCTGATATGTTTGTCTCCAACAAAGAACCAAATCTTCCAAATGCTAAAAACATGACAGACAATTGTTCCTGTACACATGGTTTATTTACTGAAATGACCCGAATGAAGGCAACAGTGAGAGCATTTGACATTTCTTTCATTACAGAAGTAAACAAGCTGGAAAACATTATTTACAAGAATGTGTCACACTTATACTGCCCCATGCATGTATTAGAGTTTCCATGTAATTGAAGATCATTACGAAGACAGAATTTAAAAGCAATGTCAGAAACTGACAAGATATGATTAATGCTATGTAGATGTCATCATGCAAGCTTATTTTTACTTCAAGTTGTGGGATTCCATTTATTTAACCTGTTATATCTTCGGTTAATCAAGATGGCAGCACTCTTGTGCAAGCCCGGCCTACTGGGCAATGAGATCAAGCATAGTTAAATATTTAACAAATTCAACTTGATCAAAGAGTATAACATATAATACATACTTATATACAGTCAAACTTGTCACTAATGGCCACTCCTGGGAAAAGGCAAAACTGGCTGTCGCACACAGGAGACCACTGTACACAGGTTCACCTTTTAATTGGTTTTTGAACAAATACCATACACCAAAATATTTATACCATTGTTGATATTATTATTATTATTATTATTATTATTATTTATTATTGATTGTTTATTTGTAACCTACACAGCAAAATCATACTAACAGGTTTACGTTTTTCTCCCCAAATTTATATTCCACAAAAGATTACCGTATCCTGCTCCCTTTAATCCATCCTATAAATTAAATCATCACCAAATTAAAAATATAAACCACTCTTAGTTTATTCACGCTATAACCAACAGCATCAGGATTAGTCAGTTGCTCAAATCAGCAAAATCAACAGTCGACTTATGTGAGAATCAGTGATGAATAGGAAAGCAAGATCAACAGATAGTCGACTTATGTGAGAAGCAGTGATGAATAGGAAAGCAAGACCAACAGATAGTCAACTTATGTGAGAAGCAGTGATGAATAGGAAAGCAAGACCAACAGATAGTCAACTTATGTGAGAAGCAGTGATGAATAGGAAAGCAAAAGAAGCTGTGTATGGCTAACTGTTGTCTCAGGATATCTCTCTTTGTTCTATTTTAGAAAGGTTTATATGTGTACTTTGGTATAAAGAGTTTCCTTTTAGGCCTACATAGACAGTTTTTCCATACTTATGACAGAAAATTGAAATCATTACTTCTGATTTCTACAGAACCCTGGATTTTGTATTCCTTTCATTAAAAATGATTGAGTTTCTTCACCAATGAAGACTTATTAGGTGCTTCTTAAATATTTCATGTATCCTGCAAAAGTCAGAGGAACTGAAATAAATCCTCCCAAATCTACCACAGGTACATTTCAAATAATAAATCCCTTTGATGTAAACTCAGGCTGAATTAAATGAGTGATAGCATAAATTTCTGAGCTGAATCCATTTTTCTTCTCTGAGTCACTGACCTTGACCATGATCTTCGGACTCCAAAATCAATAGGATTTTCTTACCCCCAATGCAAGCAATCTACTAAGTTGTGTCCAGGTTTGTAATGAATAACTAATGTTATTTTGCATAAACTGTTTTTCTTCTATGAGTCATAGTAACCTAACCTGTTATTGTGCTGAAATTGCTTTTCTTCTTTCAGTCACAGAGACCTTGACCTTTTGAAACTAAAGTCAATAGGGTTCATCCTCATCCTAAGTGCATGCAATCCACAATGTATGGTAGCAGTTGATTGTGGAGAACTCAGGTTAGTGTAATGGTGAAACTGCAAGAAACTGACAATACAGAAAACATGATGCTAGGGGTCAGTGGGCCACACAATAACCTTGAATTTTGATATTTACACCCATAAACTGATAGGGTTCTTCCTGACTCCAAGAGCAAGCCATCACCAAGTTTGGTAACCAGTGATGGTGGATAACCCTTGTTACTGTGCTGAAGCAAAATTGGTAACAGAAAAATGGACAGATTGACAGTGGATAAAATGATAACATAATAAACTGTTTAGTGTCACAGGTACATACAAAATTATGACCGTAATTTGGTACACTGATATTTTAATAACACCTTCAAGAAAATAGCAGGATGCAGATGAAGTTGAATTTAATGCCACACCTTGGCTTTACATATAACAGATAACCTATCAATTATTATTTACTAACATGTCAATGACCATGAACAATGTAGTGTCTAATAGTCCTTAATTGATTATTAATCACTATTAAGGTGGACTAAAAAAACATAACACTAATTCTGCTTTTTATCTACAGGGTTGCATTTTTATTGGTCTTGAATTTATAACAAGTTATTAATAGTCAATACACTTTGCTTTAAATAGTAATTAAATATGTAAATTAATGGTTAGACTCATGGATACAAGTTTATAAATAATTATTCAGCAACTCTTAATATGATTGTAATTAAAAAGGATTGCAAATAGCATTTAAGAGTATTCATAATAATAGGATTTTAATGGATTTGTTGAATACCCTATTAGACAGCCAGATAATGACCTTTCGTACAGCAGCATTAATTGATATCTTATGGGTCTGGAAAAAAGAAGAAACCCAAGGCCCATGTGTCAAAATAAAAATGTATTGCATGAACACTTTTCTACATATTCTTATTATATAAATATGGATATGTTCAGAGAAACAAAGCTTAAAATTATATTTTTTTACAAATCTGCATCTGTTCATATGTCACTCGGTCTAGATGTGTGGTAAAATAAGGCTGTTTTAAACATCACCAAAATTCTGCACTTGACAACATGCTGTGGTATATAGAAAGAAAATATTGTGTCTAAAAGTAGAGACAATTTTGGCAAACCTTAATTTCTCAGTTAGTTCCTGTCAAAGCAGTTACTATTATTATGTATTAAGCTTAATTTGGTCAAAACAAAGTTTACGTGAAAAGATGAAAATTGTAATATGGTTCTCTCAAGCTTTCTGAAAAGTCATTAAATCATGATGTTCCAGATCTGAAAGCAGGTGTATCCTCATGTTATCTAAGCTCAAATGTAATTTTACCATGATGATCTGAAAGCAAGTGTATCCTCACGTTATCTAAGTTCAAATATTATTTTACCATGATGATCTGAAAACAAGTGTATCTTCATGTTATCTAAGCTCAAATGTCATTTTACCATGATGATCTGAAAGCAAGTGTATCCTCATGTTATCTAAGCTCAAATGTCATTTTACCATGATGATCTGAAAACAAGTGTATCCTCATGTTATCTAAGCTCAAATGTCATTTTACCATGATGATCTGAAAGCAAGTGTATCCTCATGTTACCTAAGCTCAAATGTCATTTTACCATGATGATCTGAAAACAAGTGTATCCTCATGTTATCTAAGCTCAAATGTCATTTTACCATGATGATCTGAAAGCAAGTGTATCCTCATGTTATCTAAGCTCAAACGTCATTTTACCATGATGATCTGAAAACAAGTGTATCCTCATGTTATCTAAGCTCAAATGTCATTTTACCATGATGATCTGAAAGCAAGTGTATCCTCATGTTACCTAAGCTCAAATGTCATTTTACCATGATGATCTGAAAGCAAGTGTATCCTCATGTTATCTAAGCTCAAATGTCATTTTACCATGATGATCTGAAAGCAAGTGTATCCTCATGTTATCTAAGCCCACGTCATTTTATTGAAATACCATTGGCATTAAGCAGTACACAATGAATCCAACTGCATGGCAAGCAAAACATGAACAAAAAACAATCTTGGAAAATTGAAGATTCCACAGAACTGACTGTTTCACATTACATTTTCAAACATTTCAATTATTTTTTAACAGAGTATCTTAAAATTGTTTATGAAGACTTCACCTTGAGATAAATGATACAAGTGCCTTGCAACTTGACATAACTGCTTGAACAAAAATTATAATAAAAGAGTACATTCTAGTATTTCACAGCTATCAGTTCTCAACCAACACTACTAGTCTACTACATACCCTACTTCTGGTCTCTGAGTGAGTGCAATTCTTGCTGGGTGAGCAGACTGTAGGAGACGTCTTGCTTCCTGAACTCTCAGATCTTCACTAAATCGTAGCTTCAACAACTAAGAAAAAATGTTCTGTTCTTGTTACACTGGATATAAAACTTTTTTCAAATAATAATCCCTATCAGGACTCTTTACACTTATCAATAATACCAAATATACATGCTTATACGTTGAGTCAAGCTGCAAACAACAAAGGTCCTGATCTGCCATCATATAAAGTGCCAGCAAATCAGGGTCTATGTTGTTTGTTCCATTGATTAGTCCTACATACACAGACCCAGATCTGCCACTGCATTATGCAACACAGAACTGGGTCTGCAGTTTACACCTGGAATCATCTTATAACTGAGCGTATGTGGTACAAGCCATGGAGAGGTATTTTTACTAAATTGCATTTAGATTTTAACTTATTCTAAACAAAAACTCAATTAAATGACTTCTAATATCAATGAATAAACTATATTTCAGCATTATGAGTTGTGACAAAAGAGCTCACATTTGTGAGAAATAAAAATGAGATTTAGCGAACGAAAATTGTCAAGTGATTACTCTCGGGTGATTTTCAGAATCATAATGCAACATCTAGAAAATAACATCAGTACTTTTCCAGTTACATGAATATATGTTTTGTGTATAAAGCATTCCAGCGGTTGCAATTTAGATCACAGCCTATTACCTTTTGGATTGTGAGATTGCCTGTCCCTACATTAAGTCACCATCTTTTTAGGTAACTAGTCTACTTTTGAACCTACAATTGGCCAGTTTTATACTTGATCCCAGCTAATGTTATTTATGGATCCGGAAAATGCAGACATTGAGAACCACCGACCCATGGGAAGCTACTGGCAAGCTTTCTCACATACCCATGAATGCCAAGCCCAAGACTCTTACCCACTCAGAGTGTAGACAGCAGTTATCTGTAAAAATGAGCACCTAAGACCACTCATCCACCCAGGACCCCTATTTTGGAGAAAAAGCCATTTAAAGTTTGTTATATTTTAAGTAATTGTGGTTTTTCTGTTTTCTGTAATGATGGCCATATATTATAATGGATTGGCATCATCTCTACAAAAATCTGCCATGATGCCTTCTGTCAAATGCAATCAAATTTTGTTGGGTTTTTTTTTCTTGTATGGAGGAAGGGGGTGGGGGGTGGGGATGGGTGGATGCGTGTCGATGAAATAATTTAAAGTTTTTCTATTTTAGGTAACAGCAACTATATATGATAAGCATCTATATCTTTAGCACAAATTCTGAAAACTTTTCATTACATGATGATGTCTACCAATCTGGTCAAAATGGTCTACTCAACAGTTGACACATACAGGACGATTCCACAAGCACACTTGGCTGTGCAACCAGGTAAGCCAAATCATGAAGGCCTGGGCCTGCATGTTGAGCCTAAAATCAAAGCATTTCTATAAATTATGTGACCTTGACCCCAGGGTCAAAAGGTATAGCGAGGAAGTTGAAATGAAATGTCAACTTCAAAGTGATTCTTCAACTGTATGAACCACATCCTCCATGGGGTTTAGGAAATGTAGCGAAGTTCAGACACATTAACCAAAACCTGAACACAAACTTTCTATGAATGACCTTCATTCAAAGATCAATGGGGAATATGTGCAAGTCACTGAGTAAATTGTTTAAATTATTTCATAATAATTTATCCCAATTATGAAAAAAATCTATCAGGGAGTTTGGTAAATAAAAACAAATGAAAAATAATAACCAGAAACTTGAAGCAAATTTGCTCTGACTCCGACCTTCACCTGATGGTCAAAGGGGCAGGCATTCATGTCACTGAATAAATTGTCTTAGGCTCATGGTGACTCATTACAAGTTTGAAAACAAAAATCCATAAAGGGGTTTAGGAAATACAAGCAAATTTAACATTCTTAACCAGACACCTAAATGCAAATTTTATATCGGTGTGACCTTGACAGGAAGGTCATTAGAGTAAGCAAGCATTCAAAGAACAAGAACCCATCAAGGGGTTTAGGAAATACATGCAAATGAAAAACTTATCACCAAAAACCATAACATAAAATTTTAGGGTTACCATAACTCTAAGGTAAAGGGGGAAAACATGCATGTCATAGAAAGAATTGTTTTAGATTCATAACAATTCATGCTAAGTGTGACAGGAATCTATCAAGGAGTTTAGGAAATATTTGCAAATGAAAAACTGTAACCAAAACCTAAACACACTTTATCAATTCCAACTAAATTGGGCTTGACCGGAAAATAATAATGGACATTTGTTATGCAGTCATAGGTGTTTGCACAATTTCTGAAAAACATGTATTATTTTAAAAAATGATTATGTCTCTATAGTCTGACCTCATCATCCAAGTTTTCCATTCCATCATCTTCTTCCTTTTTATTGCCAGCCCGTGTGTAGAGCTTCCGAGTGAAACTGCCTGGAGGCGTGGCAACCTCTCTGGGCTTCTCATTCTCTAGCAACTGGGAAATGTCTTGCCGACCTAAAAGTTCAAATCAAAACAAGATCCAATCAAAATTCACAAGAAGGCAAAGGAATTCAATCAAATTATGATTTTTAATGTTGTGACTATGTAAGTGTCGATCATCTAGTAGTATATGTTGTACAGGATTTTCACAAATTCTGACCAATAAAACAAGTTTGTATACGTCAATAGTCCTTAGCCTTGACTAATTGCCATACATGAACTTTCATCATAATGGAAACTCAAATCATAACCTGGTGACAAAAAAAATCAAATGAGGTATCCAAAAATATGAAATACCAAGCACTTCCAAAGATACAGTAAAAATATTGTAAAAGTATATTAATTCTCAACTTTACGGTAAACGTTAATCAAATTTATATGATCAGAAGTTAGCACTCCATAAGGAGCCAAAGATTTTCTCTACAAATTGACTATCTGTAACATTTCTGTGGAGATACAGTCTAGTCAGGATGTGGCTAAGTAGTCTGTTTCGATCACAGACAAAAAGAAGCTTGGATTGGGCAATATTTCTAAGATCATGTGTTTTAATGAATTGGAACTGATAGCATTAGGGTAATTAAAGATTAAATTAATGCATTAAACAGAGTAGTAAAAACACCAAAAATCACTAAAAACCCTGATTTGTGTTCACACTTCAGCAGACATTTCACTAGAAAACATGGGTAAATCATGCAAGTGAACAGATCTGCCTTACAGCTTCATTCACCATGTTACCAAGTGAACTTACCAATGAGAGCATAGGCTTCCATGGGCCAGTCAGATGGAGGGTTACACCTGCAATGAAATATGGCCTCCCTAATGGGTAGAGCAACTCCAACTGGAAGTGTTGTCAATTCTCTCTCAGTCATACCTACAAGAATCACATACTGAATTGAAGCAGTTCTAAAGTAGTAAATATTTAAATAAAAAAGCACAAATACCTGTTTTCAATGTTGAAATTTTCATAATCCTCACAAACTTGCATCCTCAACAAATACAAAAAAGTGACAATGAAAATAGGTACTGTCTAATAAAGCAGATACCTCTTTTGATGTCTTTATATAGATTCCAACATGAAAGGCCTTCACTAACTACACACTGCTGACCCAGTTCTATGGCACCTGACTGAATAATACATCACAATGAGGACTGCTGTTGGCAGCATGAGGTAATTATTTTGAAAGACAGTTTCCTCCTCGGGTTCTCAAAAACATATTTAAAATTGTTTTGCATACAACTATATTCCAACATGAATCCATTTTGTCTCCCAATATAGAGTTCTTGCTAACAACATGGGCAAGCCATCTACAAAGTTTGGTAATTACAGATGGTGAACAAGTTATTGTGTGCATTTTTCTTCTTTAAGTTACAGTAATCCTGACCTTCTGACACTGAAATCAATAGGGCTCTTCTTTATCTCAGGTGCAAGCCAATATTTGCTAACTCTAGACAGCGGACTACTCGAGTTATTATGCAGAAATGGCACTAACACCAAACCGAAGGATGGGAAGATGGAATACAAGTTACGGTGGGCATAAATAAAATGCAATCAGCAGACTTAGAAATAAAAAATATAAACAAAATAGTCCCTGCTTAATTAAATGGCACTCAATTATTCACAATAACTAAGCCTGAGATAACTGACCTAAAAGTCAAATGCATAGACAGTGGGTCAAGAATTATGGGTTTGCATGATGCTCTCCAACATGAAGGTTTGTCTTTCCTTAGTGATGGCTGCCATATTGGATATTGGATTGACATCATTTGAATGTCCTTATGCCAGGATGACTTCTGTGAAATTTGGTCAGTTCAGCTGCTTTGCTTTGGAGAATGCATGTAAAAAAATTCTGTGTTTAGTAACAATGGCCATATTGAATAAAGGGTTAGATAAACTGTTTAATAACAATGGCCATATTGAATAAAAGGTTAGATAAACTGTTTAATAACAATGGCCATATTGAATAAAGGGTTAGATAAACTGTTTAATAACAATGGCCATATTGAATAAAGGGTTAGATAAACTGTTTAATAACAATGGCCATATTGAATAAAGGGTTAGATAAACTGTTTAATAACAATGGCCATATTGAACAAAGGGTCAGATAAACTGCAGCAACATGACTGGCCTTAATACCAAGTTTTCTGTCAAATTTGGTTAAATTCAGTTGAGCCGGGTTTTTTCAAAAATTTCATTTAAATATCTTTATTTTTTCCATTTTTGCTAATGGTGGCAATAAGTCATAGTAGTTAGGCATCATCAGTACAAAGTTAAAAGGACTCTATACCAGAAATCTGGTCAAATTCTGTTCAGCCATTTTCAGGTACACTTGTTTAGAAAGTTATTCTGAATGGTGCTCACATTGCATGGCAGATCAACATCTATATAAAATTTAAGGGCCTTCATCCAAGGATGATGACAAATTGGCTCAAATCCTGTTCAGAAGTTTCTGATAAAGTCTACTGGTTATTCTATTTTTCTTGTCAATCTTTTTATTTTAATGGTGGATTGGCATCATTTGTAAAAGTATAAAATAACTTCATGCCAGGATACTTTCTACCAAGTTTAGATGAAATTAGTCCAGTGGTTTTTAAGACAAAGTTCAAAATAGCAATTGCTAATGAATAATGCATAATGAACAATGGACACAGCACATTCTAATTAGAGGACTGTTACATAACATTATTTGGCCGTATGGTAAGCCAATAAAAAGAAATTGATGCATTATTGACAACTGATAGATTTAATCTAAAAATATCCTGTAATTTTCATTCCTAAATGCAATCAATGCAGTCTGCTTTTGTATCTTTTCACTGTAACATCTCAGCAGCAAATGCAAACCAGGGCATACTCAATAAGCAATTACAAGTTTGTCAAGATGACTGCCATGTATTCAGTATTACTGACTATACAATGTATTTTGTTTAATACTGAAAGTTTACCACTGAATAAATGTACTTTATTCTATTTACAACTGAACTAGCAAGATAGGGACTTCTCTTAAGGTTAGGATTTATACAGGTCCAGCATGTCATCATAAACACAACTACTTAACCAATGTAAGTAAAGCGTAAAATATAGCTTACAGTGACCTTCTTTGGTTATAAGGTGCAGTGGTAATAGATGCATCCAATTATTAAGTTTCATGATAACCAGACCCAATATATAAACAAAGCCTTTAGCATAAAATTTGAACAAAGTCAATTCAGTATGAAATAGAGGTCAGAGACCTATTTCAGCAAAATGGATGTATAAGGCAAGTCTTGATTCTAGAAAGGATAGTATGCATTTAATATGTCATGAGGTAAATGGAAAAACTGAACCCAAACTAGTAACAGGTGAAATATAGGTCACAATGACCTTGTCTGTTTTGGGTGTAGTACTAAGAGATACGTATATAATCATTTAGTTTAATGATTAAAGCATGACATATATGTATCATTTAGCAATTTATGGCACCTCAGCAGATTAATGCCAACATGGTGCCAATGAAAGGTAAATTCTGAAAAATGTAAAAATGGATTGCTCAAGAACAGCAAGATAAACCCTTCTAAACAAATGTATATCTGAAGTACTAGGTCAATTATAACATGTAAAGATGTTACAATCTGTCAAATGTATTTTAAAGAAAATATAATCATAGAACATCCTTAATATATGATTGAAATTTTTTAAATAAACTGCATTCCCTCAAAAAGTCCAAGATTTTTCGAGTGGTATATCATCATAATGCAGTTCATGTCAAAATTCTTCTGTCTCTTGGATGGAAATCAACACACTCAACAAGAAAATGTTCCACTGTCAGTGGACACTGTCATAGTATGCACTCTGGTCCACATTCACCCTTGAGGAGGTATCCACAAACCCTGCATGTGTCAGCACAATACCACCTCATCTCTGCAATATATTCTATACTTTCCAATAGTGGTTTGATGTTCTGACATTGGTGGTGTTTTCATTCCATATATTTTTTTACAAGTATGATGAACAGGCTGATTTGTACAATATTTTAAGTCAATTTATGGAATTTCCCATTCAGAAATGGGGGACTTTTGAGTGAGGCAGCTTTGGCTGTTTTTTCTGCCATTTCATTGCCATTTATACCAATACAACAAAAGTAGCAACCAGTACGAAATACTTTTCCCAGATTGTATGAGCATATCATGTGTCATAACACATGTAATATCTATTGTAATATCTGTGATATCAACATGTCAAACTCATGGTTTTGAAAGCCTTTCAATGTTGAAAGAGAATCCAAGAAGATAATGAAATTTCTTGCATGTGAGGTTTCAATGTAGTTCAAAGCTTGAGTATGACTAATTTCTGCAGTATATAATTGAGGCTTCATGCAATATTTGGCTCAAGATGGCAAATTAGGATGTTGCAATGACAGCTCCAACTTTGACTCTACTTTTGAAAATGTCTTTATAATAGGAGGCTCTGACCTTTGGAATCTGCAATGGTCAAATATAATTCTGGGAAGTTCTGATAACCAGAGCTGATTTGGGAATACAGAATTTGTCAATATTTGCAACATCATTCTTTGCTCCTTCCAGGTTAGGACAAATTTGTATGCCAAAAGGTGGGATGAAAATTGGTTTATAAGTGTAAAAGGTTTGCCATTTTGGCCTAAAGATGGTATCCAAGGTAAGATCGGATGAATTTTAAGATGTTTTGGTAGCATACAGAAGACCAAACTTCATTCACTTGACATAAAGTGATTTTTTGTACAACTCCACATTGAGGCTTTCAGAAGGGGATGCATTCATGTTGTGTATCAGATGGAGGTAGTATTTACAAGTTATCCACATAATTGAGCTATACTCAAGGTTAGATCTTGCTAACAACCTGTATAACTGCATCAAGACATTTTGAAAAGGGTCACTGTGGCAGCCATACTGAATGTGTGAGCAGAAACGTTTTTACTTAGGATCAACTAGATGTCATAAGTCTTTTAGTGAAAACAACATGTTCATATTACCATCTATTCAAAATTAGCTATCAATAAGATTTCTAAGATGGCTGCTGTGACAGAGATATTGAATGTGCAAGAGGCACCATTTTTATTTAGGACCAACAAGATATCAAAAGTCTTTGGGTGAAAACTCCATATCAATATGACTTCCTGTTCAGGAGGATTTGTTATGACAATCCCTTCAAGATGGCTTCTATTGCAGCCATGCTGGATGTCAGTTCAGCACCATTTTCATTTCGCACCAACTAGACATCCTACAGCATCTTTCAACGAAAACCCCATGTACACATGACTTTCCATTCAGGAGAGGAAACAATAACAAGATTTTCAACATGGTGTCTGTTGTGGCCATATTGGACAGCAGATCAGCACCATTATCATTTAGGACAAACTAGATATCCTAATAAGCCTTAAAAAGAAAACCCCATGCTGACATAACAATCAATTCAGAAGGAGCAGTGATAACATGATTTCCAAGACCGTGGTGGCCATATTTAGGACCAACTAGCAACATAAGTCTTGTAGTGAAAACCCCATTTTGATATATGACAATCTATTCAGAAGGGGTAGTAATAATGTTTTCAAGTACACCTTACAAGTATAATGAGAAATAAAGGTTACAGGGACATTCTTCTGTGCTAAGGGTGTAATACTAATAGAGATGTATACAATCGAGTGTGATGATTCTATCATGAACAGAACTTGAAAAATAAACTTGAAATCCACAAATTTAACTAAAGTCAGTTAAGCATGAAATAGAGCTCACTGTGACCTAATTTTGTCATGAGGATGTTCTAATCAAGATGCATCCTCTCTATGGTACAAAAGCTAAATATAAAAACCCCAAGCTAGTAAATGTGAAATGTAGATCACAGCGAGCTTTTTTTGCTATAATGGTGTTAATAAAGATACATAAAATCATATAGTCTGATGATTCTATCATGAACACAGAACCTGAGAAATAAACAGGAACCCCAAATTGTAACCAAGGTCAGTGAAGTAAGAAATAGTTACCTGTATTTGTGACTAGGGTATCATACTCATAGAGATGCATTCTCTCACGAAGTTCCATGAGTCCATGTAAAGCAGAATTTATGCAGTGTGCAAAACACCTAAGCTAAGCACACAAAAAACCCAAAATTGTACAAATCAGGTACAAAGTTTGCCCCCTCAGCCCCATCCCCTGAACACAGGTGCTTTGAAACCAATTACAAACTGCTGCAATGGACTTAGCAAGACAGAATGGTTGACATTCAGTATGTTGTATGCTTCTATCTATGCTAACACTGACACCAGGGGCACTGCAATCAGTATTTAATACTTTGCACAGGTGAGCTAAAAATGTCCCAAAGTAATCTTCTTAAGGTGTTTTATTCTGCTGAAACACCATGCACAATAATTTATCAATTCTCTTCACTGGTAAGCATGCATTATTGGGAATAGGATACTAACCTTACTATGTCAATTACCTTGTTCAATCATGAAGAGCACCATGCGTTCAACTGAGTTTTCAGTTGGACTTGAACGACAGAAACTCCTGGACATGGACAAGTCCACAGTGGGAGCCCGATGACCTGGAAATGTGAATAAAATATATCAGCAAATATTGTCACCATTTTAAATTTCCCCATCTTAATAAGCAGGAAAAGAAATTGATCAGGCATGTGGGTGTTAATAAAAAATAAAACAGAAGCTCAATCAATGCATTTAGGTGGATTTAACATATCACTGATGTCCAGACTTAAAGTAGATGGTCTTGGTAGTAAAGGTAGATGGTCTTGGTAGTGAAGGTAGATGGTCTTGGTAGTGAAGGTAGATGGTCTTGGTAGTAAAAGTAGATGGTCTTGGTAGTAAAGAAAGCTGGTCTTGGTAGTTAAGGTAGATGAATTGGTAGTAAAGAAAGCTGGTCTTGGTAGTTTAGATGAATTGGTAATGAAGATAGATAGTCATAAAAGCAAACTGCTGGCTTATATTGACATCATCTTTCTCATGAAGACAAGAAATTCCAGGGTGTATTAGAGATGTGTTGTAGATGCACATCTGCCAAATGGCAAGATACGGACTATGTTAGTTACTAACAAGCAAATTACAGTTTTATTATATATTTCATAGTGTGATATTAAAATATATAAATGGGAGAAAAATAATATCAGTGGTGATATCAACTTTTGGAATTTTCTTTTCCCATTAAAAATTGATCTGCCCTTGTGTATGTTATTCAAACCTGTATTTCAGTACTTTTAGTCCTATTTCATTTTTCGTCCTCATATATCTTAAAATGTGTCAACTGTAAGCCCTCTAACGTACACTCATGCAACCAGTGAGGTGCTAACAAGAAATGTCAAAAAAGACTCCAAAACGGCAAAATGTTGACTTTAAGTGTTGCCTTTTTTATTCATGGGTCGGTGGTTCTTTATGGGGCTTTCCCCAAGTTCTTCCTCCACCATTAATACTGGCCACCATGTATAGCCTATCTTGTGCTGAAAAATGGCATTAAACCCTATAACAACAACATCTCTTTTTATAATTAGCTTTCTACTTAAATCATGGAAACTTCCAATGACTGAACATATATGACCTGTTTCTATGTATCACCCATACAGTACTGTATACCCATAATACTCAACAACAAACAGTACACATTTGAAGTAATAAACATTTTTAAGAAGCAATTTTAACTCACATCACATTTGTGTTTGCAAACAAAGGAAAAATCAGGCATTGATTAATGTTGATTGTAAACCAAAATCAGGTCACAACAAAAAATTGGATAGTGTCTGCTACTGAAATAGACTGCAAGCATCAAAAGGCCACATAAAAATTCAAATCTGAATGTAGAAATAAACCAAATAAAGAGCTAAAACCTCCTGTTAAGGCTGTTATGCTCTTAAGTCGGACAGATACAACCTGTGACGTTTCCACATTAGACCTATCCAACCCCAACAGTTATCAATATGTACGTGAAATGTGTTAATGAAACAAAATTTTCATTTTCATACAAATACTGTCATTATTTTGACATAATTCACAATCTGATGCATGATATGAAAGTGATAAAGCTGTAAATCACTGCTATCCCAAAATTATTATAAGTTTATAACTTCTTGTTATCGATATAATAATGAAGCTGATAATAGCATGGAATGAGGAGAATCCATGAATACTGACATTTCTTTTAAAAGAAAAAAATGTCACCCTCTACGATATTCTGCCAAGTGGAAGCAAAGGATATTCATAACATACTGTGAAAGAAACAAGTTGGGCTGAAAATGCACACTGTATTAAAAATATTTGCTCTTTCTTGCTCTTCAGAAGTATCATCCACGGATCACATAACAACATAAAGTTATACATTTCTTAAGTAAATTAAACACCAAAATGAGTATTTAATCATAATCATGAAATTAATAAATATTAATAAATCAGGCTTGTGTACTGAGGAGTATGATCACTCTTAAATTGCTTCCAGGACAGAGATACATCGCTCTCCCCAATGTTATTGTTCAAAACAATGATTTCCTGATGTTTTTTGAGTGAACTTCTCAAGTTTTATCCTATGGCAGTTGCCTTTCACAAATACTGACAGGCTTACAGGTTCCGCCATTTTCATATATGACCCTATGTGCCATATATGATGATGTCATAAATATCTGAGGTGAGTGAATAAGTCTCTTCAAAACTACCAGCTGGCAGCTCTCCCGCATTTTACAGAACACAAGCCCTGAATAAAGTTGGTCTACATGTTTTTGTTCTACATGATTCCAATCATGTACTACATCAGCAGAAAGTTACACAGTTTAAATCAAGCTATCAAGAATAATTACTTTATTTTTAAAAATCAATCACTGTTAAAAATAATAAGTGAATAAATATTTGGATTTTATGTATTTTCATTATTTACTGGAAATGTTGATTGTACACAGCAATCAATCATATAAGATTTGTCTTCTGCTCCTACAGTCATAGTATAGTTGATATCTATTTGTGCACAGATGTGAGATATAAATGGAAATACCCTTTGTAAACTAGATTGTACAAAATCAAAGTGATGGGAATTTGTTGAGTTCTCAACTTGTTGGAACTGCAAAAATTCTGGCAGAAATTTGAAGACGGTGAAATAGAGATGCAGTTCTAATGAGTTGACCTAAAGAGAGAGCCATCTATCAAGAAAGATGAATGATGTATACTTGACTGAAGCATAATGAATATGTTACTATTAGATACAATAGAGTATCAATGACTCACACCAACTAAGATCTCAAATGGAATAATTATTCCAAATAAACTTGCCTTTGAAAACAAAAAAGAAACATTACCTTTTCTTTTAAGGCCTGTGTTCAATATATAAGAAATCTGTATTTGTGACAGGAGCATAAAGATTTTTTATGCTTTGGTATGGGTTCAAAATATCAATCAACAGTACTGTTTTTAATGAAGAAAACTGTCAAACTTACACATGCATAATTATTTCCACAGGGAGTATGTTAAAGTTACACACACACAGAGTGGCCAAGTGGTCTAAAGCGCTTTCCATTACAGATAATACAACTAAAATATATGATCCCACCCCACCCCCATGGTTTGCAAACCTGGATTTAAATAATTTTAGGTTACTGCATTTGTATGGGAAAATATAAACATTAGTTATACAAAAATTCCTGTTTGGTCTACATACAACTGAATTTATTCATCTTGTGAATGAATATGTATTGAAACAAGTTTTCTAGTTGGTCTGGAATGGATGGAATCTGTTTTCTGCTGATCCAACACAATTTTACTTTTCTGCTCGTCATGAACAGGATTTTTTTATAATAGCTGAGTCAATCAGAATGACATACATGAGATTTGAGCAGCGGACTGGCACTGAAACGACCACACCTCAGTTACTGTTATTGATTGTTTGGAATAATAATGTATGAAGGGTATCAATTTTTTTAATTTAAATTATTGAAAAGATGCTCTGTAATATCACATTCATTTTCTTTTGATTGCAGTAAAGAGAATGTGATTTCAGTTGGAAATGTAGCTGAAATCACAGTACAATTTTTTTTATGTATATCAAGTTTTGGAACTCATGACATGAGTCATATCATCTGGATTTGCAGAACTATGAAAGAATATATTGAGGAAATTCAAGATGCATAAATGTAAGTAAATTTTTTGCCATTATTATTACCAGACATGTTTATGCTCTGTCACATGCATGCTGGCTGTTGGAGGGACCCCAGCTATGACCTATATGGCTTGTATCGCTAGCCTCACATTATATTAAAATAGTTAAACAGGGAAAATTGCAAAGCACCAGTTGTGTGACAGTCTATTTAACCAATGGAAATAATACTTTTTCGTTGTCTTGGTTTATTGGCTCTGATGCTCTTAGTTTCCTACCAAAATCGTCAGGTGCATTTTTTTCTCAAATTTGTTTATTGACTGACTTCCAAAATGGTACATCTCTGACAGATATGCAAAAGCCCGTGGCCTCAGTATGCTTTCTATGCTATTTTTATAGACCCTAGCGAGCAATGGTCATAGTCTGAACTACTCTATTTGCAAAAATGTATGAATATTCCTCCTAAATAACTTTTAAAATATGAATGGTATTTTCAACTACTTCATCTCTCATGTTTGTTGTTGATATTGCAAATATCAGTCATTAATTTGCTTGTTTGAATGTTTCATTTACGACTCAGTGAACTCATCCACATCATAAATTTTGTCATCTCTACTCTCATATGGATGAAACAGATTTTTTAGTTCCTTAACAAACAAATCTTATCAGCCAAAAGTTAAAGCATCTAAGACATGAGTGTACATGGTTTATTTACAAAGATATTCCTAATACATAATATAATCTTTAGACCCTTGTCATGCAGTAGGAAACCGTACAGTATCCAAAATTACTACACAATTCTGAGAATGTGTGTGTGTGTGATTAGGATTTTTAACGTAGCTTTAACAATTTTTCAGAGATATCACTATGATGTCTGCAGTGTGGAAGTTTATAGTGATGTCTAGCAATGGGATATAATTGCCGCAGACATGTAACATGATGTCCCACCCAGTCACATTATCCTGATACCAGGCCGACCAGTCCTAACACTAACCTCTTAAGGCTGAGCACCAAACAAGGCAGCTGTTAGTACCATTTTTGTAAGTCTTTAGTATGACTCGGCCGGGGTTCAAACCCAAAAAATCCTGCTTCCGAGGCAGATGCTCTAACCAATAGGCCACCAGAGTGGTGATAATGTAAAATTAACAGAGAAATAAATGAGCCATATAATAATATATGGTATGGGTAAGATACAGATATACATTGTAATACTTGGAGTAATTTATGCTTGTAATCATCACTTGAAGAAAAAAGTATCAGTAATGACTATGCTGATACTGCAAACCTAGCCCAGTGTTAATGTGAGACGCCTTAGAGGGAGTAGGAGTTACTCAAAATTTTAAGTATTGGATATAAACCATTTTTCTATGCCTGTGAAAACATAAATATTAAAAACAGAAAATAGATGATTGTCCTATGCTTACCTGCTGGAGCAAGTTTTCGGAGACATTTTTCAATTGCTTGTTCACGGTTCATATGTTTGTTCAACAACAATGCATACAACTGAAAGGGAAATATCACATGCATGTGTACGTAATAAAGCCTTCCTCTAGAAAAAAATATGGCAAAGAATTTAATGAGTGAGAGCAAAAAAAGTTACGGTCTTTTATGACAATTTTAATTCGTATTAGACAATGGAAGACTGATCATCATTATTACATATGAAAGGTTTATTTACCGGAAACAATTACTATTATTTTTAACATATATATCACATGACAAATTATGGAAAATCACTCATTAGTGAATTATTAGTCATATGACAGCAGCCACAGCAACTTATTTTATGTTGGAATCTACTTCAACTGTCTGTAGGCAAGTCTTGTTGTGCACACTGTCTGCATTGCTCTGTGTTGCAAACTTTGTTCAACTGTCTGCAGGCAAGTTTGTTATGCACATTGTCTACATTGCTCTGTGTTGCAAACTTTGTTCAACTGTCTGTAGGCAAGTTTGTTGTGCACATTGTCTACATTGCTCTGTGTTGCAAACTTTGTTCAACTGTCTGTAGGCAAGTTTGTTGTGCACATTGTCTACATTGCTCTGTGTTGCAAACTTTGTTCAACTGTCTGTAGGCAAGTTTGTTGTGCACATTGTCTACATTGCTCTGTGTTGCAAACTTTGTTCAACTGTCTGTAGGCAAGTTTGTTGTGCACATTGTCTACATTGCTCTGTGTTGCAAACTTTGTTCAACTGTCTGTAGGCAAGTTTGTTGTGCACATTGTCTACATTGCTCTGTGTTGCAAACTTTGTTCAACTGTCTGTAGGCAAGTTTGTTGTGCACATTGTCTACATTGCTCTGTGTTGCAAACTTTGTTCAACTGTCTGTAGGCAAGTTTGTTGTGCACATTGTCTACATTGCTCTGTGTTGCAAACTTTGTTCAACTGTCTGTAGGCAAGTTTGTTGTGCACATTGTCTACATTGCTCTGTGTTGCAAACTTTGTTCAACTGTCTGTAGGCAAGTTTGTTGTGCACATTGTCTACATTGCTCTGTGTTGCAAACTTTGTTCAACTGTCTGTAGGCAAGTTTGTTGTGCACATTGTCTACATTGCTCTGTGTTGCAAACTTTGTTCAACTGTCTGTAGGCAAGTTTGTTGTGCACATTGTCTACATTGCTCTGTGTTGCAAACTTTGACATTTCATACATTTTAATATTCTACCTTCATTTGACATCTTTTTCATTTATACAACAGACTCATTCACTCAATGTGAAAACAACTCACATAACTCTTATTAAATCAACAATTTCTGTGAGGCAGATGTATATAATAAAAAGACTAATACGTATGGTATTGAAATAATGTTTAATCATTAATTTGCGTTTTAGATAATAACTAATTTGCTCCCTGGTGCACACAACTCAGTTGCATGATCTTAGTCACTAGTGAATTATTACTGTCTATACTCGCTTGTAAGTCGAGCCAAACTGCAAACAAAAAAGATCCTGATCGGCCATAGCAAAATGTGCCTGCAGATCATGGTCTATTATGTTTGTTATACTGATTACTCCTAACAAACTGCATAGACCCAGACCTGCCAGCACAGTATGCAACATCATATTTGGGTCTGTGCAGTATGCTGTTGGTCTTGTCTTATTAGCAAGTAGATACAGTACTTGACCTAAGCTGCAATAAGTGCTTGTAGTACATTTGTCTTCCTCGAAAGAAACCTTGCTGTAACAAATTCCTGGAGGTTATGGACACTTTAAAGCCACTTATGCAGATATAATATTTTGTTATAACATTTGCCTCATCTTAGTAACAATACCTATGAATCAACTATTGTTTGTTCTAATGAGATATCTCGGTTATTAAATTGTTTTTTGGATGCAGTAAACTAACCACTTCCAATTAGCAACTGCTATTTCACACAAATAAACAGAGAAAGCAAAGCTAATGTTTGCCTTTTTTAAGTGAGATCTTCATCCACATTTCACCAATGAATGCTTTCATGTTCTCAGTACAATATCATCTGGGGCCCCGAGTGACCGAGTGGTCTAAAGCGCTCACCGTTCCGGATCACTGCCATCTCACCTCTGCCTGCGTGGGTTCGAGTCCAAGGCTCGGCTAGCGTGGGTACATGGGAAAGCCTGCCAGTAGCTTCTCGTGGGTCGGTGGTTCTTCCCTGGGTTTTCCAGGGTTCTTCCTCCACCAGTTATACTGGCCACCATGTAGAGCCTATCTTGTGCTGAAAAATGGCGTTAAACCCGAGAACAACAACAACATCATCTCTTTTATCTTAATTTTCTTTTCAAAAAGCAATGTTAAAAAACTATTTTCATGCTTTTGATCATTGTTTGTGTCAATTATTAATTATGCATGTAACCACATTTCAATCCATGATATTCATGCCAAAATAATTCACATTAAGCTGTTAGGGAAATTCAATTGTAGATTGTAATTACTTTTTGGAGGTTATACTTCACCCAAAAAAAGAAAGAAAGAAAGGGCTTATACATCAATATCTGTCATCTATTTTCAAAACTAACCCATTTTTGATGCAACCCTCATTTGCAACAATAAATTCATACAACAAAATTTTGCTGTATCAGATCAAGAAAAATGGTAACAGTTTAATGTCCTTTGAGAGTTTTATACTATTTGGCCCAAAGTAAAATGGCTGTTTTATCGGACCAATTTAAACATTCTAAATTATGATCTATCATGATCTACTCCAGATTTTAAATAAACTGTATAGACACAAGTTAGAGTCTAATGTCCAATATAGTAAAGACTTTAAATGAACATTACAGACACAAGTCAGTCTATAGTGTCCAATCTAGTAAAGATTGTAAATGAACAGTAAAACACAAGTCTGATTCCATAGTGTCTACTAAATAATTTTAGTGATCTGCATCAACACAAGTGTCCACAATGTCCAATCTAATGAAGATTTTAAATGAACAGTATAGACACAAGTTAGAGTCTACAGTGTACACTATAGTAAAGATTTTAAATGAACAGTATAAACACAAGTTAGTCTAAAGTGTGCAATCTAGTAAAGATTTTAACTGAACATTATGGACATGAGTCTAAAGTTTTTAGCATCCAATCTGCTTAAGATTTTTAGTGAACTGCATCGACATGTGTCCAATCTCCTTAAGGTTTTTAGTGAACTGCATCGATACAAGTGTCCACAGTGTCCAATCTACTTAAGGTTTTTAGTGAACTGTATCGACACAAGTGTAAAGTGTCCAATCTGCTTAAGATTTTTAGTGAACTACATCAACATAAATGTCCAGTGTCCAATCTAATTAAAGGTTTTAGTGAAATGCATCGACAAGTGTCCACAGTGTCCAATCAACTTAAGGTTTTTAGTTGACTGCATCGACACAAGTGTTCAGTGTCCAATCTACTTAAGATTTTTAGTGAACTGCATCGACACAAGTGTCCACAGTGTCCAATCTACTTAAGGTTTTAGTGAACTGCATCGACACAAGTGTCCAGTATCCAATCTACTTAAGGTTTTTAGTGAACTGCATCGACATGTGTCCAGTATCCAATCTACTTAAGATTTTTAGTTAACTGCATCAACACAAGTGTCCACAATGTCCAATCTACTTAAGGTTTTTAGTGAACTGCATTGACACAAGTGTCCAGTATCCAATCGACTTAAGATTTTTAGTGAACTGCATTGACACGGACATCTTGGGTAAGCTGGCAGTAAATGGCATTAGTCATCAGCTATATTTATCTGCTATTATTATTATTATTATCATTATCATTATTATTATTATTATTATTATTATTTATATGACATTATTCAGCTATATTTATCTGTCAGCTGATCCAAAATAATAAAGAACATAACACATACATACTGACACAATGTTCTGTATGTTGGTACAGACATTGGGAATGTAGAGAACAGATCCATTTTCCCTTCCCTCCAGACTGCGGATGATCCAGTCCTGAACAGATGGAACCTTCCTGCTGAACACTTGTGGATACTGCATCTTCTGAAGGTCCTCTGAAATGAAAGTGTATCCTGTGTTGACAATTTGGGGCAGCAATGTCTAGAATGATACTTCTCTAACAAATTTTAAATGGAGCTAGACCAAGTGACTGAGGTCCTTAATTTATGATTGACAAAAAAATACAAGGAATTGCTTGATAAATTGCCAAAGCAAGAAAACCAAGCCAACTGACTTGTATAAAACCTTGGTTATTTTTTACATGCATTTATCGACACAATTTCAATACAAATATTGTTTGTTCATTTTAACTGCAATGAAATAGCGAATCTTTCTCACCATCTTTAAGATTCCAGCAGACACAAGTGTGCAATGAAAGACTGATGTGAAAACACTGCTACCTGAAAGTTAAATGATAAAATCCCAACCTTTTACTATTTATGACATACTGTGTTCAAGAATTAACTGCATATGTATTAAAATGAATAAATGTACCAAATTAGCTATTGTCCAATAGAGTAAACATACCATAGTACAATCTACCTTTACCATGGGAATTCCTGCTAAATAAAGAACAAGTTAACCTAAGTGTTGATAATATGTGGCCAATAATCTGATGCCAGGAAATTATATACACACAACAGGAAAACACAAAATCATTAGATCAAGTCGTACAACTTGATTTAATCATTTTTAACATATTCTATACAAACAAACTTCTTTTGGAATTTATTGGATAATATGTCATATTTTTAAGTAGACAATGGACCCTGATTTAAAACAAACATGTAATTTCATATATGCGCATAAATGTAAACAATGATACCACTTAAATAAAAACAAAAAGGTTTCAAAATTAAAAGACATGCACTAATTAAATACAAATAGATGGAAATAATTGCCACTTAAATAATACACTAATAAAGGCAGGCTGTTGGAGATTATGTGTGCCTAAAATGGGACTGGCAGCAGAAAGAAAAATAAAATCATTAGTTTCACTGAGACAGGGGAGGCAACTCAGAGTATTTACCACCCTACCCAACCTCAATCTCCATCAAAAGAAATATATCTGAATACAAAGCCCTCTACCTTACCACAATAACCAACCTCAATCTCCATCAAAAGAAATGTATCTGAATACAAAGCCCTTTACCTTATCACCTAACCAACCTCAATCTCCATCAAGAGAAATGTATCTGAATACAGAGCCCTCTACCGTACCACCCTACCCAACCTCAATCTCCATCAAGATAAATGTATCTGAATACAGAGTCCTCTACCTTACCACCCTACTGGACCTCAATCTCCATCAAGAGAAATGTATCTGAATACAAAGCCCTCTACCTTATCACCCTAACCAACCTCAATCTCCATCAAGAGAAATGTATCTGAATACAAAGCCCTCTACCTTATCACCCTACCCAACCTCAATCTCCATCAAGAGAAATGTATCTGAATACAGAGTCCTCTACCTTACCACCCTACTGGACCTCAATCTCCATCAAGAGAAATGTATCTGAATACAAAGCCCTCTACCTTGCCACTCTACCCAACCTCAATCAAGGTAGCTATTTTCAATAATTATGACACCACTGAACTATACTTCATTTCTGGTCTCATGCTGAGAGGATAAAAAATTTATGATATATGTGTTTATTACCTATACTCAAGTGTCCAAGAGGGAGGAACAATTTGGCATACAACACGCAAGCAAATTCCATTTAGTATGATGTGCATGATGTTATTCATTGTTCTAAATATGTGGGTTTTTTAATATGGTTGTTGTAGGGTTTAACGCCATATTTCAACACAAGATATGCTATACACGATGGCCTGTATAAATGGTGGAGGAAGAACTCAGGAAAAGCCCATAAAGAACCACTGACCCACAAAAAGCTACTGGCAAGCTTTCTCACATACCCATATTGGCGGAGCCCGAGACTCAAACACATGCAGACAGCGGTGAGACAGTAGTGATCAGTAACAGTGAGCACTTTAGACCACTCGATCGCTCGGGGCCCCTTTTAATATAGAGCTCTAAGGTTCAGTTGGAAACCAATAAAGTACCTATGAATCCAATTAAATACGTGTTTTGAATATGATGCTATAATATTACAATGAAAATGATCTACAACAAGGCAATGGATCAAGAACATCCACATGCAGGCTAACAATGAATTATTGTTTCGTATCTATTCACATTAAGTTTTACGGTAACAATTTGGCCAGACTCACTGCCCCAGTCTCCATACGAAGTAACTTGTGGTAAATCTAATTATACCAATGGTGAGAAATATCCTTTAAGATAAATAAACCCCATCATCAAGTTTCAAGGTTGAACATGCTACAGTGTCAGAACTAACAATCAAACATATAACATAATCACTTGAGTGTGAACAGTGAGTCAATGTGATATGCTTTTGCCTGCGATAAGCCATACCCTTCATTATGAATATGTCCTAGAAGTTTCATGAAACAACAGTGTCAGGGATATCAAAAATACTTCTTTAATATGCTTACTCAATTATTATACATGTATGCTAAAAATTCCACAACTTTGCAGATCCAGCTATTCAAGTTAAATGAAATATTAAACACATCTTTTGGCCCATTTTAGCAATACAAGAGCTAAAGTATCATCTGGTTACTACAACAAAAGATGAGCATAGTCTCCCTTAGGATCAGTGCTAAATCCCATCATTCATGCTGTTCCAATAAAGTAACTGCAGGGAGGGTTTGGGAAGAAGTGCTTGTATTATGTTTGGTTAAGTATTATTGAAAAAAATACTTTAATCCAAATATTTCTTTCTTCTTCAAATACATTACCTGATCATAATACAACAAAAGAGTCAGTAAGAGGTGGAGGAGTTGCATCATCTTACCATAGGGCTTGCCTAGCTATAGTAACCAAACGTATGTGAAGCTGAGATCCAGGCAAGGGTTAACACAGATCAACAACAGTATATTCCTGCAAATCTAATGGAGGAAGACTAACCCACCTCACTATGAAGCAGTTAAATGACCCGTAAAGGAAGTCTGATGTTTTACAGATATACACCATAGATCCCACCAGGTCTAATTGAGCTCTTTAAGATGAAACCAGAGAAATGTCTTATCAGACCTCCATCCCACAACTTGAATGAGGTAGGCCAGAAACAGATACATTCAAATGATAAGCTAGTGGTGACTGCCATTAGCTACTATGTGTAAGAAATTTATGCAATCATGAAATAATCCCTTATTAGCTGTGAGGTTAATCCAACAGATTAATGAGAAAACAGCCTTAGAATAAAAGATGCCCCTTCCTTTTAAAGTGAAAAGAACAAGTGAGGTCTCCCACCTGAGAGAGAGAGAGAGATAGACAGACAGAGATAGAGAAACACAGTGTGTGTGTGAGATTTGGATTTTTTGAAGCTTTAACAATTTTTAAGTCATATCGCTATGATGTCTGCAATGTGGCTGTTTATAGTGATCTCTAGCACTGGGGCATCATGCCACAGACACGTAGCATGATGTCCCATCCAGTCACATTATCTTGACACCAGGCTGACCTGTCCTAACACTGAACTCTTAGTGCTGAGCGCCTAGTGAGGCAGCTGCTAGTACCATTTTTATAAGTCTTTGGTATGACTCAGCTGGGATTCGAACCCATAACCTCCCGCATCCAAGACAGACGCTTAACCACTAGGCCACCAGAGCAGTCCCATCAAGAGAGAACCTGAACCTATAAATAGGTCAGGTCATTCAATAAGGCATGAATTTCAGTGATTCTGCCTGCTAATGGCTGGGTGACTACAAAGTGGGTTTGATACAAATGATGAATCTGTGAGACTTTGGGGAGTGGTGTTGTAGAAAGGGTGCCTTGTTAACCAGCACAAAACCCAAGAATAGGTTCCATACTGGAGAAACAGCAAAGGCATTTGGATGAAAGAAATCAAAATTGTTAACTAGATTCGAGAAAGGTCCTTGTTCTGGCGTTTATCCTCCCTCAAAACAATTCAGAAATAATGAACAGTAGTGCTTGATTATTCTTCAGGCTACATTCTTATCAAAAAGCCAAAGGAAGAACCACAGTATTTGTGGAACTAAAGCTTTTAAAAGACATATTTCTCTGCTCACACCAGTGGAATTCACAACAACAAAAAGCCTTTTTTCCAACAGGATTTTAAAGTGATTGGCCTTCTCACCAGAGCAATCCCATCCCCTACTTGTTTGCAACAATGTTTCTTACTGTGGGCTTGTTTGATGTATTGATATCAGCCATGTGTGTAGGCTCTATGTTTCGGGGTTGCAATGGAAAACATGCATGCATGGAGAGGGCATTATTTCCCCGTGAATATTCACCACTAGGTTCAAAAGGTCATTGATCCATGGCTTTTCCAACATGAGGGAAGCAATCTGGATTAGTCTATGTGCACATTGGGAATCAAAGGGTTTCAGGAATGACACATGCATCAAAACTGTTCCAGTTCAATTAAAGGGCATACACTGCCCAAGCCTTTGATCTCTGACTGGCTGGGCAAAGGTTGGTTGTCTCACATTCTACCTTTCTGCAAGGAGGTCCATAAAAAGGTCACAGACAACTGGCACAGACTTAAATGAAGACCAATGGGTGAATGGAGCATCATCCTGTGTCAATCAGTTGATTCCATCTGAACAGGTACTCCACTATGACACTGTAATGCTTGGAATGTGACATCATCAACAATGACACCATCTTAGAAAACCCAAAGAAGAAGACAGAAATTTGGTTTCCCCATGTCTTCAGAGATAGCAGTGATGTTGGAAAGAATCATAATGTCCATTCCAGTAGCATCTCTTGCATGCACTGTGGTGATAGATACTGGAGTGGGATGCCCAATATAAACTGAGAAATCCTCCTATTTGCTGAAATGGGACCTTGTGTAATTTGAAACTTGGATCATGTAGTCTAGTGCATTAAGTTTCTACCACCACTGGAAGAGACAGATCATCTGCAGTGCTGTTGTGAACAAGTATCCCAAAATGAGAAGATATACAGCTGCATCTAGCAGACATGATTTTGGTCTTCCATAAAAAAGCTGACAAAATTTTAAGGGGGGTTTGGAGGTCCTCCCTCAACGGGGTCTTGAGGGGCAGCATATAATGGACACTATATTAAAAATATTTGCTCCAATTTGGGGGGGGTTCAAAAACGCACTTTACACTCAAAAAAACTGCTCCTGGTGCAATTTATGATCATAAAATAAACCAAAATAATCATATGAAAAACTAATAAACTTTCCAAAAATGTTCAACTTGACATCAATAATTTCACAATATTTATTGTCACATGAATTTGTTTTCCAATACTATTGATGCTGAAGTTATTTCATGTGCATGTCAGTGTTTATATTGTAATTAAGTCACAATAATTTCTCAATTTTTGCAGCAAATATATTATACTACTCTTGTCATAACAAATCTGTAAAATAAATACCCATGTACATCAACTATATACAAAAAATCCCTTTCATTCACTTGTCTTTTTCTCCAATGGACACAACCTGTTGATATACCAGTCAAGCTCTTTTTGCAACTTTGGCAAAGATTTCTTTAGCCTTCTTTTTTGTCACCACTGACATTTTGGGCTCAATGTGCAATCGTTTCTTTTCCTTCTCAATGAGAGCCTTTTTCCTTTCAAGCTGGTGCTTGTATTGGTGACATGCAGTGTGCATATTCTGACAGAGGGCTAAATCTGTTCTCTCATGCAAGAATTCTTTCTTCTTATAGTGATTAATTACCCTTTTCCAGATGCCTTCTGAGCTTCAATTTTTCCGTATGCAGCTTCTTTTGTAGGTGCTGTTCCAAACTCTTCCAACTGCGATTACCGCAGAGCACAGGTCACAAAATGCCAGTCCTCTATCGTTCAATTTTCTTATAAACTGACCAACTAAATTTCCATCAACTTTTTGCTCCAGCCTTTCCCATTTCCATACATGTTTTTAAACCTTTATCTAAACGTTTTGTGTCATGGTCTCTCTCTCTCAACAACTCGGGACACCAAGTTTTGCAAGCATGCTTCTTCTCTCCATTGCCATCAGTTTCCATTACATAAAGATTCACTGGATGAACTTAAACCTTTGACCAATCAGAATACTCTTTACGGGAATCGTGTGCTAACTAATATATGGAACAAATAATTTACAAGGGATTGGAGATGATATAAAAAACATATAATATCAAGAAAAATCTGATTCAGGTCAGGAGAAAAGCGGAATTCTGCTTTAAAATGGAGAAAAATCATGTCAGATTGAGAAGACCCACGGAAAAAAAAATTCAAAGGCTCAAATCTGACTGAGGTAAAATCTACATGACTGGCAAATTTGATTCCGAGAGGTTTTAACTCCATGTCATGATGAATGAAGAATAAGACTGGATTTGTTCTTGTTGATAAAGAATCCATGAAAAAACAAGAGAGACTACGTATTTCACACTTTTGTACAAAAGACTTCTGCTTTTGGAAAATGTCATCCATTAATGACAGTGATATGGAAGTGGTTCTAATCTGTGCCATGTCCATAGACCAGACATATTTAATTGTCAAAGTGTCATTGTAGTCCCATAGTTATCAAAAGCCCTATCATGACAAGCCATGAAGCCTTTAAAGGATTAGCAATCATGGATACACATACTCATGGATTGAACTCTTCATCTGTAGTGAAAATCTACACAATACTAATACTGTCATAATGAGAGATCTTCTCAAACAGCTTTCCCTGTATCACAACAGGTACTGCCCTAAATCGTCCATCTGTTGACCTACAATACGTAATGGCTTGAGTGAATGAGGTATTTCTTTTTTTAGGTTTATTTGCAGTTTTTCCTAATGATGAGGCTGTAAAAATGCTTACTCTTTTTTTGCAGCTAATTTTCAAAAAATTATTTACATGACAGGTACTGCCTTAAATTGTGTCTGTCAAATTACAATATGTAATGACAGATAAACAAGGTCTTTGTCTTGTTCTCTTTGATGTTTGCATTTTCTAGATGAGTTTATTCTATAGTTATTGTAAAGGTCTGTATTTTTGTTATTTTATTATACTGAGGAAGGTAGCTGTTTTTAAATATATGGTACTCTGATTATTCAAAGACTTCATCAGACAATAATACAACTTCTAAATTGCATCTATGGATGATTACTCTATACTGAAAGTACCTTCCCTTGATTCCAAGCATATTTTACTAGAACAGCACTGATGGTAAATAACTTCTAAAGTTGCCACATAACAATGAAACACAAATTGCCTGTAAAACAATATAAAGTATTAGTTTCTATGCACGCTACGAGTTCACAGTCCCAATGAACGAGTTCAATTAGCGGGGGTTATAAAATGGAACTATGCCAGATTTCCATCAAAGATGAATAAAAGCCACAAAATGTGAAGGATATTAATTCAACAACACAAAAAGCTGTTCATCATAGAACCAAGATAGACACTGAAAAATTCAAACTGCATGCAATCTTGCCCCACAATTCAATGCTTTTACAAGATTTGATTTACAAGTGTGACAATATGAGGACTGAAGTCTACAGCAGGGAAATACAAATACATTGTATTTAAATAATGAAAATAAATTATATACTGTTACTTGAGAAACAAGTATGTGCTCACCTGGTGTCACCTGGTGTACATCATCCACAGTATGAAACAGATGGGGAAAGTCTCTCTGGTAATAATCCATATAAAGGTCGGATTTCAGGTCACTAGAAAGTAAGAATGACTATTAATCACACAGAATTATATTGTTCAGTTTAAAGACAGATACTGACACCTGAACAAAAAAATTAAGCATTATTGATTTAGTCCAAGCTGACTGTAAGAACTATTTTTTTTACTTATGAAGCTTTATCTAAATTATGTAAATGAAACTTTTAAGAAAAGTGGTGGTAGGTTGCCAGTCCCTATGTGTATTTTCTCTAAATTACATATCAAAAAATGAGCACGGATCCACATAAATATCTTAAACAGTAGTGTATTACTGTAATTTCCTTTAAATAAATTCTTTCAATTCTTTTGATTATTGAAAATTTTGGTAAGTGTAAGAATTTACCTTAAAAAAATGTTTAGCTTAGGTAGTTCAACCTAATATGAACATTAAAACAGACATTTACAATGCAAAAGCAATCAGTTAAATTAAGCAGCCTTCATAAACTAGTGGTATGTCTGCAAAACGCAGTCACCTATCTACCATGCAGTAATGTACAATGTATTTGACATTCAGCAGTTTTGTGGATACCATGGCAAGTGGAAAGGCGATACCCATGGTTATCTACCCTACTCATACAAAATCAAAAACTGTCACACTTAGAAGATACTCCCATAACCTTGAACATGAAGAATAAAGATATGGATTAATGACAGATGTCTCTTTCCTACCTGGCAAGATGAAACAAAAGCGGTACAAGTTGTTCCATCTCATCTAACAGTAAAGTGTTTAGCTTCATTTCCTGGAATGTGAAATGAATGCAGTAATAATAACAATAACAATAATAGTATTAACCTAAGCAACTCCAATGGCTCGCTACTGCAAATCGTCACAAGTTTGATTTCATATCCCAATTCCCATTCCATACCCCTCACTCACACCAGACAATGACCCTAGGGTAATAACATGAAAGCCATCATATATTATGCTTCTTCTGGTTCTAACTGCATATATATAAAGTTAGATTGAAAAAGTAAATCTTTTACTAAATTGTTTCTCTGAAAATAATCATATTTTTGTAAAGGATAGGCTCTTCAAAAAGCTTGATATAAAAGTTAGCCAACTGCAGGATTAAGGCACTCTAAAGGACAATGCTGTTGATGTACCAGTCATGGAAAACTCACCCCTCTTACACCTTCAAAGTGGAAAGTCTCCTAGGTAATTCCACCTCATCACACAAAGGTCTATCACTGGACACCCCCAAATGCCCAAATCTACTCAAAGGTCAATGGATTAAAGGACCAGTTAGTGTGAAGGGTCTGGCCCCTTTATGACAGTAAATCAGCCATGCACTGAGCATGCCAGGGATATGCTGAATGCAGACCATGATCCTTAACATGGGAGCATAGGGGCATAAGGTCCCAAACTTGAAAACATAGGTCAAGTGATTTGTCCCCCAGTTTCAAAGGGTAGGCAGCAATCAATGAATTGTCTTACATGATGAAAACTATCTTATTGTACAGATGATCCTTCCAAAAATGATATTCATTCGCTATATCTTTCATTTCTAGAAACTGGATGTTTATCAGTTTCAGATTTCACTTAACCGCAATATGACTAATATCATACCACGATCAACACTGTATTGCTTGGTCTCTTGAATCCTAGGGTATCTGCATTATTCAACTAAAGTCATTATAGTATTGTGTATTAATTTATTTCCTACGTATTTAAATTTGTTTACTTTTGACCAATATTTTGGTGAATTTATCACAGTTGTGAACTTTATTATTCTGACCATGTGCTCTGACAGTTTTTTTGGTCCTCATTGATGATTATTTCTACACTCTCCCTGTATTTCTCTTATGTTTAACTAACAAGTGTTTGTTATTCTTAAACACTTTTGTTGAAGCCATTGCAGTTGAATAATGGCAAAGAAATTTTACCAAATGCAATGATTTTAAAGTCAACAAAAAGACATGCCTGACACATCTCACTTGCACAAAGTGTCTGCATGACCAATGTGGTAAGAAGGGATCTGGTCCAAGATTTTGCAGACAAGCCAAAAGTGCCAAGAGAGACATGTAAAGTTTCAGCTAAATCTTCACCTGCAGATATCATCAATTCATTATTGTTATCAGAGAAGAGTTTATACTTCATGTAGAAAACTGAGCCATTCTTTCCTCAAAGACTTATCATAGTCGAGGCTGAATGCTTATGAATTTCATATTACCTATTCTTCTAACATTAATGTGATTGGATTTGAAAATTTTGTTTTTCTGACAGTTACTATTAAACCATCCAACACCTTTCCTTAAATATGAGTACCCAGCTGATGTACCCCTGTATCGCTCCACTTAATCTTGCACACATATATTAGTTGGGTAACCACCTAGTGGTGGTCAAGGAAAGGAAATGTGGTCAAGGGAAGGGGTCATGGAAAGGAAATGGGTAAGAGTTTCTTCCTGCGATCTTTTCAGTTTTATAGACAGAAAAGGTGATTTTTTTTCTTTCTGGGATTGCTAGATTTGACAGCATGGAGAGTTTATTTCCTAATTTTACTATGAAAGAAGAATATAATCTTTCTTCTTTTGATTTAGATAGAACTGTAAAATTCTAACCAGGAAAACAAGTCTATCTTGATCATTCCCAACAGAGATACAACTTAGACTGGATATTTTAACAGGAACTGGAGTAAGTGTAGCTAGGTTATTCCAAGCTAGAAATCCAAGTTGGCAAAGAAGAGGAAATGAACCATAATTACCTCGAAAGTGTAAATAATCCTTTTACAATGAGAAAGTAACAATTTCAATCCTTTTCATTGCCAATGCTAGAGACAGAAGAAAGCTAAATTTAATTGTTCATACAGAGGTTTAGATGATGACAGCACATGAGAGGTTGCATCTCTGCACTGAAGAGCAAATGACTGGTCTGTGGAGCTCAAAGAATCTGATCAGTTCTAACCAAATTGTGGTTTTGACCTTGTAGTAAGCCCACTGAGAACTTTTGAGTATTCAAGAGTATGGTTCTATAGCTCATGTGGTCAATACTGAACAGTCATTTTCCCCTAAGAAAAATATAAGAAAATCTGCAACTGCAGGTCAAGGATGGCAGAGAGGATCAAAGCATGTCCCACTGCACCTATTATAGAAAATTCTCCACTTGGCATCATGAACCTTGGAAGCTGATTATCTAACCTGGGCAATGCATTTAGCAACCTTGCATGAAAACTGATCAATGAGGCATGAAGGTAGAGTATTTGTGCAGGAGGGATCCTCTGGGATACCCCAGGATAGCTGACCAATATGTTGAGGAGATACCTGAACCATGACTACTGGAACAACATGAGAAATATCAGGATGAGCCATCTTGGAAGTCCTGACCAAGTGAAAAAACTGAGGAATTATTCTAAAATGTGGGAAGGTGCAGGCATAGTCGCTCGAACCTAATACTTAATGTGTCCACTGAAGCGACACAAAGAGGAATCTTGCTGTTAATCATTCTCATTGTTAATATGTCTATCATTGTCCTTCCCCACAGATGAAAAGTAACTCTGCTACCAAATGACAGCATTCTGCAAGGAATGCTTGCCCCTGTCTGGACAAGATGTCCACCAGAATATTTCTGTTCCCCATAATGTGGAAGACTCTAAAAGTGATCTCTGAAGCTGTCCAGTGAAGGATGTTCCAAACATCGATGCAGTGAGAAGGCATGTAAGTGCCCTTTGACATCTGAGGTGCACTATGAATGCTGTGTTGTCCAAAGCAACCATGACACACAGTTGTCCTGAGGCACCCTTAAAATGTGAGAAAAATAGTCAACATTTTTAGATTGCTGATGTGAAGGTTTGTTGGTGAAATCACCAGCCTGAGTTTAAGGCATCAATGATGAGGGAGTGAGGTTCCAAAGCATGAAGCAGAACTCCTGTCAGAAACCTGTACTGATCATTCCGTCAAATTAGATAGTGTTAAAATTTGGATCTTAAGGAAATCTGAGCAGGGGTCCTTGTGAGTTCTCCAGTTTGATTGAAGCAAGAACTGGAGGTTGTATATGAAACCTTCCGATGGGTACTAAGTCTATTGCTATATTCAGTGTCTTCAAGGAAGAAACGTGGTGATAGGCAGTCAAGGGAGTCACATAGCTGCCAACCCTCCAGGCTCGCAATTAGTGAAAACAGGGATAAAAATTAGTGAATTTTGACATGAATTCATGAAGCAATCATTGAGTCCAGGAATATTTGTCGGAACAAATGTTTAGCATGATATCCAGCTGATAAAGGCAGATTGTGTTCAACAAGAAAAGTCACAAACAATGCTTCAGCGTTGGTGGCTTGCAGGTCTTCTGTCAATGGCTTAATATATTACATAGCTTAAATCTGCTGCGAGTTCTTAATTTTTCCAGCCTCTATGTGCTTTTTGCTACCAATGTGCTTCTTCACATCGTCTCTGCCACCATGCCCAATGCTAAAATCTGTGGCACACTGTGTGCAAAAAGCATGATGTATATCGATATATTGGCTGAATGCACATCGAATGTTTGATATATTCCAAACTAAACTTCACTTTTTGTGCAATACATTTCTTTTTACTTGGTGGTGAAGATATTTTCAATATGTGATGCTGGATGCTAATTCAAATCAGTGTTGGTGGTGCATGCACAGAGCAAAATTCTGGTTAGGTCCCAGTTTCTCTCACAAGCATTTATAAAACTACTCTTTTACATATAGATTAAATATACTAAAATGCTTGCTACCAGGCCAACTGTACCAATCAGCTATAGTTCCACCAATATCGTGACCAGCAGTATTGGACCATTTTGGCAACTGTCAATATCACAATTAGCGCTAAACAGAAAATCAGATATTTTATTAAAGATTTAAAATAATTGAGAATTAGGGAATTTGTTATTTTTTTTGTGCATGCGGCATGAATCTGTTCATCGCTGAAAAAGTTATGGAATTCATGCAAAAATCGTGAGAGTTGGCAGCTATGGAGTCATCCCATCTAGTCTTGCTATGACAGCATGTATTTGTGAGATTCAGTCAAACAGAACATGGATTATTCCTTGATAGGGACAGAAAATTCCTCCAGACATGAATAAAATTGTGAGAAAGGATCAAATCCAACTTCTCCTGATTGGATAATTAGGCCCTGACAATAACTGTCTCCCAACAGAGACAGATCCTTTAGAAGGGCATGTCATTGAAGTGGTAAGGGATTTGCACCCCTATGGACTTCAACAAGCTGCAATTACACCCATCACGCCGATGAATGCACTGGGAGTGTAAGCCAGATAGAAAGGAAGAGCCTAGAAATGTGTTCAATTAAGAAAGATCAATGACGAGTCAAAACCATCACCAAATTTGTAGACCTAGAAAAGACTTGAGAATAAAATCCCAAACTGTGTCATACCTCAAAAGTGTGTACACATCTTCCCAAAGAGATACCAGTTAGGACTGATAGAACTAAATGGGGATCCCTGAAAGAGACAGAGGGTCACTGAATCAAAGACAGTAACTGTCCATTATTGTGGAAAGTACTGGTGCATTCTCCAAGGTCCAACCAAGCCTATTATAAAAGGCTTACTCAAGCACCTACTAGAACAATAAAACACCTGGCAGAAGAAGACTGACTCCCTAGGGATGATTGCTTTCCTGCTAAAGAAGGGAGGAGAAGTCTGTAAACTTCCTCTCTTGCAACCTCATCATAAGAAAAATGGGTGAAAAAGAATTTTACAATGGGCCGACAGTCCTGTTGGTTACCCTGTCTGGACTATCCCCCAATGAGGGCATATTTTTGATGGTTTAAAAAGATCTGATACTGTGACAAGGGAGCTATGTTTCTGATACCTCAAGTCCTGTAAGGCCACTGTAGGGATTAGCCCTCTAAATAATGTTTCTGCATCCAAAGTAGTCACCTGCAAAGGCTTTTGCTGTGCTCCAGGAAAACCCTGGATGTCTCCAAGGAGGTATCCCAACAGAGTTGAAGGAATTCTGCAGAGTATGCCATGGACATCAGCATGTTTGATTCTTTTGGCAATGGCCTCTATCAATCTCTGAAGGAAGCAGTTTAAAAGAAATTAGCATACATGACTTAGGTAACTAGTGTACAAGCATTTTTGTTTCAAAGCCTCAAGAACCTGGACAGGGAGACAGGCCCAATTTCATGCTGAAATCCCTGCCTCAGAAGCACTGGAGCCCAAGACAAGTAGCTTAAAGCGCCAAGCGAGTGAATGGCAGATGTAAGCAGGGGCTAAAGTATATAGGACAAGATAGACCATCCTTTCTGCTGTATAGTCTCATTTTGGCCTCCAGACAACTTGTGTCATCATCTCCTACACCTGAGAGCATAATATGTCTGAAACTGAGAAGGAAACTAAATTCTGATGTTTTGAAAAAATTATTGAAAAAGAGGTAGCAAGGTTCATTTGATGCCTTATCTAGAGTCCACGCTTCCAACTCCATCATGTGACACATAGGATGGGATGAAGTAGACCCAAAAAATGAGAAGGACCTATATGACAGGTTCTTCTGGGGCCTCATCTGTGGACACAAATCTTCATTATAAGGACAAGATAGGACTCCAGGCAGAAGAGAATTTTATGACTGGTGATCTGTTATTTCATCTCCATTCATGGGGATGGGGAGAAAGGGACTAACCCATTGATCCTGTCTCCATGGAATATGAAATTGATGGTTTTCTCTCGACATGGGAGGCAGTGAGTGGCAATCCCTCTTCCCTTTTCACTATAATGAGGTCAGAGGGGGCTGGGATGATCTTTGGCATGCCCAGTCTGCCAATCCATGATGGCCAACTCACCACCAGCTGTTGTGAGTTCCAAACCCCACATAGGAATTAAGCTGGAACTTCATGAAGGGAAACGTGCTGACCTGATTTCTTCCCTCAAACAGGTCATCAAACCACTAAGACCATTCCCCAAAAGAATTTAATGGAAACAGTGAGAAAGAGAGTTACTGAACTGATTCCATTCTCAAGACCAATGATCAAAACCCAGTATCCAGCATGAAGAGTAGTAGTGTCAGTCAATCAGTGATCAGCGATCGACATTCAGCAGTTGGTGATTGGTAACCAAAGAACCAAAACAGAACATCAGCACTAACACACCATACCTGGTCATCAGTGTCCAGTGACAGGCCGCTGCTCAGTATCTGGTGACTGTCACTTGGGATAATACCTGATGATTGGTGCCTGGTGTCATAGTAGATCTTCAATAAATTTCACTTGACACATCTCCTAGTGACCCGTGACTGATGCCTGGTATCCAGTGACAGACCTTCAATGACCGTCATTTGATATAGGTACACACAAACTGGGTGCCAGCAAGAGACATTCAATGATTGTCACCAAACACATCACCCTGTGATTCTGACCCTGTCCTCCCAGTTCCCATTGTCCCTCATGACTTGGCAGTTGGCAAATGAGATAATTATGACCATTCTTTGGGGTATGATTGGGGAACTCCAACAAATGAAATCTCCTTGACCTAAATCCAATTATACTTGAATGAGACTACAACAGCACTTCAAAGGTTTGGTGAACTAGACTCTGACAAACAAAATCTACTTGACCTAAACTAAGGCCTACTCAGAACTAAAGTGAGAAGACAACTGTGCCTCCCTTCTCATGAAAGCATAACTCACTACTGGGTGCTGATGACATCTCTACACTGTGAAAAGCCAAGAATCCCTCACTTGTTGAAACTGACATATTCCAATCATGTGGCGAATATTCACACAGTACGAAGCAGATGGTTTCCTTTCCCTGGACACCTCCCTTACAGAAGATTGCTGGGAAGTGCAGAGCAACCTTCCTGAGAATAGAGGGGGTCTTCCAGAGATAAAGAGGAAGAAGGTCCCTTTCCACTAAGTCCCATCCCTCCAATGTCCAGAGACAACAAATGAGACAGCTGTCCAAGTGTACACATGCAGTGCATGCTAAGCACAAGGAAGTGTGTGTTCCACAGTCTTTTTGGCGACTGCATTTATCCACATCCTGCAGCATTATTGAATGCTAAAAGGAAATACAAAGACACAATAAACAGACACAGCAATTGGGTAGGAAATACTCCAATACTAGTTACTAATAATTAAAAAAAATAAAGAAATACCTCTTTGCCAACAAGATACTCAAAACTCTCAAATTCAATGAAAAGGGAAACAGACACATGAAAAGATAGGAAGGACTGGGAAGAAAACAACAAATACAAGAAAAGATGAAATTTAAGCTAGAAATGGCAAATGACGGCTTAAATGATGAAATGAAGAGTGCCCAAAAGACACACAGAAATGCACTGCGTTGAAGGAAAAGAAAGAAGATAGTCCAAAAGTCAAAAGTAGACTAAGGTATCATACTGGGATCTTATTTTTTAAATTCTAGATCTCAAATTACTAACTGGAGGGGTGTGTGTGTGATATAGATTTTTAAACGAAGCTTAAACAAATTTTCAGTCATACTGCTACAATGTCTGCAATGTGACAGTTTATAGTGATGTCTAGCACTGGGGAATAATGACACAGACATATAACATGATGTCCCACCCAGTAACATTATCTTGACACCAGGCCAACCAGTCCTAACACTAACCTCTTATTGCTGAGTACCAAGTGAGACAGCTGTTAGTACCATTTTTATAAGTCTTTGGTATGACTCAACTGGGGATTCGAACCTGCGACCTCCCCCATCCAAGGTGGACGCTCTATCTGGAGGGAATCATCACCTTGGACTGGGAAAATAGCAACCTAAATTGTGAGAAAGGTTATTGAAAATTATGTTGTTTCTAAATTCTAAGCCCAAGTTCAAAGTTTGTTCTCATAAATTTGGAAAACACTTTTCCAAAATTTAATATGAAGATCACAATTTCTGGGTATAAACGTCTGCTACTGAATATGTGAATTAGCAGTAATGTAAATCAGTTAAGTATTTGAAGTAATAAAGAATGACTTGCAAGTTTTTTTCCCTGGCAGCAATTTGATTTTTCCTAACAAAGCTCTGGACAAGCTATTCTTATGGAAGAAATTATAAACTAGAATGTCATATGCTAAACATGAGGAACATACACAAAAGTTACATTTCTGAAAACAAAGTTATGTAAGCTTTGTGTTAGCATAAAACATTAGATAATAAATACATAGGGTAAATGAAAATGTGTCATCACTATGATGATGAGACTTTCAAAAGAATACAAAACCTTTCCGATATTAAATGTCCCTTTTTGTAGAACCTGCTAAGAACTATAACAATGAGGTTAATGTAGGTTGTCTACAGATCGACAGACGTATGTCAAAGTGATTGATATTTCAAATTTCAACTGGTATGACACAAATGTCTACCTTTCTGACGAAAGATGAGAATATCAGTGTCACTATTTCCACCAGCAAAAATAGTCTATTTTGTGATATAGGTAGGCTAATAATGGGATGATTAACGCATCGTCAGCCTTAAAAATAAATATTTTACCTCATTAAATATTTTACCTCATAAACTAGATGTAGAGCCATGAATGCAGAGGGTACATGAGTAAAGAGCATAGCTGTGGAATTAATGGAGCAAGGTTTTGAGTAATTTATGCTGTCCAACACATCGTCACTGGAAGCCAGGCCAAGGAAACCGTCCATAGAACTACTACCCATCTTGTGATGCTCAGAGTTTAACATCGTCTCCCAATCCTGCAAATTCATAAGAACTGAATTACATATTTAAAGAACTCATGAAACAATGACACTTAATACTGATTCCACACTAAGCATAAACAGCCTTAGCAACATGAAAGCGGCTTATGCTTGGTGAGTAGTTCATTTTCATGTTGATACATTTAATGAGTAGCATCATAACTAGTTGAAAAATAAAACACACACACACACACAGACACAGTGGATATTTCCAAAACAATTGTATTTAGTACTACAACTATTATACTTCAGATGGTTTCTTTTAATATTTAGGTAGTGTCCTATATACTTCTACCCACAAACCAAAGTTAATCCACATTATGTTTCTTGAAATCATTTTTTAAACATATTCCTAAATTATGTTTCTTTAAATCATTTTTTAAACATATTCCTAGATTATGTTTCTTTAAATCATTGTTTAAACATATTCCTGAATTATGTTTCTTTAAATCTTTGTTTAAACATATTCCTATGATTTATCAACAAGACCTTCCTGCATTGAGATTAGTTAACTCCGGATATGTTGACACCGCAATGTAATTCTCAAATACAGGAAGAATGTTGCTTAGTCAGATTACCTTTAAGGATTCCTTAAAACTGTCACCACTGACTCAAAGAGAATGTTTTTATAAGAATACTTGTAATCAACACATAAAATTGACCATTCAGCTGTGTCCAACAACTTACATACACCTAACACTTAATAATAGTAGCAGTATTACATGCAGTAGGGTTTAATGACATCAGTACAATATTTGCTATATGGGACTGCAAAATGGTTTTCTTAAAAAATCTGGGCATATAAAGACTTCCAAGCATATATAAATATCAACCAATAAAATGGCAATGGTTACAAGGGAAAGATTTTAAACTTTGTAAAAGGTACATAAAATAAAACATAAAATAAAATCATACATTCCATCAACTGACCAATCCAGCTGCTAGCAAGATGTGAATCATTATTTAATTGCATAGTGACTGGAAGCATTTCATCAGATGGACTAGACTGTGTGACAACAATCAATAATGTAGTTTTCACTATGTAACATATAAAATGTCTGGTCTGTGTGACTGAAATTTTGTGTTCACTTTTATAAAATTTTAACCATGTGCTTACAAATCCACTCTTGTTCACTAGAACATTATTCAGAACTACAAATACCCAATTCAAATTAATAAGTTCCTCAAATGAAAAGATCAATCAATCTCCGTTTATCAGAAACATCAACTAATGCAGAGAACTTCCTGTAAAAATCACCTCTTCAGATCCCTGGTCAGAGGGTTTGGATTTCTTGGCTGACTGTACTGGCGACATTGATGTGTCACAGTCATACTGAAAAATAAATTACAAATGACGGAAGCCATTAGAAATATCTGCACTTGGCCTGATATTGCTCACCAGGCTTCTAAACCTTAAAAGTTGACCGTTTACCTAAGCAGGCGTATATAGTATTGTAAGATAACAGGTAAACTGACTCCCAAACACTTTTCTAAAACTAAAGGCCAAATAAATTTGCACAGACTTTTATGAATAATAAAAGTCATCCAATATCATGATTATACAAACCCTTAAATCCAGTTGTAAAAAATTGAAGAAAAAAAAACAATTTTGAAATAATACTTCAATCCGATCTATGACCACGTAATCTTTTTTAAATTCAGTGCCTTCTTTGATGCTGCAAGTACCATTTTTTAAGTCTTTGGTATGACTTGGCTGGGGTTCTAACCCACAAACTCCCACATCTGAGGCAGATGCTCAAACCACTAAGCCACCGGAGCGGTCCAATTTTAGTTATGTAATACAACACTACATACTACTATAACTTGGCTTTTCTTTACCAGGACTCCTGGTCCCAACCCAAGCTAATTATTTGCTCCTTCAAATTAGAGAGCCTGAAATGAAGACTCCTCAGTCACCATCAACATATGGAATATCTTCCTTTTAAGACTTGAGACTGAGAGTGCAGGAAGTAGGGCATGTTTCCAATAGTAGCAGGTAAGTAATACAAAATTAAAATCAGTATTACACACACATCCTAAACAAAAAACACAACTATATTTAATAGCTGTGAAACATTATACATTACTTCCTTCTATTGCACTGATGAATATATCAATTAGGAAGGAGGCAGATGGCCTCCACAAGTGATAATTAATTACTCACCCTTATGGTAGCAGTGTTCACTAGTGTAGGCTGGCAGAAAGATGATCCACAGTTATGTTTTAGAAAGATAAAAACCAAAGACTGTGATTGGAGGTAATAGGAAGAGAAGTTAGCATGAGTCTGTCAAAAGGCAGCTCTTATAACATCATCCAAAGAGGAGTGATTCAAGCAGTCCCATAACAATAGCCCTAACTTTATGGGCTTTAATTGTGATGGAAGAGGAAGTCATTCTTGTTGAGAAACTGAAAAGTTCTCTTGATAAGCAAGGGCAATCCACCACAAAACTGTGGCTTCAAAATTATAAGAGGAACCATTTAGATGCAGAAGATGATTCCTACTCTTCTTTCTCCCTTCATAAGGAATCAAATAAAACATGATCATAACCAGTGCAGACAAGACTGAGACTGGGACTGGGTATCTCAGTAGGCAGTGTATCTCAGTAGGCAGTGGAGCTACTGAATTTTGCTAGTTCTTAGCCAGAAACCCAGATTCACAAAGAAAAGAAACTGAATCAGTTACCAAATAGGTCATTAAACTCACGAGAAGGTTCCAAAGAGTAGTCAGGGTGTGCATGTTTCATGGCTGGTTTTCAATGTCCCAAAACCACTGCCAAGGAACAGTCCCTCAAAAAAGTCCTTTTGATGCTACATATGGCATAAGACCTCCAAAGAGCACCTCTTCAAATCGGTGCAGCCCTTAAAAGGTTCTACCTGTGTTACAGCGAGGCCTTAGACATATCCAAAGTGGCATCCCTGCAGAGGTAAAGAAACTGAACTGAGAGTGCCATAGACATGGAGATCGCATCATATGATGTCTTCACTATGGCCTCCAGCAACGCCTAAGTGCTTTTGGAGACAATGAGTCTTCCTTCAAGGGATTGAAGGAAGCCACCAAAAAGTGAGTAGCACATGAGGCAACCATCACTTGAATATAGGCCTTAAGCTCCATTTATGTTCAAGGCATTGGGGGAAGTGCCAAGCCCCAGACAATGAACTGGACCGCTGGAGGCAGAGACCAGGAGCCAGGGCATACAAAAGGAAGAACAGAGCCTGGCAAACTCAAGGCCACAGTAAAACTTGTGTGCAAGATCTCAGATCATCTCAGTGTGGGAGGTTCAGAAGATCCACATGACAGGCCCAAGAAAAAGAATCTTCTTGTCCTCCACACAAGAAGGCTTAGGACAGAAGTCTGAGGGAAGATGATAGCAAATTTCCATCACTGCCATATCAAACTTCCAACTTCCTTCTCCTCCAACACCTGAACTGTCAGGTGGAAAGGAGCAGGGTACCACATTGGAATGGAAGGAACCATTGCCACTGGCTCCTCTGAGAACTCACTGAAATCGATCCTGATGGAAAGTCCATTGTCATCATGAAAATGCTCCCATGATGCAATAAGACCATTTTTCCCAGCATCTCTTCAGCAATTCTGTTGGACAAGGTATGCGACAACAGAGCAGGTACACAGCCTATCACATCCACCCAACCTTGAAACCAAGGAAAGGACATACATGAAAATATGCTGAGAAAGAAACACTCACTTTCCAGAAAGGGCAGGGGTCACCACACCCTGTAGGGATTAAACTGGAACCAGCACAGAAGGATGTTGATCCAATCCCAGTCCCTAGTTGGGCAAGTACAACCCAACTCCCTATCTCCATAAGGATTAAATGGTAATATGGGAATGAGATGTGGGTATTGAACTGATCCCTGTTCCCAGACCAATAATCAAAACCCAGTGATCAGTTCATCAACCTCTGATCTGATGGATGAGCCCATATTAGATTCATCTCATCTAGATCTCATTAGATTCATCCCATTTAGATCAATGTCCTCCCATCTCAGAAAGGTACAATTTGCTGATCTCTGTCACCAGGACACAAACTATGAGAGTGTACTGCTCATTGCTAACAAGAGGCACAACGCACTCTCCGACAGTTTCCCTCCCTATGGAGGTGTCAAAGATTGATCCCTAACCAGCACTGGCAGCTTCATAATGAATGTCATGGATTCTTGGATTTAGGCAATCTCTGAACTATAATGGTTGTGATACATTCCATCACAACTGGGGCAGTTGTCTTTCTCAACATGGGAAGAGACTCCTGCAAATGGAGGGGGTCATCCAGTAACGATGAGGAGAATGAGGGTCCTGCTTCCTCCCTCTGTATCTGTGGCAACTTTCTGTGAAGACCCACACTTGACATATCCAGAGACAATAAACTGGACGCCTGACCATTTGCGTCCACAACCAGTGCATAATAAGCAGGTGAGTTGTGTATCCTGCATGTAACTGCACTTACCCATACCTTACGACATATTAAGCTCTGAAAGAGGAAAATGTCACACAAAAGATCCTAAACTAATACTTACCCTAGAACTAGAAATATGAAGGGGAATATAATACACTAAAGTACCAACAGCTAAGCAAGGTGCAAAAATAAAAATAAAAATTCAAAATTAACAAAAGAAAACAAAGAAGATGCTCAAATAAAGGAAGGACTCAGGAAATAAATTCTCAATTGACATTAAAAATAATACATGATTGTCCTTAAGGACATGTAAATTTGACTAAGGTGAAATGCATTGAGCACAGGTTATACCCACATTGTCCAAGGTAAATAGAAAAATATTCCATATGTTGGCTAAGAAGTCAGACTAGGATCATGTTCTTTTCAATTATAGCTCATTAATACTCCATTTGGAGAAGTATGTGTGTGCGTGTGTGATTTGAATTTTTAACATAACTTTCATAATTTTTTAGTCATATTGCTACGATGTCTGCAGTGTGACAGTTTATAGTGATCTCTAGCACAGGGGCATCCTGCTGCAGACATGTCGCATGATGTCCCACCTAGTCACATTATCCTGACACCAGGTCGACCAGTCCCAGCACTAACCTCTTAATGCTGAGTGCCAAGAGAGGCAGCAGCTAGTATGATTTTGTCAAGTCTTTGGTGTGACTTGGCCAGGGTTCAAACCCCTGACCTCCCGCTTCCAAGGCAGACACTCTAACCACTAGGACACTGACAGAGTCATTTGGAGAAGAAAATAATTTGTCTGCACTGGGGGACTAGGAGCCTGGGAAAAGGAAAGCAATGCACCTGTAGCTGCTAATCTATTACTGCTTTTAAAATGGGGCTTAAGAATGGTAAAATGATTATCCAATCAGATGTAATATCACCTCATTAGTATGCATGAATCCTGTTTACTTTCATCATAAAAGATTTTGATGACATTGGCCTTTATTCCAATTCTGATCCAAACTGATCAGATTTATGGCTTTTCGTAAAAACCATAGTTCATTTGATGCAAGGATCTTTTCATTAATATTCATGGATCTTGCTCAGTATGTTACTCATCCAAGATTTTAATAATCTATATTTTAGTGTACATCTCTGTCAAAGATATAAGGAACTGTCTATATCCCTGTAAATAAACATAATTAAATCAAATCACTTACGTTAATTTTATTCTAGAGCAGTGGGGAGAGGGGTGAACAGTCCACCTTTTGGTGGGGTAAGGGTGGCAGTTGCTGCTACTGCAGCTTCCAAACATAAAATATTGGGGCATATCTCTTGAAGCCTAAATGCATCTACCAAAAAATGCTCATTTCTTGGGTAGCCCCTCTAGTGGTATAAGAGCCAGCTACTAAATCAAAAGAATGGGAGTAGTGGCAAAAATTGTAGCGAAAGGAACAAGTGTCTGGTTAATGAACAGAAAAAAAGGACCTGCTGCTCTCACCAGCCTGGGTCTCTAAAATCGCTCCATTTAATTTTAATGAAAAAAATATGCAGGCATAATTTGGTAGAAATGAAAACACACAACTGCTGCAAATGGTTGATGGTTGGGGGAACTATTTGTTGATAAAAGTCGATTTGGAGGGAATACTGTAATGTTCTCAAAAGCAGAGAAAGGATGCACTTTGTTGTCTATGCACTGCCACTGTGTGGAAAGCAAGTGTAGTCTGTAAAGGCCTCTGCTGCCCTTGTGGTAGTGTTTGGGGGCACCACAAGCTAGTCTATACAGAAAATAGGGCCAGAAAAAGACTAGGGTTTCCTTACAACAGTTGGTGGTGATCCAGCTTCCAATCTTGAAAAAACTTAATCAGAAAAAAATATCGCAAGGTATATACCTGACCATGGCACATGCACAACCAGCATGTGCATTACACAATGAGTATGAAGCATTGAGGGCTTTTGGCCCCCTTACCGCACAAGCAGAAGGGCACTGCACCAGCTCTGGCAGCACCTCAACTACGAACAGGTAACCCACACAGAGTTTGAAAACGGCAGCTTTTATAAAAGAGCTACACAAAAGGCTGGGCATAAGCCAAAGTCCCTAAAAACTCATCTTTGCTCAGCTGGCCTAAGGCACACAAAAAACTGTTTGTTTTCTAGTGCACTGGTTTTAAAAATTAGGGTAGGTAATGTTTAATTTTATTTTGTTTTTGTGGGGTTTTTTTTAAAAACATTATACGTATTATAATGATTAGTATATATAATGTACTAAGCACATCAATACTGGGCTAAACCAGCTCAATTAGTCAATTTGATACACAATTCAATTTCAGGAAATTTTTCTTTGGAACTTTTTTTTTTACCCTGAGGGAAAAAAGTACAAAGGTCGGCAATGAAAAATGGGGACAATCAGCCAACCAGAAACACATCTGTACTACTATTTTTTTTTCTCTGCCACATTCCAGGTATAAAGTGATGCATGCTTAGTCGGACAAGTAATGAACAACTCTCTGACATCAGAAACCTGTGGATACAATAGTCAGTTGCAAGCCAACTTTCCTTCACATATAGTAAACATCCAGCTTACACAATAGCACCAAAATTAGAACATTCACATGGATATAGTAGTGTGTGGATTTTCTTCTTTCAAAAATATAATAATTCTGGCAAATTTTTCAGTTTCATCATAAGATTACCAACCTGTGACAGTGAATACTGAAAAGGGCTGGGAACTAATTACTGCAAGGCTAGTCATGTTTTTCCATTCTGACATGCATCTTTCTGCAAAAAACATTTTTGCCACTTCTCTTGTATTAAAAACACTGTTGGCAATTACATCATTACAAGAGCTACCCATGAGATGAGTACATTTTTTAAAATGCCAAGGCGTACAAAGAGATACACCCAAATTTGTTCAGTTGCCTTTGAAAACCACAGAAGCAGCCCAAATAAGCTTACTTGTTTGCCCCTTCATGCTGCTACTAGTCTGCTTAAATTGGCTAAGAGCTATTCCTGAAATGAAAGGTGGCAGTGTTTCTTCTAGAAGGCACTTATCAAAGTCCACCACTAATTAAATTTTAATTGGACTGGTCAAATCAGAACACTTTGGTGAGCCCGGATTCTGTATTACCCTCAACACCTATATACAACTAAGCATTAGTGTCATTTTCTCCCTGTGAGAAAAAAAAAATCTGCAACATATGATGGCTTAAAGTAAAGTAACTTTTAAAAAGCCACAATTCAGAAAATGAAAACCAAGAAATTCCACGAACAGAACATATACTATGCATATTAAGGCTTTGTTTTACAGTATTATCCAAAACTAAACATGACAAAAAATGTGATTCAGAATTTACTTAAATTGACCGACTACAATTGTAAACATTATTTTTTTATTAGACTTAAGCTATGGTTTATGGCAATAAACTATTCTATGTTACTGTCATTCCCCTACTGTCCTGGGAAAGAAAACATAATTTCCAAGAAACTGGAAAACTTATTTCCTCCATACTTTGCATGTGAAAGCAAGCCGTGATGTATCATATCCCATCAACCCAAGCAGACACCTGATGAAGAGGGACCACTCCGATTGGTTCCCTAGAGTGCCAGGGGTGTTGCGGACTGTGTACCATTTCCCTATCATCTGCAGAGCAAGGTCTTTTGGAAGTAGGTGTTTCAGTGCTTTCAGGCACAGGTCAACTGTAATATAAAATATGATTATTTAGGAATGAAGTGTCTCACCTAAAATGCAGCTTTGACATCTATTACAAAATTCTGCATGAGCACTTCTCAGTGATGTCATTAGCCCAATCATACATATGATGCCAGCTCAAGCAACACTTATGTTCAGCACTTCAAAAAAGTCACAACCAGTACTTTAATAAAACTTGCCTATTTCAAAACTTCTTGTTAATCTGACAGCAATAATAATGGCAACCAAATAAAGTTAAACCATGTTCCCTGCCTACCAATGTGACATCTTAGAAGTTCACAATAATGACACCTTACTATGACATTTAAGACAGCTACCTATCAGACATGAAAATTAAACAAGTTTATTTGCCCTAAATGGAAATCCTTAACCTTAAATATCAAAAACCTTGAATGATACATGTAAAATCTTGACTGATGCATGAGAAACTATCAAACTGAGAAGCAGAAGTGTGCTATGATTGGTTCATCCCTGTACATAAAACAGCTTTACAATACAGTGGTCATCTTAGATTTGTAAAATCTGCACTAAAAAACAAGCATATTAGCATGAAATTTAGCAATTTATATATTCATGCACTGGAGTTTCCCTGGTCAGTCATACCAATACAAAATCATGTTATTACCATAAATTTAAATACGATCAACTGCCAGTTGTTGAATGCAATTGTAAATTATACTTATTTATTCTCATGCTGTAGTTATGCCAAGTACACAAGACAGAAGGCTGTGCACAGTTTTTGATCCATACCAAAATTGTAACATGACTAAGGAGATGTTGACCTATAACAAAATACTGACTGTAACTGACTGGTTTTCAATACTGCAAGGAGATTAAATATTTGCTGCTTGTTAACATACATAACCTTGAAAAATCATATTAACTCTGTGATTTACCAGACAAGAAAAACCTTAGTCATTGCACTGCGAACATTTTCATTGATCACTTTAGAGAATCTGCCACTGTATAACAAAGTTCAATCATGGATTATGCATGTACCCCTCCAACTACATCACTAGATATGAATCTTATCTATGAAACAAAGCCTAAGCATATTTAAATGTGTAATTTGTGTGATTTGGATTTTTAATATAGCTTTAACAATTTTTCAGTCATATCGCCACTATGTCTGCAGTATGACAGTTTATAATGATGTCTAGTACTGGGGCATCATGCCGCAGACATGTAGCATGATGTCCCACTGAGTCACATTATCCTGACACCAGGCCAACCAGTCCTATCACTAACCTCTTAATGCTGAGCACCAAGCGAGGCAGCTGTTAGTAACATTTTTATAAGTCTTTGGTATGACTAGGCCAGGGATCGAACCCATGACCTCCCACATCCGAGGCGAATGCTCTAACCACTAAGCCACCGGAGAGATCAAACATATCTAAATATTATGAAACATTTTAATCATAATGGCTGAACAGCAAACAGTCTTCACCGATAACATGATTTTCAAATTAGTGGTGGGCATACTGGGTGCCAGATTTGCAACATTTTCATTTAAGACCAAGTTGACTTTATTAGAAGTATTTCGGTTAAAAACCCATCATGACATCACCATCCATTCGCTTGGAGGTGAGACAGTACTATTTTCAACACAGCCATACTGATTGTATGAAAGGAACCATTTTCATTTCGAAACAACTAGGTAATCATTCCAAATCTATTGGTGAAAATCCATGCTGATATGGTAGCCATATTGTGGGTCAATTTGCACTGTTTTCATTTTGACTTTCCATTTAAGTGAAATAGCAATAACAAGACTTTCAAGATGGCTCCCATGGTGACCATGCTGAGCATGAGATCAGCAACACTTAATTTTAGGACCAAGAAGACACTCACTATAAGATGTCTTCTGGTGAAAACCAATGTTGATATGATTTTCTATTTTGGAGAGTAACAAGAATTTCAAAATGACTGGCAAAGTGGCCATAGTGGATATTAGGTATCCACCATTTCCATTTAGGACCAACCAGAAATTATAAGAAGTCTTCTGGTGAAAGTATATTGTCAAATGACCAGCTATCTAGGAGAAGAAGTGCCAACAAGATTTCCATATAGCCATTGTGGTTGCTATAACGGAGATTCAGACTGGCACCATTTTCATTTTGGACCAATTAGACATCATAATAAGTCTTACAGCGCTCATCATGATCGTATATTCAGGTAGTGATCAAGATTTTCAAAATGGCAACTGTGGTGGCGATATTAGGTGTCTGAGCAGGAACATTTTCATTTAGGACCATCCGTTCAGGAGGAGTAATAACAAGATTCTCCAGATGACAGCAGTGGCAACCCGCAATGGACATGCAAATGGGACCAATTTCTTTCAGGACCAACTAGACATCATGAAAAGTCGCAGGTTAGTGTTAGGACTGGTCGGCCTGGTGTCAGGATAATGTGACTGGGAGGGACATAATGCTATATGTATGCAGCATGATGTCCCAGTGCTAGATATCACCATAACCTGCCACATTGCAGACATCATATCGATATGACTAAAATTGTTAAAGCTACATTGTAAAAAATATCAAAGATGTCCAAATCCAAACTTTGTTTCAACTAAATAATGAACCATTCTTTATGATGCATCTATATATCATGTTATATTACTATACGGGCAATAGTGTCCAAGAACCTTACCAAAACATTTTAAATTGATTCGAAGCATGAAATTTAGGTAAATGACCTAGTATCTCTCATGATGCATCAACATACCAGTTATGTGACTAACAAGACATTAGAATCAGAGAAAATGAGTAATGCTAAGGTTCATATATGTCACTGGAGCATGGAATATTGGTTACACTAATTTGCAAAATGTGCAATATATGTGCACGTATCAACAAACTTGTCAGGGCGCCAGGTGGCAGTGGTCTTAAGTGCTAGCCTTTACCAATCTCTGCCATCTCACCTGTCAGTGTGGGTTCAAGTCTCAGGCTTGGCCAATGTGGGTATGTGAGAAAGCTTGCCAGTAGCTTCCAATGGGTCCATGGTTCTTACTGGTGTTTTCCAGAGTTCTTCCTCCACCAGATATACTGGCCACCATGTATAACCTATCTTGCACTGAGAAATAGCATTAAACCCAAAACAACAGCAACAAGAAACTTGACATCCAAATGATTGGTTTTTTTATTAAGGTTTTATTAATATTACAGCATTTTCTTGTCAAGATGAAGTTACACAAAACACAAAATTTTCTTGGTTGTTCATTATCCAAAAGCCAATCTAACAGATCCCTAAATAATGTTACCCACACTGGGCATGCACATCTCTAAATAATGTTACCCATAATGGGCATAACGTCCCTAAGTAAAGTTACCCATACTGGGCATATAATCTCTAAATGTTACCCACACTGGGCATATAATCACTAAATAATTTTACCCATACTGGGCATATCATCCCATAAATAATGTTACCGATAATGGGCATAACATCCCTAGGTAATGTTACCCATACTGGACATACATTGCTAAATAATGCTACCTATACTGAGCATATCATCCCTAAATAATGTTATCCATAATGGGTATATTATTCTTATGTTTTACACAGAACATTATAACATGCTTAACCCCTACAGGTCATCCTATGACTATATATATATATATATATATATATATATATATATATATATATATATATATATATATATATATATATATATGTTAGATCCACAATTTGATAAAGAAAAATTGGAATTCATTTTGGCATGATTTTGTTTTTATAGCATTTTAAACTCTGTAGATTAAATTTTGCATAAATAATCATAAAGAACATAAATAAATATACAATTAGAACAATTACAGTACTAAAAAACCATTTGTATAAATCTCCATTAGAAATATAATGCAATTATCCTATACTGTCAATGGCAACATAACTTTTAAATTGAACTGAAAATAAATATAAGAATTTACTCTTTTCTTATATTAAAATATAGGTTCTTACATAACTTTCCAAGATCTAAATGGTCCATGCTTTGATACCCCATGGTCCATAATACTTGCAGATGACTCACAGAACTTAAGTGCGAGGCCACAATTACTTACTACTGTATGTAAACACAGAAATACATCTACTTACTGCCAGGAGACGATGTTAGGGGAGGTAAACCTGACCGACACAAGCTCCCATTGACTAGCTCCTACAGAGAAAAATAAAATTATGAGTCCCTGCAATCGAAATTTAACTGAATTTTCCTCTCATTTTCCTTAAAGAATAAATATTTATAATTAATGACATTCCATATTTACTGACTTACAAATACAGGATTAAACCTAAGTTTACACTACTGATGCAAAAGAGGTCAAGAAAAAAAAATCAGAAAAAACAGATGACATTTCGGTGATAAAATCATAAATCTGGAGTGGAAAATATGAATAAATGGGGAAAAACTGGGAATAAACTGGCATCCATAATATATGCAATTCAACAAGAAATGTCTCAATATACCCCCAAGAACATGATGCCTAACAAGACCTTCTCAGTAAAGCAGTCTATTTTCTTCCCTAAGTTAGAGCAGTTCTCAGTGTAACAAAATATTATGCTTTGCTATTGTAAAGCTGGAAAACATGCATATAAAAAATTCAGAAGTTATATTCAAGACTGATGCAGTGACAGTAAACATTATGTTCAACTAAAAAGTTTGTAAAGTACTCTTTGATTTAAATTACCTTCAGTAGTTTCACAAAATGCAGTTCGAAACCATATGGAGATCAATGATTTCAAGCTATTTCTCCTTTTAATGTAATTCTTGGACTGTTTTTTTTTAATTCACATGATCACAACCATCATCTCTCTCACCATGAGACATACTCAACACATTATTATTGCTCTTCCTGCATCTCCCCATCCAAGAATCTGAATATTCCTTTTTATTCTTATGTGCTCAAATTTACACCTTTTAGGATGTTTACTTTCCCTTTTGTCTTAAACATGTATCACTGTGATGTACGTCATTTTAAAAAAAATTCCATATGCAATATCTTGATCACGAAGACATTTTGCAAGAAACAATATGCACAGTTTGAAGCATCTGAGGCACTCGTGCAAAATTAGTCTGGTTGCATGACAAACTCCACTAAATCTAATATGAAACCCAGTACCAAATTAACATGAACAAGCCAGTATACAGATTTTACTGCAACAATCATAATTTCTAAATTTTTGCTTTTATTATGTAAACCCATATTTTAAAGGTCATTTTCATAAGACATACATTCAAACTGTAAGGGTTGGCAGGTCTGCAACTCTCAGAAAATAAGGAAAAATATAATCAAGTCATTCCAAAGCTATAGAGCAGAAGGCAAATTTTGCTGCAAATGTTTCTCAGAGACTACTCAATGTTAATAAATAAGTTCAGCTATCTTTCAAATCCCATCCTCTCTGAAGCATAAAAATGTTCTCTTTCCCATCTATATAGCACATAGACAATTTGAAGTAACTCTTATCTCCTCTAACTACAGCCAGAAGGCTACACATCAACCAGATGTTTAACAGTTTAAGCCAAGAAATAAATCAATGAGGATTACCACATTTACGCAGATGTGAGTATGGGGTTTAACAGAAATATGATTGGGCAAGTATTCACTAAAACTAAATTTATTCCCCATCATGAATACACTCCCTGATCATATTAAAGTTAGGAGAACAGATAACTGGCCGAGATGAGCATCCACAACAACTGGATTACAAGTCTGACACTTTACCAACAGACCTACTGTGGCACCCAAAAGAACTCATAACTGGAAACTCATGAAGGTTGACTCTGCATGCCATACGATGGTTTCTATAATGCTTCTAATTGATTTGATTGGTTGGTTGCTATGAGTTTAACACCATTTTTTAGGCTATATATGGCATCCAGTGTATATTGTGGAGGAAAACCCTGGGATCCATGTGAAGCTATTGGCAAGCTTTCTCAAATACCCACATTGGCCGAGCCCAAGACTCAACCCCATGTGAACAGAGGTGAGATGTCAGTGATCTGTTAAGGTGAGCACCTTAGACCTCTCAGTCACCCGGGACCTGACCTTAATCAAAACATCACATCTAAATCTGAGACTCACAGAAATTGATCCAATAGAGAGAGAGAGCTGAAATTTTGATGAGACATATCTGGTCTTGCAAAATCTCAAGAGTATACAATATATTATCTTCCACTTCAGTCCTGACAGTTAGACTAAAGACGTCATATTTTATTTTCTGGCCATCACCAAAGAAGATGTTTCTGCGGCCCTCTGTTTATTTCAAGTAGTGCTTTGAGTACAGACCAGATACTGCATTGGCACCTCTCTTGACATATCAATTAAGAAGAGAGAGCAGACAACCACTTTTGGTTGCCTGAAGACAGGAACCAATTTTTGGTTATGATGCTTGACCACAATTAGGACCACAGAACCATCAAATCTGAACTAAATCCAGTTCAGATCCAACAACACATGAATATGCAACTTACACTGGATGCCACAGCTAAGACTAACAAAAAACCATATCTTATACGATTTTTATAAGAAAAAAATACTCTGACCCTCAACTATTGCTGACCAGCTGGTGACCATGCAGATCATTGTTTCCAGTTTGGGCTTTTTCTGAGGAATTCCTGCTGTAAAGCACTGATTCTCTTGCCACAGTAGCAGAAACAATTTTATTTCATTTGAGAATGCAACACAATCTAGAAAAGGGGAGCCACTAGGTAAGTTGGGCAACCTGCATAAAAAGACAGCCATGAAAATTTTAATCTGCTACCATGCACACAAGGTGATAATGAGGTCTGGATCAGTAAAAATGTTATATATGAGGTGGATAAAAAGCTATGCAGGAGCGAGACAATGCTTTTTCCTATTCACTAAAAAAAAACACAACTTAGAATGAAAGTTATTCCTGTAGATCACCAAATATGATATCACCCATGTATTTCTGAAGACTGGCATCCAGATACTCAACTATGTTGACAAGCTTTACCTGTGCAGGGTGATGACACAATTAACATTATTTTTTAATGCCAGCATCAATGAAGAAACCAAAAAGAAATGCATGGAATGGATCACCCATTCATGTTACAGATAAAGACTCATCCTAGCCTACCAAAGGCTGGGAGGCTTTGAGAAGGAGAAACCTATTTCCCTTATTCAACTTCCTCTGAAATTGCAGGGCCTGCTGCAGAATTAAATCAGACTGAGGCCAAAACTGCAGCTGTTGGGCAATGTTCACCCTTCTCTCTTTTTGTTGATGATTGTCTCTCCATTGCAACAAAGATGGATGTGACCTAAATGCAGGCACGTGCTTCAAAACAACTTCAATGTTTGCAGCAATAGCATAGAATGTGATGGCTTAATTGGTGAAGACAAGCAGAGAAAAGGCATTTCAACTCAATGGTTTTAAATTAGATGAAGCCCTAACCATGGAATAATCAGTGGCCCAGTTAATTACTTTGGTAATATGGGCCACAGACCCACACTGATGATTGCTGCCCATTTTATTTGTAAGCAAAAAGCTTATGTGATGCCAGGTCAAGATGAAGTAAACCGATATTCCACACAAACTTTGAGTTGGTGTGAAAAACATGGTAAACTATCTTATAAAACAGTGGGGTTGACATTTTCACTGCCATCATGTTTTCACCCAAGTTTAGAAAGTCAGCACACTAGGTGTTCAAGTGTGTGCAACACCTGTGGAATGCGAACAATGATGAAAATTTGGTCCTTAAAAAGAAAGCCTTCAAATTTCCCATGTTACTAATCTTGTCTGAAAGAAAATCAGCAATTTCTGTAATCTCCACTTACTAATGGATTAGCTGAAAGGATGTTCCTCCTCATCTTCATTGTCTCCTGAAGACAACCTTGTAGGCATTGCTCGTAGACAGTGAAAAAATTCCGTAAATGGTAGGGACAGAGAAAACCAATTGATCAAGGTTGTCTCTGCACTCACTGTTGGAACTGTCCTCAAATGGCATCCTTTCCATGTCTCCATAGATCATATCTAGTGGAATAGACAAGGATGTTTCTCGCCCCTATGTGCAGCACTGTATCGGTCTACATGTTACATCATGCATGTCAGGCCTACTGGCAAGGAAAGCAACAATTTGTCATGGCAGTATGGGCAACCAGAAAACATGCTGGACAGTAGACTTGATGGTTCCTCAGCAACCAGCTGAGTAGAGTGAGTAGCAAAATGGAGGTACTGATTAGATGGAACCCATAGGACCCTGCATATAACAGTATGACTGGCATGGGTTGTCAATGCAAAGGTCCTCTTGTTGTTAGTCAAAAAGGACAGATCAACAAGATCTGACAGTAGTATACCCCATGTGCCCATACTTGGACATATGGGGGAACTTGCAATGGGCTTCCATGGAATGAGAGGGCACTCTACAATTATCTCGAAGATTTTATCATAGAGATTCAACATATGGCAGAATAGAAATTTCCCTGAAGTAAACAATGACAATGTCATTTCTTTTACAGGTTTCCACATTCGCGACTCAAAAAGAATCTTGAGTGAGTGCTGCACATGCAAGGTAGCAATCAACTTACAGTTTGCAAGTCCAATATGACCAACCAAACCCATACAGTGGCCAACAGGAAAGGTTGATCAGCTACCTGGATGGCATATTATGTGTCTTCTAGACACAACAAAGTCAGATTGTAATCCCACAAGCTCAGTTTCAGTGTCACTAGGCCATGCACTGGCAGAAGTATGGACTTTTAAAATGGGGTAAAATCCGTCCCCTTCTTGTCAAATCTCACAATGACAATGTTGAGTACAGAGCTCTAGCATGATATGAAGCATCCTCAATTCCAAATGAGAATGAGGAGAATAGCTGGCCACACCTTCCATAGAGGTTATTTCTTAATGTTAAAGTGATCAAGTAATATAATTGATAGAGAAAGTTCTAAGTCAAACAAGGGCTGCAGCTCCATTAGATTTGCAATGAAAAAAAATTTACAAAAATCAAGTTTGACCTAGGTCTTCCCAACATCAAACCTCATATCAGATCGGCTTGAATCCATAGTGGCCCTCAAAAGTAACTGAGCACAAAGTTCGCAGTAAGTGGCATGTGACTGACATGATGAAAAAGAATGGACAGCTTTATATGCCCTCTCCATACATAAGGTGCCATAAAACTAATGAAGAATGGATTTAGGAATATTGCTTTGATCTAGAAATAACCTGCAGATTTGTTCTCTTGAAGAATCCAGAAATCACTGAAAAGAACCAAGCACAAGGAAAGTGAGAACAACTTATTTTTAAATTAACATGGCTAAGCAACTTACTGGAAATAATTAGGGAAATTAGCATGTGCCTCATTCTCCTATGCAAGGATATTACCATGATGGCAGCAAATTTGGATATTGCAAAGAGTTAAGTAAATCAAAAAGATAAAAGGAGATTCTAAATATGCAGAGTTGCATCCATGACTTTACAAAAGTGAGAAATTTCTCTTCCCTATTCTAAAAATTGGGCAGCAATCAAATTTAACACAGGATTTACTTTGCCCATGTATAAACATAGTTTTCGGTTGTATTAAAGTAGCATTAGGAGAACTCATCCTTTCAACAGAGCAGTCATACTCCTAAATGGTGACAGAAGTTGAATGCACTTCCTCCTCCTCTTACCTGTTCTCTTATTAATGTGCTCAGGTAATGTATTTGATGAAGAATGCAAATTGTTTAGTATATTATATTTCTCCAATAATACTTACCCAATCACATTACTAAAATTCCTTCCAACCCTTTCCTGCTATGCAATTATTCCATTAAAGGTTTTGCTGGCTACATCACGACAGTGGTGGCCACCTATCAGGAAGACATGCTCCTCTTCAGCTATATGACATATACACAAGAGACTTTGTCTTTTGATTCAGAAGTAGCAGAATCCTAAAGTTAACATCAGAGATGCTCCCAGGATTTTATCATAAGGAGGGTATTCCACCTTATCCCAAAAATAAGGGGGGAGTAGAACAAAACTGAGGGTGATGAGGAAATAACCATACTTCACTATTTACATAACACTTCAATATCTATCTCTCTTCTTCCCAATCCGCTCTATATGACCCATATTGAAATCAAAATCTTTAAAAGATGTTGCCTCTAGTTGTATAAGCATTAATCTGTTCATTGTTTTTCAGCTTAATCGGTTTTATATCTGTGTATGAATATTGTTCTGTAATGAGAACACCCTTTCACAGCTCACAGGTATTGTCTTTTGGATAATTCTGCTCCAAAATATGATTTTTCAATAATATAAGAACTGCCAAAGATTAACTTGAATTAGCACTCTACTGTCTACTATGATAAATTTACTATTCTGTAATGCTGTATTAAGATTTTAAGTCCACTAATGCCATAGTCTACTTGTCCAAGTTGGCATTTTGATCAAATAAATATCTTTACTTTTTTATTTCATATTTAGATTCTTATTTATTAGATTTTTTGTAACCGTTATGCAAGAACTACAGTTTTGCAGCACATGATTCTGCAGGGCTAAATTGTGACTAGAAAAGAAACGAAAAGTGCACTCTACTTTTAAATTGTTTGTATTTTAAAATGGCTTGTTTGTCTGCCTTTTCTACATTTGATCTCAAAATACCACTAAAATGAGGGCTGAACATCATGCCATCTGTTTTGGTCCATCAGCATGTACATCGTTTTCAAATTTCATGCAAATTTTGGGTTCAAAATCACACATCGGCATCTTCTTTAACACTTTCCTGGTTCCTATAATCTGATACACTTCTTGACTTAAATTGCTTTCATTATTATGATCAGCAGTATTTGCCAAACTAAACTGTCATCTACAGATGAATAACACTAGTAATCTGCCATTTTGGGTCATCTTGATCGCCTGTTTTACCAACACACATTGGGGCCCCAAGTGGCCGAGTGGTCTAAAGTGCTCTCCATTACAGATCACTGCCATCTCACCTCTGTTTGCGTGGGTTCAAGTCTCGGATTCAGCTAATGTGGAAATGTGAGAAAGCTTCCCAGTAACTTCTCATGGGTCGGTGATTTTTTCCATGGTTTTCCCGGGTTGATCCTCCACCATTAATACTGGCCACCATGTATAGCCTATCGTGTGCTGAAAAATGGCGTTAAACCCTACAACAACAACAACAAACACACATTAGTAAACTTCCTTTATGCAAGGTTCAGACTTCAACACTGCTTGTTACGGGGCCCAATGTGTCGATCAAAGTTAGATTAACATGTCAAGCCAAAGAAACGAGATGTAAAAACAGTTGTGGAAAAATACACATCACAATAAGTGCTTCAATATTTTTACCATTTCTACAAGAACTTTAAGGGTGAACAGCTGAATAAAGTTGCATACTATGCAGAGTACATTTTTATATGTGCAACTTTAAATTAATTTGCAGGAGTTCTCATGCATAACTGCTTTCCAAGTGCATAAATTCATACAAATTTTGCGTGAATCATGCAACTGCACATCCTGGAAGCATCTCTTAACATGATCAGATAAACACTACTGGAGAAACATAATTTACTAAATATTTACTGTTTCTGCAGCACAGGTCAATTTTATTTACTACCTTTATCTCAGCCATAGAAAACAAGTCAGTGATCTTTGTCTACATCTGTACATGAATACATAATGAATCTATATGTATGATAGCTGCCTGAATAGACTGAACTGAAACTGAATTTGTACAACCCCTCTATGTTTCATAGCATTTTGTCACGACATCTGGTCTTTGGGCAGACAACTATTTACACATCTGGATTCTTCAACCTAACATGAATGGTTGTTAAACTAAATTTGATTGGCATATGATGTCCTGGATCAAGCATTATGTTAAAGCTCGAGCCTTGCATCAAGGAAGTTTTAGAAATGTGCTTAAAATACGGGCTACCTAGAAAACCCAAAATGAATGTTTCCAAGTGTGGTTCATCTGATGATGATGATTTCGTTCAGCAAATACTGGTTTATAATAGTTATGATGACAATACTTTTTAAAGTTATCAAGTATATCAGATTACTGAAGCTGGAAAAGTGTTAATGGAGTTACCAGTGGGTGATTTTGAACCAGAAATTGGTGTTAAATACAAGACTGATACACATGCTTGATCAACACAGACTGCATGCTTTTCAAACAGAGACAAGACAAAATACCAAGCCAAAATAAAATACAAACATCTTAAAAGCAGAATGCAATTTTAGACTAAAAAACTATACATCCCAATCAGAGTTATGACAAACTGAATAAATAAAAAAGTGAAGATGTTTATTTAATCAAACTACCTCTGTCTGATAGCTAAAGTGAGTCCTGCAAATGATGAAATGGGGCAGACTTAAATGATGAATAAAAATCACTAACAACTCAAAAGCAGTCTGTTGGAAAGCATTTTTGTTATCTTGTCATGGAGAATGGCATATAAATAGATGCAAAGTATAAGTCTATCTGTAATCAGCTTCCTTGAAATACATCCAGGAAAACACATAAAAGGGCACCACTTACCACTGACAGACCTTCTAAAGATGGAAAGACCATCAAGTTAATATATGTATTGATAATGTATCATATCACAGACTGTGAATCACATTGATATGCAGCACAGGTGTATCGTTTCACCCCTAGTACATACTGTCATAATGGTATTAATAAGAGCCTCAAGGAAGATTAGTGCATACTAGCTTTGTTAACATGAATAAACTTATTATCATTATTATTAATTATTATTATTATTGCTATTATTATTGGGGCCCTGAGTGGCCGAGTGGTCTAAAGTGCTCAGCGTTCTGGATCACTGCCATCTCACCTCTGTCTGCGTGGGTTCGAGTCCAAGGCTCGCTAGCGTGGGTACATGGGAAAGCCTGCCAGTAGCTTCTCATGGGTCGGTGGTTCTTCCCTGGGTTTTCCAGGGTTCTTCCTCCACCAGTTATAATTGTATAGCCTATCTAGTGCTGAAAAATGGCGTTAAACCCTAGAACAACAACAACTATTATTATTATTATAATAGTACTAACCTATCCTCTGACAATGGCAAACATTTTCACATCTATATAAGTAATCCTTAAGGAATTACAAAATCACATTGTTTAAAAAAGCTTCAAAAGACTTACTATTGTAAACTTGCATCCAACATTGTCCCTCAAACCCTGAATAAAGCTACTGCTCATGGGAAAGTCTTCAAAATGTGCAGACTCTTCTAATTCTGTTGGCACAGGGGAAATCTGGTTCAGCTGGAACTATGACAAAGAAATTAACAATAATTCAAATAATGGTGGACACAGATATATAATAAAAATAGAATCTTCTGAAAGTCTCATTTCTTACTTTTCCCGAACATCAAGTCCTGAAGAAAAAAACAAAGTAGCATCTGAATCACCACAAAAGAAACTTTAACCACATACATGGATGTAGAAGCCATTTTGATTGTGAACTACTAATAAGTTCCAAGTAAATTAAATCATCCAAAAGGGGTCTGATTTAACAGGTTTCAAATGAGCTACAAGAATGATGACAGGTGTTGATGGTACTGGTAAGGTGAATCATATATCCAATTACTGTATAAATGGTTATTTTATTGGTAAAAAAATATTCATTGGACACAGACTTTGGTCACAACAATCAATCCCATCAATGCTGCCTAATTTAATGAAATTTTTTAAAGAAAACGAAACAGAACAGTCCTCTTTTACATTTCTTGTGAATGCTTTGGTTGTCTCCACTCTCAACACAAGTATGGCAAAATATAACAATAACTAAAGAAAGCATCAAGAATAAATGTTTCTTTCTTCTGAGGGGCAATAAATCATAAGCAATGGTATATAAACTGAATAATGAATAAAATAAACTGCAGTAAATAGGGACCAAGGCAGTATATCCACTTCTCTAGACAATAATAAGGTATATTCACGCATAGCACCATGGCATTGCAGCAGCCAAAACAAGTTCATGATGAAAGGCTGGGGCAAGTTTTTATTTTATCCCCAGCCAACATCTCAGATTCATTTGACACAATTATACTCTTTTATAAATGGAACATAACCAACATGTCAATCAACCATATACTGTAATCTGACTGCATGATGTATTTCTCTTGATTTTTCCCTCTTTTAATCAAAATAGAGCTATTCAATATCCCTCTCAGCAAGGACCAGAGAAGCTCACTTAACAGTGAATACAAAACCACCTGGAAATGGTGACACCAAAATATCAGGAGCCCTATGTGCATAATAAGAGATGATTCCAACCCTTCCATCTCCCTCTAAAGGAAGCCAATTTAAAAGCATAAAACCAGACCTGGAACTTGTATGGCTCTTCCCCAGACTGGGGATCTCAATATTAATTGGAGCTGATTCTCAGCTGGAAAGGATACTTTGACAATTCCCATATGAACAAATAAAAAAGTCCATCTAGGCATTAGTTAGCAAGATACCAGTCTTGGAAGCTCAAAATACCTGATGTGATCTGAAAGACGAGTTTACAGTCCAACGGCAGATTCCTAGAAACCAAGAGTGTAAGAAAAAGCTGTCCTATTGCCCTTAAAATCAGACAAAGAACATTGTCTTCCCTCACAAAGGAAAAGAAGGTCTTCAGCTGCCTTTAAAGAGGAACAGCTAAGATCAATGCATTTTTTAATTCACCAATTACAGAACATTCTCCACTTTGCATCATAAATCCAGGATATAAATTGCCTCCTAGCCTGGACGATGTATTTTGTCTTGGCTGATTGATAACCCATGATGAGCCAAGCATGATCTAGAGAATCTGTGGACTGTTCTGCAGGAGTCTTTTTGCACTGCGACATGGGGGATACCAAGTTGAATCAAGAAGTGAAGCTCCTGGCTTGGTAGTGCATCTGCAGAATTATTTTTAACAGTAGGAAGGCACATGCATGCCAACTTCCACATGATAAGAAGGAACTTGTGTACTCTCCTGACTAGTTATCAGTAAAGTGACATGCTGGAAAACATGTATTTAAAAATCCAAAAGTGTGATTCATGACTGATGCAGCAACGGTAAACATTTTGTTCAACTAAACAGATTGCAAAGTTTACATGACCCAAAATTACCTCCATTACAGTTTCACAAACAGCAGTTCCAAACCCTAAACAGCTCTGTGACTACTTGCTATCTCTCAACTTGACGTAATCCTTGGAAAAAAAAAGTAAATTTCACATGGGCCATGTCGATGGCAATCATCTTTCCCACCAATCAACACATGTTGTACACTAAATGAAATCGTTGCTCTTCCTGCTATTTTACCCAATGACCTGAATATTCTTTTGTAAGTTCAAAATGTGTATTGTTACTTTTGTCCTGACCTGTCACTTGTTGGATGCCACTTAAAACAAAAATATGCAACATCTTGATCATTCAGATGTTTTGCATCACAAAATACATTCAGTTTAAAGCATCTGAGGTACTGCTAAAAGATAGTCTGGTTCCCCAACAAACTACAAGGAATCTAATATAAAACCTGGATCCAAACCAAACATAGACAAGCCAGTATCTGAATTTTACTGCAGTTGTATTTCCGTTTTTATTCCGTTAAGTCCATATTTTAGGGATCATTTCCACAAAACTTACAGCAAAATCATAAGGGTTGGCAGGTCTGAGGTACTACTGATGTGTTGTCTAAGGTGTCCATAAAATACAATGATGCCTAACAAGGATGTCACATGCCCGCATGGCCAGGAACAATGCCCACATTTCCATGCTGTTTATATGCAGGGTTGCTTCTTCCTAAAACCAAAGTCGATAAATTCATCCCCACAAACATGAAGTCCTGGGAAGGAATGGGATCTGGATTCTCCAGGATGGGAATCTAACAAGTCGATTCACTGTAAATTGACAGAGGGACAGGCCTGTGAGTAGAGAATCCCCTTGGTCATTGTGCATTAACCAGTGACTGAAATAATGGAAGATGGGATCCTCAAAGAACTCAAATGGGCTGCTACCACCTCCATCACCCTGGTCAAGGGTCACAGGATGGAGATAGGACTGAATCGAAGAGCTCTAAATTTCATCATGAATACCTCCTGGTTGAGACAAAACCAGAGACATTTCTGTAGGAAGATGAGATGTAAAGGTGTGCAGATTGATGGAGACTGCTGCAGGGACTTATGGAATTCCTGACCAAGATTTTACACTTCTTCATCAAGTGATCTTATCTTTTTAAGGTGAAATCATCAATTATGAGATGAAATGTTCTGCCTTTATTGACACCTGAAAGATCCAGGATCAGAAACCTGGAGTTTAGTCATTTTCTACCTTCTCAACTGCACCATTATGCAGAAGGATTGTACTTCTTTCCTTAATTAAGTCAGTTTAGGGTAGGATGTTCCTGGTAAGAAAGCTGATATCCATCCTTTAAAGTGAAATGGATATGCACTGTCCGTGATGCCCAACCAAACCCCTGAAAATAGGGTGGATGAGCACCTAAGGGGATACTGGGAAGAGGAAGATGCTGCAGGAGAGTATTCAACTCCCTAAAGACACCCTCGCTCCACCTTTTGGAAAGGGGAAGGAGTCTGAAAACGTTCTCCTTTGGCATGTCTGATCGCCATGCCTAGTGAACAATGAGTTGGAGGGATCTTTGAATTTAGGCTGCTTGTGAGACTATTTTATGACTGAACCTTGCCAATTTTAGTCTAGGTCCTTTACTTTAGGTAATATGATTTCATGGAAAGAAAATCAAAGTACAAAATCAAGTAATTTTGATGAGCTGACTGAATGAGATGACTGGTAAGCATGCAAAACAGAAACACACACACTTCTTTCTTACCTCTTCATCAAACCTTGCATCCATAGCACTGGGTGGTCGACTGGAGGTGAAGACACCACCACGGGCAGGGCTATTGATGGGTGTCATTAGTTTTAACATACTGAGGGACCCAGATCCAAGTGGCAGTGTTGGTACATGGATTCTGTTTATCTAGTAAGCAAAAATGACCAGCAAAATTACACAAAGTAATACTTCATAATGGAACTGAAATATAATTATGATGAAACCATTTTTATTTTAATGCATCAGACAAATTCTATTAACTCTTAGGTATTCAGGCAAGAAAGATTTTTCTTTTTCTGGACAACGCTGATAGAAATCTATACACTCAATATAAAAAGCAAATATAATTAGTTCTTCAACTTCAAGAAATATTCTGAAGTGTAAGCTTATCCACATCACTTTACAATACTGAAACAAAAAGACAATGCTTTTCTGCATGACAAAAATTACAAGCAATGCTTTGTACACTGACCAAAATGTCAGAAATCATACTTTACAAAAATATAAAAAATCTGGAGTATCAAATTTACTGTACAAATGTCTCTCTTGATTCTGTATTTTCAGTACAGACCAAGAACATTATCTGTAAATGACTTCAGTCACCTGGAGATCTCACCTTTGTAGTGCCACTGTAGACAGACAGACAGCCCAAATTATCCAGCACAATCATCAGATCCTGACTCTGAAAAATCGTTAGTGATAGTGTTACGACTCTATGGTCATAAACTAAGTAACATAACCAAGCACAATCAACAAGTTTTGCAAAACTTAACAAAGAATTCAATTATCAAAGAAATGAAAATGTGAGAGGAATTTACCAGATCATGAAGTGAATCCAAAATAATCCTGGCAAAGTTTTATGAAAGTCCAAAATAATGAAAAGTTCCGTATAAATTAAAAAACTGGAAATGTACTGGTCCAAAAAGAATCGTGACATCAAGATGGCACTATCCAGAACTCCTATGAATAATCCAAACAGTTCCAGAATAATATTAAAGTCCAAATAATTGAGTACTTTCTATTTCCACTGAGTAACTAAGTACAACATAAGACACGTCTGCAGACTTAGAACAAGAACACAAGAAATGAGGATGACTTCAAAAACAAAATCCATCTGATTACTCAGTTCTTTCCTTTTATATATACCTTCTACTGTGACTGTATTTCACAATATACCCCACAGGATGGATCTTACTACTCATTTTGCTTCAAATGTGCCTATTTCATTTGACCTAGCCCAACCAATGGGAAGTTACTGAATTCTTCTAGAATCGTCTAAACTCCATCACCCAATGAAAAATTAAGCCAAAGACATCATTAAGTCTCGTTATTAAAATTATTATTAGTAACTGTCAACACATATGTCAGCATCTATTTATAGATCCTATGTAATTTTATGCTCTTAACACTCAGGTCATATAGGCAAAATCTAACTAGAGATGTTCTGTACAATTTACAACCCTGAATACAAATTACACAAATTAAATAAAATCATGTAACAGGAGTTACAAAAAAATATAGATATACATAAGAACAATAAATTTATATTAATAAACTATATTTCAACAAAGTGACAGACAGCTGTATTAAGCAATGTTCAATTCCTAGACAGGAACAAACTGTTCATCATTTAAGTTAATAAATATGGCTTTGTATAAATTGAAAATTCATGGCAAGGCATACTGAAATTTTATTATTTAAGATAACATGTATACTGATAAATGAATGAAAAAAGTTGAGCAGTTAGGTAGGTCAGTTCGTCATGCCCTCTTTCCAACAAACAAAACATGTATGAACAAAAACAGGTTCAAATCAAGAGTAATGTGCTCACATCAAGAGTAATGTGCTCAAATCAAGAGTAATGTGCTCACATCAAGAGTAATGTGCTCACATCAAGAGTAATGTGCTCAAGGCATGTGGCAGCTGCTAATCCCATCAGATCTTATTTGCTATCTTTAAAAATACATGCAACTATAAAAACTTACGATTACTTTATATCAGCCTATTCCATTTACCTTTCCCTAGCATTTTTAATAGACAGAAAGGTTCAAAAGGCTGAATCAAATTTACTAACTAAAATATGTTTCTTTGAACTAACCTCATCATAGTACATCAGAAGTACATCCACTACCTTGGAAATCCAGACCTACCAAAGTTGAAAAAAGACTGCCCTGTCTTTAGTAACTGGGACTGGAGACAAAGTTGGGAGCTTGTAATTCCACCTTGATGCAGAGTTATCTACAAGAGGTTGAACCTAACAGGTGCAGACTTGACTGAAGACTGGGGTGAATGGACCATCTGGTGTGAAATGGACGATTCTGTTGGTAAACTGAGTCTGCTGAGACAGCTCCTGAGGCAGATTTATATGTCGATTTGTTGACAATGAACAACCTAAAACCAGAAGGGATAAGTCAGAGTGCCTGGTTCCCCCTTGCCTGCTGATGTAATTGACAACAGTCAAGTTGTAGAAAAGACTGAGAAAGCCCTTCCCAGACACTTACCAACATGATCAAAAGGCATTCAAAACGACCCTCATCTCTGAAAATGGCATGAACTAATCCTGAAGGAGTCAAACCTTGCTAACTTCTTGGAAGGTGGGCATGAGGTAGGCACAAGCCTGTCATGTTGGTGTCTGTGCAGATTGTGATTCCTGACAGCTGATCCTCCAGCTGGATACTCTCCATTAGCTAAGTAAGGTCCACTCACTTGCTGAAGCAAGACCTCATGTGGTCGGAAACTTTTATCCTTTGGTCTAGAAAGAATAAATTTGGTCACCATTGGAATGGAAGTGTTATCTACAAAGGTCTCATGAACAGAATCCGAAAACAAGGAGATCAATTGCTGCATTTTTAAGATCCAAGAATTTCCAGGTCTTAAATCTGATTTTCCACTACCAAAATTAATGTACGTTTTTCGAATGACAGTCTCAGGTCAAGAGGTTTTTGAACTCCATGCTCAGGTGAATAAAATGCTTTGACAGAATTTAACCGGATTTGTAAGGAATCCAAGGTAAAGCAAGAGTGAAACAAGGAATTTCATATCTCGAAACAAAAGAATGTTCACCTGATTCTTTTGTACAACACTGTCCAGGAAGTTAAGTGTCACAGATGTGGAGTTGGTTCTGCCATTAAATATTACTCTGTCTATGATTATAATCAAAACCCAGGGACTAAGATTCAGACCAAAGGAAGTGGCCTGAACTGGTGCACAATGTCCCTTTATGCAAACCTAAGGAATTTCCAAAAAGATCTGTGAATGGGAATCTGAAGGGAACACATCTTGGAGGTCAAGGCTGACTGAAATCTCTCACCTGAAAGGTGATGAAACTGATCTCTGTGTCTTCAGTCTGAACCTTGGTGCCCAAGTATGGTGGTTGAAAAAGCTTTGATCAATGACAGAGAAAAGCTTGACATTCACCTCAAGAAAGAAGAAAAGTATGTTCCCAGTGAGTTTATATTATGAACAATCCCTATAATCCTTTTAATAAGAATGTATATTTCTTGCAGCAAAATATTCGCTTTAAATGGATCTAATGGGTTATCTCAAGTGATAGGAGCCCCTGACATCTGAGGAGGGCCACTGAATACAATCTGGAGGTTTTCAAAGAGAATTTACAAGGCTCATAGGTCATCTGGGCTGAGTCTCTCCCATTCTGTGACAAAGCCTTGAAGTCTTTCTCAAACCAAACTGTCAGAAAATGACACCACAAACATGGCATCATTTTTGCAGGAAGGCTGATGAGTAAAAAGATGTATCAAAACCGGTCTTTATCTCCTGTGCCCTACCATCAGTTGGTCCAGGAAAAAACTGAAACCTAGGGTACAGACTTGGAAGAAGTACAGACTTGGAAGAAGTTTCTCCATCTGGTGTACTTTAGAGGGGTCCTTCGACTTTGTCTGATCTCTTATGAAACAAATGATGGTCTTTTGACCTTTATTACATATATTTGATTTAATTTATATTTGATTTAAGTTGTGTTTGATTTGATTTGATTGTTTGTGGGTTTTGGAGTCTTTATATTTTCTTTACATGTCAATGTAATGTAATTTTGTTTACTAGGAATTTGATATTTTCCAGAAAACTCAGTTTGGTCTGAGTTTTTCCTTAGATACCTAATAATAGAAACGCTTGTTTCTATTTTTTGACATAGTTCCTGGCCTTGATTGAGGGTCAAGTAAACAACTTTTTCTATGAGTAAAATGACTGGCTCTTAGTTATGTGACTTTTACATGTAAACATGATCATGTCATCCTCTATTTTGCAATTAGGTATTTCCAAAATTGTGAAATACTTAGTATTATTAGCGAGTTTAAGAGAGAGAGATCTCAGAGTCCAGGCTTTTAAACACTTGATGTCAAATTGTTTTCTGTTGTGACCAGAATTGAAGTTTGAGTTTTTGAGTTATATGTTAATTTTTCTTCAGATTTTTTTGGACTCTAGAAGATTAATTTGTTTCTCTAGAAATATTATTGTATTCATACAGAACTCTTGAACAAGGACTTTTCTTGATTATGTTTTTACAAGGAACTATAGACATCAACACAGTATAGGCTATAGTATACATCATCGCCATCCATCTTGGATTCTTCGACTTGGAATCATTAGAACATTTCAATAATAGGACTTCAAAAATTTTATTCATGGATTATTCTTGTATAATTTTTGGATTTGATTCTGGAAACCGTAAGTTATATTTTTTCATTTTTACAGTAATTTTCCAGGGAAATAAATTATTTGTTATATTTTTCAAAGCTTGTTGTTTTCACTCTTCTTGTGTTACTGTTTATTCGAGCCTAAACATGTAACATAAGACATTACAGACATAGTTAGGAATGTATCTCTTTCCATAAGCTGCAGGTTAATCAATACAGCTATTACATTAGAGAGTGCTGCTTTGCTAGATTGCATGAGACTGACCCCCTGACATGTGTCAGTGGGATTTGATGACAAAGTGTAGTCTAGAATAAATATTGCTGAAATAGGGCCATCAAGACCAAGTCGAAACTGGAAACTACAATGCTGATATCGAAGGTTCTGACATTCCCAGGCCATGATATAAGTAAAAAGTTGGGATTTCTGTGTAGAAGATTAGCATGTGTATCCTGTAGAAAGCCAAAATGAAATCTGATGGAAGTCGTAATTGTGAAAAGAAAGGTCTGTTGAAGCTTGAATCGTGAAGATGCCTTTCTAAAAAGTGAAGAATGTCAGTGACTCAACCAGACTGTGGGAACTGCTTGAAGGAAGGCTGGTTTTTCTTAGTTAAGGGATGAACATATATGCAAATTCTGCCTGAAGACAGTGACCAAGCAGGAGGCTGACAGAACTCCACTGGTAGAAGTCTGAAGGCTTCTTTAACCCATGCATGGAAAGCTGAGTCTTTTCTGGACATCATCTAAATAATGAAGGAAAATGCTGTTTGTGAGCATGTGTCTTCAAACTTGGAAGAGATGGGTGATAGAGAAACTTCCTGTGAAGGCAGCAACAACTTAACTGGTCAACAGGTTGTCAGAGGCAGTGAGGCTGGCTAAACTGGGAAACAGTGATCTTCAGGTGTTTACCATGAGACAGGTTCAATGTGTCCAGGAATGGGTGTTGCAACAGCTAATGCTGGGTTACAACAGAACTATGATCAGTAATGGACCTCTCCTTGTGATTTTGTGTCTGGTACTGGGTGGTGCAGGATGATGGTTCACAGAATCCAGTGGAAGTTATGCTAGGTCTTCATAAATTGAACCAGAGCTGGAAGGGGCATGACCATGAAATGGATGCTGTGCCTTGGGTCTGGGACACCAGGAAATAGACCACCATAATCTGTCCCAGTTGTAGAAGGCCTAGAGGTCAAGGCTCTGCTGGAGCTGGTGTGAATTTGGTCAGCTGATATAGAACCTGCTGAAAAAGCCCTGTACTGGCTATCTGTGAATGATCACCAGTCAGTACTTGGGTCTCCATGTTTGCATGAATCACTTATACACTGCATATTTAATCCTTTCCACTGCTCTTTATACCTGTAATCTGAGAAAGGGAAACAAAGACATTTACAGATGAAATCAGCCAAGCTATTTTCTGAGCTTTCCATGAAGTGATCACTATGAGCAATGATAAATGCCAAATTACAGAAATAATCTTATTACTTGGAACATATTAGTCCTATTTATTAGGTATTAGCACATTGCAAGGACACCACTAACTACTGCTTGTTCAGAAGGGCCTTAAAATGAAGGACTTGCACTGGGTAACCAAGTCTGAAGAATGGGTATTGAGGGACCATAACTGCTCTGTACAATGATGTGGAATACTGGAAATCAATCTTATTCAAGGCCTGGGTAAATAAACTGAAGTCAGGAGGACTGGCAAGCTGGGCCATCACTCTTTGAAATGAAAGCATGGAATACTAGAATTCAATTCATGGTCTCATCAATATAAAGTTGCATGCCAATCCTTGGTAAAATAATGCTCAATAAAGTAAAGTCTAGAGGACAGACAAGAGGGGGGGGGATAGTGGAGTGTTGGTTATAACTCATGTATAGGTCACTGAATAATAGAAACCAAACTAATCTGAGGTATTATCATAATAAAAGTCCATGCTAAAATTGGTTTAAATTTTAAAAAATGATAGTTAAGTTATGCTGCAGATTTTAAAGTTAGAAGGATGGAAAATCAGGGGTTATCCCTTTTTAAATGACTTCAAGCATGGTACTAATGATCATTTACTTGGTGGAACTTAGAAAGAAAAGGTCTAGTGTAGAGGTGAACTGTATGTACTATAGACCAAAGTGCAAGCAATGAAGATGGGGACTAATGCAAGCAATGAAGATGGGGACTAATTAGCTGGATGTACGTACTATAGACCAAAGTGCAAGCAATCAAGATGGGGCCTAATTAACTGGATTTACCTACTATAGACCAAAGTGCAAGCAATCAAGATGGGGCCCAATTAGCTAGATGTACCTACTATAGACCAAAGTGCAAGCAATTGAGATGGGGCCTAATTAGCTGGATTTACCTACTATAGACCAAAGTACAAGCAATCAAGATGGGGCCCAATTAGCTGGATGTACGTACCATAGACCAAAGTGCAAGCAATGAAGAAGGGGCCTAATTAGCTGGATGTATGTACTATAGACCAAAGTGCAAGCAATGAAGATGGGGCCTAATTAGCTGGATGTATATACTATAGATCAAAAGGCAGGCAATCAAGATGGAGCCCGATTAGCTTATTGCATGATGAAGTTAGACAAATGAAGTGATAAAATATTCATTCACAATGAACAAAGAAAAAACTTAAGTCAAAAAACAGTATTTTTCCCTGAGGTAGTAAAACTCTTAATAATTTCTCAAAGTGATCAAAAGGTACAAAGTGGACAGTATCTCTGAGAGCCCTTGCAAAGGCATGCTGACTAGTCACTGACAACTGAGAATTGGTGTTAATCCTGCTATCCGGTGGAAGACATTCTCATTCGACTTCTATCTTAGTAGAGACAACTTAGAGAATTCGGCTGCTAAAACAAGCCAAATTCTATGAACATCATTTTTATCTTGGGAGGGCTGATGCACTAAAGAAACAAATGCCAGACTGGGTATTTCTATGAAGGTGAAAAGACAATACATATGACCAGTTATTTCTAAGCTAAATTAGCATACGAATGGGCTATTTCAGACATTAACAGTATGACTGCTAGAAACTGTAATAATTAAATTGTTACATGTACGTGGTATTCTCAAATAAAATGTAAATGTAGTCTGAAATAGCGCAAACAACAAACATATATATACATATTTCTGACAACTAAAAAATAATTCCACATAAATTTGATTCATCAACACAAAGGATCGCTAATCAGTGTTTACCTCAATTGGGACTGCATCCTTGGCTGGAATGACTGCAACAGCTCCAAATATCAGCTGACTCCGGTCATTACTCTCCTCAAATTTCACACACCTGTCATAAGTGAAACAGTGTATGCATTAATTACTCTCCTCAAATTTAACACAACTGCCATGGGTGAAACAGTGTATGCATTTATTATTCTCATCAAATTTCACACATCTGCTCCAGGTGAAACAATTTATGTATATATTACTCATCTGAATATTTACAAACCTGCCACACATGAAAAAGTGTAAACATTGTAAAGTATTATGAGTTTGTATCACATATAAATACAGACTAATAGGGCAAATTTATGCAAAATGTTGCTGATTAATGCCCTATTCACTGCCTCAAACATCATATATATATTATCTCTTGTTGAAGGATATGAAATCTGCTACCCTGAATCTATCACAACTCTACATTTAACTTAAACCCGAGTACAATCTAGTAAACAACAATCATCCAATGATGACATATCACCCCAGTCCCCTGCTTTTTAAATACTTAAGTATCCCATGGTCTCACACTCTGAATTTACAACCTATTTATCTTATAGAAAGTCAGACAGGTCATGTACACATTCAACACCAACTATTTCATGTTTACACTACTTTGGAAGGTCATTATTTAGATGCTCCAAAAAGTCCATATGGTAAAATCAATGTTAAAGTACGCAGACATTTTAGGATAAAATGAATATGAAGGTGTGATACGGTACAATCCAGATTGAATGTCGCGCACTGTTATGTCACAATGAAAGGTACACATACTGATAAATTAACTCATACTACCCTATATTGTGACGATTCCACTCGACATGCTCTTCACTTGACTCAAGTTTATTACATGGCCACCATTGTATAAGACCACAGAGATCGAAAATTAGCTAGCTGTTCATAACTACCCTGGTACTCTATTTACAGCCTATTTATGCTAGTACCCTACAGTCCAGCATCATAGCTGCCAACCTTCCAGGCTCACAATTAGTAAAAATAGGGATAAAAAGTCATGAATCTGGACATGAATTAGTGAAAAATACCATGACAATAACTCCATCCATTCTGACCGTCAATACTACACTATATCAAGATCGCAATATAAAACTAAAACACTACATATATGCAGAAATATTTATTTATCAAGACATGATACTGTGGCAGAATTGAACTTCATCAACTGCTTGATTGTAAATTTTAAACAGTTCAGACTTCTTGCCTGCTGGTTGATCTTGGTGACTAAAATTGTTGACAAATTTTCTGCACCTAAGGAGGCCCTAAAGTCTGTCTTATTTTTCCTCACTAGAGAAAATACTCTTTCGCTGTCATTGTTGCTGTGAGGAATGCTAAGGAGATGCAATACTTTTGGTTCTTCCACAGGAAAATTTGGAAGCGATTTTTTAGTCCGGGAACATTTGTTGGAACAAATGTTTAGCATGGTCTCCAGGTAATAAAGGTAGATTGTGTTCGACAAGAAAACTCACAAAAAATGCTTCAGCGTTGGTAGCTTGCAGGTCTTTTGCCGATGGCTTAAAATATTCCAGAGCTGAAATCTGCGAATTCTTAATTTTCCCAACTTCTACGTGTTTTTTGCAACCAATGTGCTTCCTCACATCATCTCTGCGACCATGCACAATACTACAATTTGTGGCACACAGTGCAAAAAGCATGATGTATATCAATGTTTAATGGCAGAATGCACGGCCAATTTTTGATATATTCCAAATTAAACTTCACTTTTTGAGCAATACATTTCTTTTTCCTTGGTGGTGAAGACATTTTCAAGATCTTACGTGCGATGCTGAATAGTAACTCAATCCAGTGTTGGTGACGCATGCGCAAAGCAAAATTCTGGTTAAGCCCCAGTTTCTCTCGAAAGCATTTGTAAAACTACTCTTATACATATAGATTAAAATAGGCTAAAATGCTTGCTACCAGGCCATCTGTACCAATCAGCTGTAGTTCTACTAATATCGCAGCCAGCAGTACTGGACCGTTTCAGCAACTGCAAATATCACGACCAGCGCTTAACAGGAAATCGGTTATTTTATTAAAGATTTAAAATAAATGAGAATTGGAGAATTCGTGAATTTTTGGTTTGCGGCGTGAATCCATGAATCGCTGAAAAAGTTGTGAAATTCATGCCAAATTTGTGAGGGTTGGCAGCTATGCAGCATTCTCAATGCACAGCCTAAACATGCTAGTACTCTACAGTCTAGCACTTACAATTTACAGTCTTTTTATGTTAGTACCCTACAGTCCAGCACACTCAATTGACATACTACATAAGCTAGTACCCAACAGTCCAGCACTCTCAATTTACATACTACTTAAGCTAGTACCCTAAAGTCCAGAACTCTCAATTTACATACTACTCAAGCTAGTACCCTACAGTCCAGAACTCTCAATTGACATACTACATAAGCTAGTCCCCTACAGTCCAGCACTCTTAATTTACATACTACTTTAGTACCCTACAGTCCAGAACTCTCAATTTGCATACTACTCAAGCTAGTACCCTAGTACCCTAGAGTCCAGAACTCTCAACTGAGGAAAATATTCCATATGTTGGCTGTGACTAAGGTATCAGACTGGGATCATATTGTATTCTTTTCTGGCCCTCGAACCGCTTGGACTGGGAACTTAACAGCCCAAAACAGAGTAGAAATGCAATCCAAGCAGGTGTTGTATTATTGCTATGAAAAGCAAAATTCAGGACGTAAGAAACACTTTTGCCTGCCCACTTTCTCATTTGTTATGAAAGAAAATGTTTCATTAAAACAAATGGCTCCTACGGACTCTAAATAGTTCATCAAACCAAGAAAGTACTGTACATCACTTTTGATTTATTATTTTAGGAAATGCAATTATAATTTTGCAGTGTAAATACTTATGTGATTTCATTAAGATGTATTACTTGAGCTGTTGTTTGTAGGAGATGACATAACACAGGAATTGCTGTCCACACAGGTCTTTTGCAAGGAAAGCCTTTGATGCCTTGCCCAAGGAACCATCTCTGAAACAGTGTACATTCAGGCATTAAAACAATTTTACTAAACGGTAGAAGCAATTTTTTTTTTAAAAGGTTCAATTAATCATGAACTGAACACTGACATGTAAAAATTCACTCTGTGCAAATGACATTAATCAGAAATGAAATGCATTAGCAAAATCATTTTTATATAGAAACAATGACTTAAACCTTGAAGCTACTGACTCCTGTGCTTTTTTAAAGTAATGACTATGCCATTGAGAACATTGTGAATTCAAAAGGATGAAAGAGCATAATGGTCATTTGATACATTAACAAGAGCCAATTAACAGATTAACTGCTTCCAGCTGATTACAGTAAAAGAAAGGTGCCAGCATCACACAAGCATCTGGGTGAGGGTTGGTCAAACTTCTTATGAAAATCACACACTGCAGACAACTCCAAAGTTTTTATCTTTGGCTAATCAGAGAAAATTGCCATACCTTATAGCAGGAACTGGCTCTGTCCAGAGGTGGTCAAAACAGACTTCTGGATTAATTGGCTCAAATCTCTCACAGAAACTCTCATTAATGAGGGAAACATTGTGAACCCCTACTGGGGGAGTCCTCCAGTAGTTGCCAGGAGACCTGTTAGCATGGGGTGATGGGCTGTGGAATCTGTGCAGGGACCCCATGCTTAATGAAGGTGACTGAGACCGTCTGAAAATGAGAACAGAATGCCATATATGACCCACAGTAATACGTAGTAAAGTTCACAGTACTACCACTAGTGGCAAATATTTAATGTTGAGTTAACACAATCTGTACAAACTAGTTGTACCTTCATGCAAAGATGCTCTTTCAGATTTGATATGTCTCTGGACAATTTTTGAAAAGTTCTTAAAAATAGTGGTTCTCAACATATTTTGGCCATGTTCCCACCCACCCAAAAGTTTTTCTGAGTCTCAAAACCCAGTTTCCACATTTTGAAAAGTTTTGCCACCCTATAAAATAATAAAAATGCCCACACCCCTTCACACTGCTTCAGAACACCCTCATGATCCTGTGAAAAGTCAAGCTCAACAGGGTCTTCTTTTCCCGGATTTTGGGTTGCAACCCTGGGGTTGAGAACCTCTGCTTTAAAGGGTGTCTTTTAGCAACAGCATCCATACTTGATGGCAGATTGGCATCATATGTAAAAGTCATGATATTCTGATGTCTCAGAGTTTAGTGTCAGCTGCCATATCTGAAGGTAGATCTGTATCACTTGTACAGAAAAATGAAAGTCTGTATGTCAGAATGCATTGTCAAATTTGGGAAAATTGTATTCAGTGGTTTTCAAGAAGTTGCTTAAAGGTGGACAGAAATCATTTATACAAATCTCAAATGTCTTTATGTAAAATTTGAACAAATATGTTGAGCAGTGATTTCAAGATTTTCCAATTTTTTAACAGTCTCCGTATAGGCTGGCAGATCTACATAATTTTTAAGGCAAGAGGACAAAACTGGACCAAGATTACTCAATAGGCTGACATATGCCTAATAGACAATTGCAAAAGCATCAGTAAGTGCATATAGAATACTCCTTTCCCGCTCTGCACATCATAAACTGACAAAGTCCATTCTTATATGTAAATTAATATCAAATGTCATGATGTAAATGCATACAAAGTTGCTCAAACAGACTGAAAGATCTTAACTGTCAAAAGAGTGACTGAGAGACAGATGGAAATATTTTATTTAAATATGAGGACAACTTAATGTTTAGTCATATTACATGAGCATTCTAACTTTCATGAAGATATTATTAAGTATATTATATTTTTGCAAACATGGGGAGATAACTCTAAAACTTCTATTCTGACAAAGCTAAGACAATTTCTTATCATGATACACATTCATACCAAGTTTCATGAAAATAACCCAAACCATTCTGGAGATACTGATTAGAGAAGAGTGTCACAGATGAATGGACAAAATTTTTCAATAAATGTTGACAACTTCTCAGATGCTGAACAGAGAGAGACTTCATCTTTTGACAGGACACAATGTCTTGAAATGACACATGCATGTCAAGTTTCATGAAGATATGTCAAAGGGTTTAGGAAACATTAAGTAAAATAAAAGTGTCATAGAACAACAGATGGACAGACAGATACTCAGGCAGCCTACCCACAGTCAGTCTTTGTTTGGAGGGGAGAATATTAAACTTACCTATCTATAGTAGGCTGTGCACCACCTGCAACCAGTGGACTCTGAGAACGTGACATGAAGTTCAGTGGGGAACTAACCCTTCCTGAGAAGCTGCGGAGGGGGGACACACTTGACGATTGCCCAGAGACACTGCTAAGTAGACGAGAGTATGAGTAGCTATTGCTGGACTGGTTTAGCCCCACTCCTGGGGTTCCTGGCCCCATCTGACACAGACTGGCTGTGGTGTCCCAGGAACTGCTCACAGCACTACATTCCTAAAGTAGATGAGTAAAAGAATTAACATCTTTTCCAGGGCCACAGAAAGGTCATAGATATTGAAGAAAAAATACATTTACAAATGATATGAATATTTGGGCTATAACATGCAATACATCTTACATCTTCTCTATCACTTAAAACAGAGTATTTCTGATTTAAGCTAAAATATCTACTCTCAACTGTGATGGCTCTCATATACAGATATGCTGTCAAGATTTTATTGGGCAGAAGGATCCCTTACCCCTTGTCACCAAAACAAGGGAGAAGTACACAAAAAGAGGGGGGGGGGATCACCATAGTTCATTATTTACCCTACAATAAAATATATATTTCTTCCTGCTCCACTCTGTTTGGTCTCTACTAAAATCCTCTCTAGTTGCACAGGTATTATTCTGTCAATGGTTTCGGAGCGTATTCTGTTCCTTATCTGTGTATGGGAAGTATTCTTTGCCAAGAACCCCTTTCATAGCTAGCTTAGAAAGCTTCAACAACTTGGGAAACTTTATAACTGTTTGTAGGATTTTCAATAGTTCACATGTATTGTCTCAAAGAGATCTGATGACATGGTTATATGTTGACGTTTTGAAGTTCAAATGCCAATTTCCAATGTAAAAGAGTTATTTTCCCCATAATTTCTGTAAATATAACATACCTACTGACTTGGTGTTGTGTTTTTTACCATACATAATGTAACAGTCAAGATTTCTGAAATTTTGCATTAAATTTTTATAAGTTCTGGCAGCCTGTTTGGCAAGAAACTCCACTTCATCCATTACTTTGGTCACTCAGCCATGCACTTTGGGTATTCACAACAGCACTGACTTGATTTTGAAAATAATAAGTCACTTTCTGCCCAGCCAGTGACTATAATCTCAACTTCCAAAAATGGACCCAAGTTTGAACATGTGTGAATATGAATAATGGGTATCAACTGCAAAAACCCTCTAGTTTTTCTGTCAGAAATAATTGGCACAATTTCCAAGCATTTTTTTTGTACTATCCAACATCTGCATAGTTTGGAATGGACACACATTTTGATCAAATAAGTATCCTATTTCATTTTTCTTTTATATTCTTGTTTATTCAGTTTAATTCAATTTTATATTGTATAGAATGCATTTTTATATGCACAACTGAATTAATCTCAAGCATTTTCATCCATTACTGATTTCTATTTTTTTGTGATTTGCAGACCCGCATGCCCTGGAAGCATCTCAAAGAACAGTACAGAGCTTGCCATCTCCATGTGCTTAAATAAATTTAAACATGCAAAAATCATGCTTTATACCACTTTGGTTTGCTTTGATATGATGATCTATTGTAAGACTACAGCGTTCCACATGATAAAAACATAAGCTAAGGTAACTAACAGCAAATGCTGTTTACAGCCAGAAGTTGTGTCCTATCTACAGACCTTCATGCCATAGCAGAAACTTAATATATGCAGTACAAGAGTTCCGAGTTGTACTGGGTCCCTATCAATAAAAAAGATTATGTGCTCATTTTTTTCTCCGTTAACTTTACAATGTCAGTATCAATCAGTATTTTACGATATTGCACACCTTCATATTGCACTCATGCGCAGGACACATGTGCCCAATAATGTATTAGGAACTACTCTGTAAACAAATAATGTACACTTGTGTAGCAGACGCTTTAAGTTTTGGTTGATTAAATTTGTTTCTGAATGAACTAAAGCAGATGTTTCGTGGACTGCCATATACCAGCTGCTTTGCTACATTCCACGTTAATGTTTTTGATACAATGTTTCGGATTTTGGCGATAGATACCAGATTTTAAAAAACTGCTTGGTACCTATAAATAACATGCAAGTTGCAAGGCATAAACTGTCTCCTTTAGCTGGTAATAAGAATGGCAAAAAATATACTTACAGTTTTACATCCTGAATTTCATCAAAACATACTTTCTTAGTTCTGCAAATCCAAATTACATGAGCCATGTCATGAGTTCTCAAGCTTGATTAAACATTTCGAAATTGTACTGTAATTTCGACTATATTCCAAGTGCAATTGCATCCTCCTTACTGCACTCAAAATGAAATAAACCTTAAATTCAATAGCATCTTTTTGATAACTGCAATTGAAAGGCTTTATATTTTTCCCACATTATGATTTCAAATAGTCAGTGACAGAACAAACACACTTGCAGATGTAAACATGCTTCTCCCGCACTGCTTCAATCCGATGTATTTCATATGGAATTGTTACATATAAATCCAGTCTATAATCACGTAATTTCATAGAATCGACAAAAATACCAAAATCTATTCATTCCAGATCAAAAGGAAAACTTGTTCAATGCAAATTCATTCACAATACGACTCCAAATTTCAATTTTAAGTAAATAAAAAGACCATTTTTTTTCAAAACTTATGTATAGCGTGCGACAAATTCAAATTTATCTGGGAAGAGTAATGTGCACATTAGTAATGTTGTTGGTATGTAATGATGAATCTGCACTTGTGTATTTAATTTTGAATACGGCATACATTCATTTACTTTGTTTCTTGTAGTATATTTTCTTTATATAATTAAGCCTTAGGTAGAACAAAAAATGAGCATATACTAAAAAGGTTACTGCATTTGTATGGGAAAATATGAACTCATTTAGTTGGACGGATATACTTCACTCCCAAGGTCGTGCAGTATTCCATCCAAAAAACTCATTCATATTTTCCCATACAAATGCAGTAACCTATATGTGTGTTTGTTCAGAGCTAGTAAAAAAAACAAGTTTGATATGGCACAGGGATATATCAAGACATTCAGGATGAGACATTCATATGCCGCATCAAATGAGTTCTTTCCCCTGATTCAAAACAAAGCACAAATACAGTTTTGTATTTACTACATATCCCATTTTTGTTGCTTCTAATTATAATCAGATTTACAGAATGTGAATGAAATTCAAAATAAATTAGTATTTATACAAGTTTTGTTCAGTACATCCATGTGCAGGAAACAGTACAAACAACTAAACAGTTCCAATCTGGGTATGTGATACTGAAATATGAATCGAACATCAAAGCCAAATAAACTATGTCAAATGGGATGCCATAAACCATGCAAAAGGATGATTGCATTAATAGAGAGGTACAACACCTACCATAAACCATGCAAAAGGATGATTTCATTAATACAAAGGTACAACACCTACCATAAACCATGCAAAAGGATGATTTCATTAATAGAAAGGTACAACACCTACCATAAACCATGCAAAAGGACCATTTCATTAATAGAAAGGTACAACACCTACCATAAACCATGCAAAAGGATGATTTCATTAATAGAGAGGTACAACACCTACCATAAACCATGCAAAAGGATGATTTCATTAACAGAGCAGTACAACACCTACCATAAACCATGCAAAAGGATGATTTCATTAATAGAGAGGTACAACACCTACCATAAACCATGCAAAAGGATGATTTCATTAATAGAAAGGTACAACACCTACCATAAACCATGCAAAAGGATGATTTCATTAATAGAAAGGTACAACACCTACCATAAACCATGCAAAAGGATGATTTCATTAATAGAAAGGTACAACACCTACCATAAACCATGCAAAAGGACCATTTCATTAATAGAAAGGTACAACACATACCATAAACCATGCAAAAGGATGATTTCATTAATAGAGAGGTACAACACCTACCATAAACCATGCAAAAGGATGATTTCATTAACAGAGCAGTACAACACCTACCATAAACCATGCAAAAGGATGATTTCATTAATAGAAAGGTACAACACCTACCATAAACCATGCAAAAGGATGATTTCATTAATAGAAAGGTACAACACCTATCATAAACCATGCAAAAGGACCATTTCATTAATAGAAAGGTACAACACCTACCATAAACCATGCAAAAGGATGATTTTATTAATAGAAAGGTACAACACCTACCATAAACCATGCAAAAGGAAGATTTCATTAATAGAAAGGTACAACACCTGCCATAAACCATGCAAAAGGATGATTTCATTAATAGAAAGGTACAACACCTACCATAAACCATGCAAAAGGATGGTTTCATTAATAGAAAGGTACAACACCTACCCAAATGACACTTTTTTCAGAATATGTCCATCATTAAGCATTGATTATAACAACGATTGGTTTTGGTGTGGCATAGCATCACAATTAGGTTATCTAGTGACAAGGCAATTGCAGTTAAGTGCCTTGCCCATTGGCACACCATTAAAGTCAATACAGGCTGATCCCCAAGTAGGATTTTAACCTGCACCTTTTCAGTCAAGAGTCCAGCATGCTAACCACTAAGTCATCACAACTCCAACCTTCAATGTTGCCTCTTACAAAATGCAAGAGAGTGTACTGAGCCTATTCCACATTCCTGAATCCACTGTGGGTAGTTATAATGAAAAATGATGATTACACTACTGTTTGGCTGCTAATGTTCCAAAGGTCACACTAGGATTGCCTTTTTCTGATGAAATACAAAAGTATTTTTTTTTCAGGTACAGACATACTGATCTGAGCAGCATGATTCACAGACTTTATCTGCTAAAGCTTTAGATTCCCACAAACAAAGGTAATACTGTATACTAAAACGTTTTAGCACATGGTCACACATTTTTTTTTATTGCTTCAGTAATGGCATCTTTTAACCTGAATTTTAAAAACTTTCAGACACTGCCCACGATAATTTTGTGATTTACAGAAGATACCATCCAAGATATTTCAGATAACCATAAAATTCCTGCAAAATGAATCTGGAATGTTTGATTGCAAAATTTTTATAAAATGTTTAAATGAACAGAGTCAATGTGTCATCCATTGCTTATTCTTTATGTACCTACATGTTAAGGGACCATGACTTATTCTTTATGTACCTACATGTTAAGGGACCATGACTTATTCTTTATGTACCTACATGTTAAGGGACCATGACTTATTCTTTATGTACCTACATGTTAAGGGACCATGACTTATTCTTTATGTACCTACATGTTAAGGGACCATGATTTATTCTTTATGTACCTACATGTTAAGGGACCATGACTTATTCTTTATGTACCTACATGTTAAGGGACCATGACTTATTCTTTATGTACCTACATGTTAAGGGACCATGACTTCATGCTGATATAATACAAAAGTAGTTCATAATAACCACAGTTTTTACATCATTTATTTTGATAGTATATAAGAGAAAAGGTAAAGCTGTCTCAGTTGCACACAAGTGAACTCACTTCTCCTCTGGCCCTTCTTACTCTCCAGACAGAATGCATTCCAACCATGGTGTCGTAGGTCAGGACTATGGATGGCTCTAAACTACAGAACACAATATGCTGAGTATTATCTGTCATATAGGCAATCTTTGGACCCCCTGCTGTGACTGAAAAAGAGAAAAGAATACTGTAAGAAAAAATATTTAATTTACACTCAATAATTAGTGCTTCATTAAAACTGATCACTTTGCTTTCAGCGGCAATCTACTCCTTCATGAAAAAGAAATTCACTTGTTTTAAATACACTCTACATTTTAACTGTAACCCACATATCAACCATGAATAAAAAAAAGTGCAGACTGGTGATAGAGCTGTCAAAAAGGTATGCATACCTAGTTTAAAACAAGAATGACTCTGCACCACTTCTCTGAAAACAAATGCACATGATATCTGCATACACAATTCAGTTTGCTCAACTGGTAAATATTCTTCTCTCTTCCTTATCGTTCCAATGTTTCAATGTTTCAAAGCCTCTGCAAACTAAAATGTCATTTACTACACCACCCCCACCTATTGTACCTGTATAGATATCAGTTTATTTACTGGACCCCCCACCTCTTGTACCTGTATAGATATCAATTTACTATACACCCCCATCTCTTGTACCTGTATAGATATCAGTTTATTTACTACACCCCCCACCTCATGTACCTACATAGATATCAGTTTATTTACTGGATCCCTCTTGTACCTGTATAGATATAAGTTTATTTATTACACCCCCCACCTCTTGTACCTGTATAGATATCAGTTTATTTACTGGACCCTTCTAGTACCTGTATAGATATCAGTTTATTTACTGGACCCCCCCCCCACTTATAGTACCTTACAGATATCAGTTTATTTACTGGACCCCCCACCTCTAGTACCTGTATAGATATCAGTTTATTTACCAGACCCCCCACCTCTAGTACCTGTATAGTTTATTTACTGGACCCCTTTTGTATCTGTAATAGATATCAGTATATTTACTGGACCCTTTTTGTATCTGTAATAGATATCAGTATATTTACATGACACGCTTGTATCCATAGTCATCAGTTTATTTACTGGTCACTCTTGTAACAGGAGTCATCAATTTATTTATTGGACACCCTTGTAACCAAATAGTCATCAGTTTATTTACTGGACACCCTTGTATCCACTTAAGTCATCAGTTTATTTACTGGACACTCATGTAATAATATAGTCATCAATTTATCTACTGGACACCCTTGTATCCATAGTCATCAGTTTATTTACTGGATACCCTTGTATCCACTTAGTCATCAGTTTATTTACTGGACACCCTTGTAACCATATAGTCATCAGTTTATTTACCGGACACCCTTGTATCCACTTAGTCATCCATTTATTTACTGGACACCCCTGTATCCATACAGTCATCAGTTTATTACTGGACACCCTTGTATCCATATAGTCATCAGTTTATTTACCATTGCAGATGTTAGCCTATTAATAACATTAGTATGAATTTTCTTGAAAACTGAAGCCCCTCTCATAATCAGCTGTTTATAAATGGAAAACCACTGCAGTTTTGCCCAGTTTGAATAAACCAGGTAACTAGTTATCACAATATCCAAACATACTTTTCCATAATTCATGTATGTTACCCTCAGCATATTGGTTGAAGCAAATCATCTTTTGCAAGGCTATATTCAGTCAAACTTGCAGCAGCATCAGTGAGTTTTCCTGATCACATAACCGATTTTCTTGATTCATCCAAAATATTTTATGCTAGTCTCCATTTCATGAAGACGATGATCTGCAGCCTCTTCTTTCCAACAGAAATGATGGGTTTTTTAGTCAGAAAGTTGCAAAACTTGCTGGCTATAACTGTATGTTCTGCTGGAAATCAGAAAAATATGTCTTAATCGAATTAATTTCTTTCCTTACTTCCTTCTAATACTTTTCTGGCTCACTTTCTTTTGTTCTGATTATAACTGAGGCATATAAAAATATCTTTAAAAAAACTGAATAAATGACATCACATTTATTCAGGCTTAAATTTTGAAATTCCCTGAAATATCAATAATATCCATTAATACTATGCATCTTCCTCAGAAAATCCTTCAATTTTTGAAACTTCAGACCAAATTTGGAACTATTACCAGTCATTCACACTTTAGACCCAGTTTGGAACTATTACGAATCATTAACACTGTAGACCCAATTTATAACTATTACCAATCATTAACAATTTTGACCCAAACTGGGAACTCCAGTGTAACCCTGCTATAGCATGCTCCATTATGACATGAATTCGGATATAACACCGTTGTGGTGTGGCTTCAGAAATTTTATATACATGTCTTTATCTCATATATTAAAAACAAAATTTCATTCTTAAAAGTACGAAAAACATAAAAAGTTTATTATCATTTTGAGGAAGAGATTGAGTCTGAAGAATGCAAGGCAATCGTGACGTGGCTCCTGAAATTTTATATGTATTTTTCTCATACACGAAAAAAGTTTTTTCTTCTTAAAAGTAATAAAGTGTAAAAAGTTAATTCTGGGATCGCATACGGCTTTGCCAATGTCAAAACTTTGATTTTTTTCCCTTACTGGCGATTTTTTTTATTGGCGACGTTGTTGGCTGTTTAAACTTGTATATACAACCATTGGTTTGGAATGGAGAAATTCAGAGGCCCCATGAAAGGAAGCTGCAAATTTGATATAAAATGCACTGAAATTTATCTATTGTTACATCAACAAATTCTCTGTCCCTATTGACAAACCATCTTAACAGTGCATTGTTATATCATAATCTGCTTATGTTGACATCTGGCATGAGTACTGTATGTTGTGAGATATCCACTTTTTTTGTTGTTGACATTTCTGGTAGCAGAGATCACCCTGATAAGGCATTATCTTAAAATCTATTTTTCGTTGGATTTTCGGCCACTCGCTAGTAATTAATATAATTACATAGGCTGACATTTGTAGGTGGATGTTTAAGTAAAATTCTTCTTTCCACTCAGAATTAAATCCTTTATAACATTTTTTGTAGTAATCCTGTCCTCAGACCAGAACATCTGCGTCTCTATCGCCCGTTGGCCCTTTGTTAAATTTCTGATGCTTGCATGGAAGGCAGTATCACTCCACTACCACAAATGTAAAAAGAAAACAACAACCAAAAATCACATAAAAAAACAACATCTTCCTTGTTGGTCTATTCAATAAACAGGAAGAAACAGTGACTAGAATGACCAAATGACGTCCAATTCATTTTTTTAAAATGTACCCAGATAAAATAGTTTGATAAAATTTCAAAGAAAACAGATTACCTTTGAAGCACCAATTGTTATGAAACATACTAAACAAATGGAAAAAAATCAGTCTCAATCATGCAATACAATTATTTGATGTTGCCGCAATAATAAGAAATGGGCATTTGTTTGGTTCTACAAAGCTGTCCTTTAGTGGTGAATTCAATAATGCATGCGCCTTCATCAAAGAAAGCCGACTACAGTCTTCAATAAAAACAAAGAACCTTTCTTCAAAGGAAGTCTGTACCAAATTTAATAAAAGCAATGGAATCTGAGGGATTTTTGCATTTTCCAACATGTCTGGAACATGTTTACTGTGCTGTGAAAGTTTTCTTTTGCAGGGAAAAAGTTTATCTTATGAATGTTACCAACGACGGCTTAAAACGCAAACTAACTTTTACTGACTTGGGACATACTGTAAAGTAAATGTGCTTCATCATTCGTTATGTGATTGTTTTATATTTTTCCACTGAACTCAGGCCTATATTACCTGTGACAAAATTATTGAATATTTTAAATCTGTGTGTGCATATTTTCGATGGACTCACTTGTAATGTGGATTCAATGTATGTGATGAAATTCGCAGCTGAGTATGGTGTTGATACTATATTATTGCTATACATTAGACATGTATATATAAACAGTATTCACGTATATGTACCAATTTATGGTTCTCTGAATAAAGTACAATATTATATATGCCTTCTCTGTTTTCACTACATGTGTATTTCTCATTTAATATGCATTGATTTAAGATGGTAACTGTGCCAATGAAGCACGTATTTTACCACCCACATTTATTACCTATGTGCCCTACCCCCGCAAATTTTTTGGCGTACATGCATCATTTTCTTTAGCTAACTAACCTGGTTGCTTACAACACAGTTCAGTCTATAACACGGTCGGGTTCTATGGCTCCCAACTACCATGTTATAGTGGGGTCACACTGTATTACCAGTCATTCACATTTTAGACCCAATTTGGACAAAATAACAAAATTTAACAAAGTAAGTTTTACACAAGGATACCACAACTTCACTTAATGCATCATGTACACCAAGTGATAACTAAACAAAAAAAGTCATTGATTTTAGTTTGTTTTGTGCATATCGCCATCCCCATTTCAGTTGCAATATCTGAGTTCAACATCTTTGATTGTCCATAATGAATTGCAAACCCTTCCAGTTTATGAATACATTCCTGTACACACACACACACACACACACACACACACACACACACACACAGACACTCTCTCTCTCTTTTTCTCTCTATCACACTACCTTTTATCCCATTATCAGTAGATATGGTTCCAAAATAAAATTACAAGCTGACAGCTAATCTGTAATTGTGAAACACATGACTGACTTTTTGTTAGGACAGTTAATATAATTAGGCATGAAAACACATGACTGACTTTTTGTTAGGACAGTTAATATAATTAGGCATGAAAACACATGACTGGCTTTTTGTTAGGACAGTTAATATAATTAGGCATGAAAACACATGACTGACTTTTTGTTAGGTCAGTTAATTAGGCATGAAAACACATGACTGACTTTTTGTTAGGACAGTTAATATAATTAGGCATGAAAACACATGACTGACTTTTTGTTAGGACAGTTAATATAATTAGGCATGAAAACACATGACTGACTTTTTGTTAGGTCAGTTAATATAATTAGGCATGAAAACACATGACTGGCTTTTTGTTAGTCAGTTAATATGAAAACATGCTTTAAACAAATGAGGGATCAAGCTGCGGCTTAACTAAGATGAAAAGATAGCTGATGATTAGAGAATATAAAAGGGGCTTCCTGGGGCTACTGTTACCATGCCTTGATATCACTAGTGCAGTGTACCTCAACTAGAAGGTTACATTCATATTTTCTTTTCTCTGGAGATAGCTTTGTTTCAAAATCTTAAAATGACAATTAACAGATTCATCCTATTAATGGGAAAAACAACGAAAATCAATTTAAAAAGTTTTTTATAAATGAGCTGAAGATAATGAAATCACTGGATTACAGTAAGCACAATCAAAATATGAAACATTTAAACATCATTTCACGTAATATACCCATAATATATACCACGCCTTGCTCAGCAAATAAAATGAAGCTAAATTTGCATACCTGCAATCACTATTGATATGCTACAGTGACCTCAGAATTCAGGGTGAAACCACTGCTTGGTTAAGAAACACACAACCACTGTCCACAGAAGACTGGTGGCCACTGATTACGTGACATTTATAATGGAAATCTGCAGGGGAGAAATTAGAATGGCGACTGTGACCAGGTGAGAGCTGAACTCAGGTGATCATTAGGATAGCATGGAATTATGTGAATGAAAGTTATTCCGATATCCATGTCAATGAAAACTATCCTGAAATTCCAGGCCCTGTGGGACATAGCATGAAATCATGTCAATGAAAACTATCCTGAAATCCCAGGCCCTGTGGGACATAGCATGGAATCATGTGCATGAAAACTATCCTGAAATCCCAGGCCCTGCGTTACCGCATGGAATCAAATGCATGAAAACTATCCTGAAATCCCATGCCCTGTGTTACAGCATGGAATCAAATCCATGAAAACTATCCTGAAATCCCAAGCCCTGTGGGACATAGCATGGAATCATGTACATGAAAACTATCCCGAAATCCCAGGCCCTGTGGGACATAGCATATAATTCATCCGATACTAAAAACAAAATGGAAATTTTTGTATTAAGACAGTGAAGACAAGCACTTTTTTCTTTTTAGACAAACAAAAATGCTGATGTAGAAATGATTTTAATATCACAAATGGCTCATGTGATGTAATAATTTGCTTTTAAATGTTATCTTGTTGACTTTAAGTTTGCATCTGCCAATAACAACTGTGTACATTCATGTTTTAGATAGTTTCATGCATCTTTCATTTCCATTCTGGTGTATGTGAAATGCGAATTGCCATTTCCATTTTTGTATATGTTAAATGAGAAGTACCATTTCCATTCAGGTATATGTGAAATGAGAAGCACCATTTCCATTCAGGTATATGTGAAATGAGAATTACCATTTCCATTCAGGTATATGTGAAATGAGAATCACCATCTCCATTCTGGTATATGTGAAATGAGAATCACCATTTCCATTCTGTTGTATGTGAAATGAGAACCGCCATTTCCATTCTAGTGCAAGTGACATAAGAACTGCCATTTCCATTTTGGTATATATGAAATGAGAACAACTATATCCCTTCAGATATGTGAAATGAGAATTGCCATTTCTATATTGCTATATGTGAAATGAGAATTGCCATTTCTATATTGCTATATGTGAAATGAGAATTGCCATTTCTATACTGGTACAGTGTATATGTGAAATGAGAATTGCCATTTCTGTACTGGTACAGTGTATATGTGAAATGAGAATTGCCATTTCTATACTGGTACAGTGTATATGTGAAATGAGAATTGCCATTTCTATACTGGTACAGTGTATATGTGAAATGAGAATTGCCATTTCTATACTGGTACAGTGTATATGTGAAATGAGAATTGCCATTTCTATATTGCTATATGTGAAATGAGAATTGCCATTTTATTAATGCTGAAACAGCAGTAGTTATTCAGTTTTAAATTTTCTCTATAATCAGGTGACTATTGCAATTATCATTGGCCTGAAATATCTATCACTTTTAATATATTACACACATATTGAAATGTATGCCTTTACATTACATCTGTACTGTTCACCTGCCAAATGTATCAATTGCTCAAACAATGAGCAAGTACAAAAAGGATTCAAGACATGGTAAGCTTTCACCATACTAATGTTTCCTGTAATTATCTACTTGTACAAATAATAACAATACACTGTGTTAGAATTCTTCCTAGTGATTGTAGCTCTTTGTTCTATCCAACATTGTTGTCAAGGAATTTCACCATCTCAATTTATAATCAATCCACATCTAAGTCACAATTCACCCTTTAGCTTCATGATTGCAAACACTTTCATGTGACATTAAATACATACCAAAGCCGATTCTAGAGGCCAATTTAGGAATATCTAATCAAATGAGTGCTTTGAAGAAGAAAAAACAAAGCCATTATTAAGATGCATTAGATCCGGACATTATGAAAACTTGAACCAATTCAGGAAAACTTGTTAGTTTGCTATACAGACTTAGCAAACACAGGTGTAGCTTTTCATCATAAACAAATGGTAATTTATGACCATATGCCTCATAACCACACCCACCCCAGCATTTAATGGTTAACTCAAGTTTACAACAGTTAAGGAAACAAGTAGATTTCTGCTATAAAAAAATTGAGATGTTTTATATCTGCGTACAGTAGTCCCCCTCTTAAACAGTCCCCCTGACCAGCGGCCACCCGCTCCTTACAGCCAGAATCCGTTGGCACCGACGAGTTTGTGTTCAAAAGTACCCTTCGCGAAAGGCCACCCGGCTAACGTGATATAGCGGCCAGCATATTAGTGCAATAATATAAAATTTACCCCTCACAAACGGCCACATTTTATTTTAATATGTATCCAGAACCAGTATTTTATTCATATGTTAAGTAATCCGATTTATGTTTCCCGATGTCAGGTTTTCATTACTGAAAGAAATGTTGACTAAATTATATGTACCACTAAGGTTAATATTATATCATTTACGCCTCACGAGAAGCCACATTTATTCCATAAAGCCGAGAAAGACTCTAATTTTAATCCATACAAAAGGGTAAGTACATGTAATCCAATTAGCCTTACTGCTGTGTTATCATAAGATGTCCGGTTTAGTCACTGATAATTTTTAAGATTACAATTATTGAACAGTAGTAACAGCTGAGAAGTGGCAGCATCGATGTACAATACACAAGTCAGCAGAAAAATGGTTCGATACCCTTTATGGCTTCCCTTAGTAAGATGTTGAGCTTGTTGACTTTGATATATAGTGGCTATGACTAATGACAATAATTGTCAAAATTACAAATCCTAACGGCCACAAGGTCAAATCTGTGTGATGTTAATGGTACATATCAAAGCCATTTTGGCTCTCTCACTTAGTGTAAAAAAAATTATAAAACCAATTAAGGTACCAGATTGCGACTAACGAATCATGTGACAAGATCACTTCCTTTATAAACACATGGCAATTTGTTTTATCAGTATTGTAGTTTGCAACATGAATAACTTACTGCAAAAAGATCAACATGTCATCGAGGAAAAGATTGCAAGTGCGACACAATATTAAGTGTTATGTCCTTAGTGGAGAATCAGCTGATGTTAATAATGAAGACTGGAACAAAAGACTAAGCGATATATGCATGGGATATGACAGCAAGGATATTTTTAATTGTGACGAGACTGGTTTGTTTTTTAGACTGTTAGTGTTGCCAACAAAGTGACAGATGATGTGATTTGTAACATAACTATAAAGACAGTTTTAAAACTATATCAATGGTTATTCATAGCATTCTTTTGAAAATGATAAAACAGTTTGTTTTACATTTATTTCACAACATGCATGTGATTTTTTAATGAAAATATTAAATGTTTTAGAATTAAATGTATTTGTGACTTTCTTCATATGTATTTACTATTCGCATTTGTCACCCCCCTCCAGAAGGCCACCCTCATTATAAGGCCACTTCCCTGCTGCTATTGGGGTGGCCTTATAAGAGGGGGACTACTGTACTATGTAATCACTAATCTGCATAGCTGGTACTAATCAGCTAACAACTCTATACAGGTAAACTAATCAGTTAAATTCTGGTCTAGTTTGGAAACTCTGCCACATAGTCAATGTCTGTGATAAAGTCTTCTTGTCTCAAAGTGTAGCTCCCCACAACAAAAGTGCTTCTTTCTGTTATATTCCTTATATTTGTTGCATATAAACCTGCTATATTTGGGATTACAATCAATAAACCATACTCCAGGACTGAATGCACCAATACAGCAAGTTGTCTGCTGTTCGCAAAACATGATCAAAAGCTCTACTTTTAGAAAGCCAAGAATAATGTTGTTTAACTGCTAATGATAGGAGCAAACTTCATGTCCTCTATCGTTTTCTGACCAGACTCAACTTTATTTAAGTAACAATTGTGAAATGAAAGGATTGGACTTCAGGCCGAAAGGAAGTCTAGCTGACAGCAAAAACAAATAAAATCTTAGACATTTCTGACACGTGAACAACTTTACCTGTCCTTGTAATCACTGGAGCCACTTCATCCAAGGGATGGAGCATGCTAAAAATCATTGTCTGATTTGGGGCATTCCGACTGAAAGACAAAATTATTTATTTGATATCAAACATGTCATCTTAAATGATGATACAAAGCAAGTATACAATTTGAAAACTTTAGTTTTTACTCAAACGATTCCTAATAGGGGGCATTGTATGTCTGATTACTTTTAATAGCTGTGAGGAAAAGAAAGAAGACAAGTAAGGAGTGCAGATAAAAAGGGGAGGTGAACTCTGAACTTAACTTTAAAACTAAATGGCAATATCTGAAAATGTTATGTAAAGATTTTGGATCAACTACAGTAAGAATCTAAATAAAGCAGGAACTATGTACAACAAGGTTTCAAAATGAATTCTATCCGATTTATTCTCCATTACCAAGTGTATCAGTCTTGATAAACAACATCTCCATTCTAGGACATTCAGTCTAACAAGACTTTAAATCACCAACTGCTGCAATCATCTTCATTACTGTTATTGTTTAATGATGTTGTTATCATTATTCACAGATATAAAACAAGAGTACCATGAATGGCCTGTCTCATGTTTAACAGTCATCTATGTAGATAACTGAATTTTTGTGCAAAAACCACATTTTTACTTTCAGTCACAGTGACCTGACCTTTAACCTTTTGACCTTGAACTCAACAGGGTTCATTCTTACTTCAAGTGCAAGCCATTCAACTAGAACTTGAGTTATTGTGCAGAAACCATTTTTCTTTATCCAGTGAATATCCTTGACTTTTGATCTTTTGACCCCAAAATCAATAGGGGCCCTTCCTTAGCCATGTGCAAGCCATCCTAACCAAAAGTTTACTAGCTCTAGATGAGCAATAGTTAATGAGCAAAAATTGTTTTTCTTCATTGATTTCAGTGACCTTGACATGTAACCTTTTAACCTCAATAACAATTATCTGGTTGTATCTAGGATTTATGAAATTTGTACTCTATCCACCCCCAAAAAAGGTAAAAACAAATGATGGTCACTGAAAAAAAAGTGGAATCTCATTAAAGTCAGGACCTATTAAAAAGCTTTAAAAATTAAATAAAACTGAAAGAGAACAGGAGTGTGGTATTATGTATCCCTTTATTTACAATGAAAATCCACATGATCTCTCTTTAGCTCATGATTTAATGTATTTATTTAAACAAATGTCAGTACAAAAAACCATAATCAGGCTGCATTTCTACTAGAGTCAATTGACTGTATGTCCTAAGTTTTGAAACAGCACTAAATGTTTTAACTTTGCTGTCACATGAAAATACAACTGAAATGAAAATAGATCTCCAACAACATATACAGACTTGTTCATTAACAGTATAACTGGGAACTGTGAGTCAACACACATCTAAGTACCTGGCATTAATATCATTGGTGGTCTATGCTGAAATTCAAATTCATCAATAGAATAAAACAATGCATACTAAGAACTGCTGGCACATTATATTACGCCAGTCTGACAAAATAAGACCTCAGTCCTGACATAAATTAAGGATGGTTGGAGTTTGTGTCTTACGTCAAAGGAATCAGTGCAATGGAGCTCTGTTTTGACAATGCCAACAGGAAACCTGCATGCCACATTTTCAGCCGATACAGACACTGTTGTAAAGCTAATTGCTTTATTTGTACAATATTTACACTGATGATTTTTCTTATTGCATAAAATCAAGGCATAATCTGGTGGTTGCCTTTTTAAACTCTATTGCACACCTTTTCAGTTCAATAAAGTATTGAAAAAACCCAGACAATATGCCAAAGGTACTGACTGAATAATTTGGCAGTGCTAAAAAAATCAGATAGCCCGATGCCAAGGGCCCCTTTAAGTTTAGTTTGGAGCCCGTCCTGTATTCAAAGTGAGGTGCCAGTCAGGCTTGTCTATAAGAATAAAAGGTTGCCTGAAGAAACTTTGATCAAGCTGATGAAATGAATAAATGTACTTTCAAGATATTGACATACATGCCATAATCTAAATCCGATTACCACTGACCTATGTGAAACTGAGATCTGATTGTAATCAAGTGCAAGTGCAATTCATTCTTAATAACTTTATATTCAAACTGTAGCTATAGCAACATTGTGTGACAATATTAAAAAAGGGAAAATCTGGGGGCATGTGGAAATTGGAGTCTGGCATAGCTGTCAACTTTTCAAATGCCAAGTAGGGAGAATAACAAATAAAATAGTGAGATTTGGACCTAAAATTGGGAGGTTTTTACGAGGCATTTCTTAAGCACTGGTTTCAATAAATATCAACTGATCTTCAGGTCCTATGAGGGTGAAATTCACAAAAGACGCACCAGAGGTGCAGGGAGGAGGGACAACATAGTGGTCAGCCATGAACTTTTATGGATGCAGGCCAAAACATGTTTAAAGGTGAAAATGGGGGAAGTGACTATTGCCTCCATCCCCTTGCCCCAAGGTGCAAGCAATCATTTCTCCCTGTGACTCGCCTTATTTCCCCCCATGACAAGCCCCCCGTTTTCATATTCTAGTCAGCTGTGGTAAAACTGCATAATAGATTGTATAGCCTATCGTGTGCTGAAAAATGGCGTAAAACCCTACAACAACAACAACAACAGCATAATAGCTAAAGGTCAGACTTCAGTAAACAAACAATAAAGCCAGTGTGACTAATTAACAGTTAATCCTTATCAATGCATTTATCTTGTGGACATACTTCAAAGAAACCTTTACAGTGTGTGTATATAAGCATCAGCAATTGATTGGCCAAAAAACAATGCCCTATTTTGTTGTAACTTACGATGCCATAGACTTCATTTTAACAGTTCAAATCTGCAAACACAAGTTACCGTACATGTGGCAACTGTTTTCCCCACATTTTATATCCCACCTTATTTCCTTAGGTTCAACTCTTAAGGTATGTAACAGTTTACTAAATAAAATGTTTACTCTGAATTAGTTCTTTGGGAGCACATACACCTCATGGTATATTTTGCTTTATACCTTCTTTTAATTTAATCATGGTAATTAAAGTTTATATATACAGTAGAGGAATGACAAATGCCAGGTGTTAACTGGAAGAGTTTCTTTGGCAGAAAATGAAGATGAGATTTTGTTTACAGAGAAATTTACACAGCATGCATGGCAATCATTCATGGGATTGAAACTAATTGGTGATAATTATTTATTTATTTTTACTATGGTAATGTTGTAGTGGTTTTAATAATCTGAAATTTATGTGAATAATGTTTATTCCTAGCATTATACTTACTGAAGAAAAGAAATTTGTAGTGTATTATTAACTATTTTGTCACAACGATATTCACAAGTGATAAAACAGAATATGGCATCTGTGAATTGCATACAATATTTCTATTTATGCAAGTTTTGTTTTGAGAAATGAAAATTGACAGATATAATGTAATAATCAGGAGTTCTCAGCAAAAAATCTGGAGATATTATGAGATTGGGAGGTAGGTGTGGAAATACCCCAAATATCCCAGCTTGAGAGTTCACAAGTATTAACTGTCTAGGCTTGTGGAATTTCAGTTAGGGCTTGTGAGTTTATTTAAGCCACCAGCCTGGGGCCTGTGGTTAATTTTTTTTTCCTTGAACACTGTTTGTTATGACTTTTTTTGTGGGATAGTCTCAACAGCTATTTTCTTTACCCCAGCAGAACACTTGAGTGATTAGCAATGGGTATGTTGCATAGATCTACACTCATTACAGTCTGCACTGCATGGCCTCAAACACAAAAACTCCTGTTGAAAAAGATGGCCACTCAAGGACAAAATTTTCTGATGATACATAATGCTGAAAATCCAATACATTCATGGTCTCATCTACATAAAGGCACATGATAACTCTGGTGGAAATCCAAATTTCCTTAGTAATGTTATACTATATAAAGCTAAGTTTGAAGGTATTCAAATTCAATGGCCATAACTCTTCTTAATGACAATAATACCATTCAAGGATTCATCAATATAACAGCCAAATTTAGTTGAAATCCAAGAAAGTTTCAGAATGATATGTTGCAGAAATCAAAGTCAGAAGAACTTGAAATCTGGTGCACGATTCCTGCAATGATGTCATGGAAACCTGGAAATGAAATGCACTCAATATTTCATCAATATATAACCGCATACCAAATCTGGTTCAAATCCAACAAAGATAAAAACTAGTGGCTTTTTTTTTTGTAAAACACTTGCCTCCCATCACAGAAACTGCAGACCAAAAGTCTTTATTTTAAAATTTTAAACTCTGAATAAATTTGAAAAATATATATAATTGTATGAAAAACTAATCAGGTTATCTCTCTTCCTCGTGTGAGTTTTGTAAATTGTCATAACAAGGCTTTTTGTACATTCCAAGAAGTTAAAAAATGTGCAACAAATTGAAAAATTGCCGCAGTGACCTAAAAATATAACAAGGTCATCTACATATGAATGCAAATATGCCTACCAAAATTTCATCTGTCATCCTCAGTTAGTTTTTCTAAATTTGTGCTAACAATGAAAACATTCAAAAATGTGTTTATTAATTATTTATTAACTATTATTACAAAGATCTTAAAATTTATTCAGGTCATCTGCTCATGATCATGATAAATTGTGCAGAAATTACGTGGCTCATTGTCCAATAGTTTTTGTGCTATCTCACTAAAATTATTTCAAGACAGATAAGGATATACAGATAGACATACTGAAGGCCAGCAGCAACGCAATATGCCCCCTTCTATTATCCCAGTAAAGTATAAAATATTAACTCATTCAGCCCAGGTGGTTTTTGTCGTTTTCGTCTGAAATGCGAGTAGGAAAGACATTTTGGGGGCTATTTCTGAATACATCGTAATACATCGACTTTCAACAGATTTTCCATTAGACTAATGCCTAGTTGTATTAGAAACATCATTTTCCATTGGTTATTTTGCTTGCGCATGAGCTGAAGGGTGAAAGTTGGAGTTCTTGTTGTTTTTTGGGGTGTTTTTGTTTTGCTTAATGGACCCATCATTTTTGTATTTAGACCACTCTTTATTCCAAATGCCCACCTTATCCTAGTTTTTGAAAAGGTTCACCTGTGTGCAGTTCAGACCGGTCTGTCTTAGATCTGAGGCCAAAAGGTCTAACATCCGGATTCCGACCACAAGCAAATTTTGAGTGAAAAAAAAATGGGTCCAAAAAATTAGGTTTTTCCGTCTGTATTTTGTAGTGCAAGTAGAACTTCCAGATTGTCTGCTTTTTTGTAATACCACCCACTTTGGTGTATCTTAAATGACCTTGATGCTGCAGAGCTCGGAAGTCTGGTACAGCCTCATCACACCTACAGGCAGGATTGGGGCTGAATGAGTTAAGATATGGAAGCCAAGTAAGAAGGAAGGACAATCAGGCTCCATAAGTTCTGAAAGTAATGCTGTCATCCAACAGCACATACATTTGAAGCTGACTGCTAAATTAAGTTCAAATCCAACACAGCTTAGTGATCTTGTGCTGTGGCAACCAAATTTAAGACAACAGGAAACCAGGAGACACCAGTGTTTTTATACAAAATTGCAACTGATACATCTTACTGGTCAGATGGGCTGATGTAAATGCCCTTTATGCTGGTCCATGCCAAATCCTGTCAAAAATGCCCAATAATCCAATGGTTTTCTTTTCCTCAACTCATACAGGTATGTAGGAAAAGACTTACTTTTTTGATGAGCTGATCTCTGATGGTGAGACTGTCCTTTCAAAGAGTAATCCATTCTTGATGACCCATGCATGAGAAACCTGTTAAAATGCAAACATATTACTTCACTAAAACAGATACACACAATTATTAAACGTTTTGTCTCAGGACATAAAGTGTTACTATTGAATAGATAGTCACAATTCTTTTTCAAACAATTATATATGATAAAATGTTCCTTTATCTGACAAAATAAAAAACTGCATATTTATTATCTCACCCAAGAACAATGGTTCTCAACCCAAGGGTGATGATCCAAACATGGTGACCATGCTGTTTTGATTGTGTTGCCAAGATCTTTGAAATTTCCAACCAAAGTGGGTTTTTTTAAGCATTTAATTGGTGGAGAGGCTAACACCACAAATCTAATCTGGGTTGCTGAGCAATAATATTTAAGAACTGCTGTGTATGCTCTATGTGTATGAGCTTATTATCAGGATTATTATTCAGGTAAACAAAGAAGGAGTAAATATGTTGAACAGGGTCAGGGTTTTGGAGATTCCTAGGTGAATTTTGTACGTTATTGTTTGTAAACAAACAAGGCTCATTAGATCATTCTAGAAGGTTATTTTCTATTAGGTAATGGTTGTTTTCAGAAAATGCTAATTGTGACCTGAGGTCAAGCAGAGAACTATATTATCTTGTAACTGTGAGGATTTCACCAGTCGTGCTTTGACATCTAGCACTTTAAGTTGTATTATGTTGTGACCAGTTTGGGCTGAATTTATTTTCTTCAAATTACCGAATTCAAGTGATTATTTTCTCTGAAAATACAAAAGTGCTATGACAAAATTCTTGGATAAAGACATTCAATGAAATTTATATTGAATTCAAACCTGGAATAATATTTATGTGATTCAACAAGAGACTACTGACACATCAGCACACGTCACCTTAAATTTTAAATCTCTTTGGGACTTGAACTGGATTTTTTTTACTAGGACTTTTGTCTTTAATTCTTGGATTATTTCTGGATTTAATTCACAATATCATAAGCATTTTTTAAAATCATTTTTCACTTTGTATTCAAGGGAAACAAATTATTTGTTAAATTTTACAAAGTCTGTTGTCTTCACTCTTGCCTGTTACTTATTTTAAGAACATAGACTCGTAACACATGTAGGTAACTAGGCAACAATACATCAAAAATATCTGAAGAGGCAAGCTATCTACAAAGTTTGTTCAAAGAATGTACTTTGGAACAAAGGTTAATCTGCAAAACCCATTTGTTTTTACTCCAAAATCAAGACTTCTTCCATTTTTTAAGTTTTATATTTCCCACCATACAGATCTGCATTAACACTTACATTGCCTAAAGAGTCACATAACTCGATATATGTATCACAAGGATTACCACAACCTTAAGTAAACACATGGTCACTGTGACCTGTATTTCACTTTGCAGTGACCTGCCTTTGCCTATCTGTGTTTAGTTCAGTTTCTAGGACACTTACTGAAGAGTGATGTAACTTGATTCATGGGATGCATCTTAAAATGTTGGTTTGATTTAAAGACATTTTTCTTTAAATTATTGACTAGATCATGGTGAGGAAATGACAGCTAAGTGCCTTTCTCAAGGTCACACCAAGACAGCTCATCTGGGCCGGCTTTGTGGGTACCAAACCATTGACCCTTGGAATATGAATGTGACCTCTACCAACTGAGCTACTGCAGATCTCCCATAAGAATTACTACACTATACATCAATTACTGTTTTCATGGGATTTTTTTTTAATACATCGCCCATAAGGTGGAGTGTTATGATGCTATCCCTTTGATATTTTCTTTGTAGGTGTTTACTGCCATTTTAATATATATTGTAAAACAAGTACCATTCATTTTGCATTAAATGTACCTAGTAAAAGTAGATAATACAGTACAGCATGACCCTGCTATAGTATGCTCCATTATAAAACAAATTCAGAAGTAACATGATTGTCACGTTGCTCCTGAAATTTCAGATATATGTATTTTCACGTACACACAAAAATATATCTTTTTCTTCTTAAATATACACAAAATTACTTGTAGAAAGTTTATCATTATTTTCTGGAAAAGATCGCATAGGAATTTGAATATAAGATGATCATGGCATGGCTCCTGAAATTTCATTCATAATTCATTCATAAGCAAATCTATGAAGCTGCTTAGAAGAATGTCACAAACATACTCCATGCAGCGAAATAAGCCCACTACAGTACAAAGATCATGGAAAGCTGCAAAGAGCTCTTCGAGATTACTAACAAGCTAATGTCAAGGAACAAATGTACATCACTTCCAAATACCTTCTCTCCAGTTGACCTTCCAGACCCATTTGCAAATTTCTTCCGTGACAAAGTACAAACCGTTAGAGATAAGCTTGACAACACAATTTCATCTGACTCATTCACCATACAGTTGGGATAAAGAATTTCAGCAGCAACCATTAGCAGCATTTGAACCTGTCTCTATGGATTGAGTACGTACAATCGTGACGAAGAGTGCACCAAAGGCATGTGAACTTGATCCAATTCCAACATCACTACTACTTGAGTGCTTAGATCCAGTATTGCCTTCACTAACTCATGTTATTAATACCCCTCACTCTCATCCGGGGAACTCCAGACCTGCCAACCCCAACGAGAGTCCTCGAGGGAGATTTTGAAAAAATTTCAGGGAGATTTCAATTATTTCAGGGAGGATTTCATCAAGGGAGAAACATGTTGAACACATTTACAAAAAGTGAATGATTTTGAAATAAACATATACTAATTCAATTCTAAAATGATTTATTTTTAGATGATAAACAACAATATATAAATAACTGACTGAACAAAACTTAACAATGAAACCCAGTAAAAAGTGCTTCAGCTTTGGTCACAACTTCTTCAAGGGATGAATCCACACAAGTTTGAAAAAATGTGACACATCCTGGTTGTTTCTCTTTGTCTGTGAAGATGTTAAGTGCATGTGAAATAAAGTACATGAAATTTAAAATACTGACTCAGAAACAAAAGACAACAAAACATAAATTTCATTCATTCACAAAAATGAACTGCATTTAATGTTTTTTACTTTTTATTAAAACTTCAGGCACAATTAAGTATTTGTTTCTCTTCCCAATCTTACTATATATCATAGGCAAGTAGATGTTCTCAGGAAAGAGCTGATAAATCTAAATTGTTAATTTCGGGTTTATGGGCCATCCATTTAGTATGTACGCAAAAATCTGGCGAATCTTGGCCCCTCCCCTCTCCCTGTACACGCGTGTACTTTATAACCTCCCCCATGTGTACTTACGCTTTATAACCCACCCACCCCGAGTTCTATAGAACGGCCTCTATTTAATCCACGCAGAAATGATCAAGGATTAATAATATTAACGTGTTTAATAAAATAGATATTCCACCTACATTGAATGTCTGGCTGCGTAACCTTAAAAGATTTTGTCTAGGGTCCGCTAAAATTCAAACGCCAACTAACCCAGTCGAACATGTTACATATTATACAAATTATTATCGAGGTTTCACCCCTCTCCCTCATTTATGCATACGTACATTATCAGTAGACTCCCGCCCATACGCATGTGTATGCATCTGGTTACCTCCCTCCATGCATACGGAGTAAATGGACGACCTCTTAGGGCTAAATAATAATGATAATAATAATAATAATAATAATGAAGTCTTAGTATTTGTATTATCTGCAGATGCATCGATTCAATTGTCATTTATTCAACTGTACCCAATTTATCAGTGTATCCTAATTTCGCTAAAGATAATCATAATTTTAATGCTGGCACTCAAATTACAATTTGCAGCATACAATTAAGGCCATATAAATAAACAGTAACGTAAAAAACTTACTTTTATGACTGGAGATGTCGACGACAATCATCACATCCGCCACTGGCAACAATGAAACATGAATTGCACGTCTTGCAAAACACTGTATGTTTATCACTACCATGAGTCAGGCATGGAAATTCCAGGCTATAAGAAGCTTGGAAAGAGGTTTTATATTTGTTTTGACTTTCCAACTTCAACCAAATCGCCCATTCTTTTATTCACTGTAGAAGAGATCACCAAACATATTAATTCAAGCTTGTGTGCTTTTCAAAGAATTTCTGCACACTTCTGGTCTTACACACTGGGGAATTTCCAAAACATTTTTCGTTAAACAAAACAAATTTTTCCAGATTTTTTTTGACGAAATGATTTTTTTCCGGGAGAAAAAAAATAATACCGGAGTGTGGGAAGTGCGATTGAATTCAGGAAGTCTCCCGCAAAAAACAGGAGGGTTCGCATGTCTGGAATTCCCATCATTTTTCAAAACTGCCATTGTAAAGCCTCTGCTGAAGAAACTAACACTCGACCATAACAATTTAAAGAACTACCGTCCAGTTTCTAATCTCCCATTCATATAAAGTCTTAGAAAGGTTGTTCTATCCCAACTTGTATCGCATCTGAATTCAAACAGTATTTTTAGCAATGTACAATCTGCATATCGCCCTTGCCACAGTACTGAAACTACTCTTCTAAAAGTAGTTAATGACATTCTATCTGCTTTGGATAGCAAAAAAGATTACAGTCCTCACCCCCCTTGATTTGTCTGCAGCATCTGACACAACAGACCATGATATATTACTTCACCATCTCCAGCATATATTTGGCATTCATGATACAGCCTTACTGTGGTTCAAGTCCTACTTGGTCAACAGGTCACAAATTGTATCTGCAAATGGAATACACTCCAGCCCAGTTAATCTATGTTGTGGTGTTCCACGGAGGTCTGTTTTTGGATCTGTTCTCTTCATTCTATACACTCAGCCGCCTCAAGTGTCATAGATCATCATCTAGTGTCCCAACAATTATACGATGACGACACCCAAATATACAAATCTAGCCACCCAACTAAAGTTCATGCTACCATCCAAGGTGTAGAGAGGTGCGTTTCTGATGTGAAATCATGGATACCATGTAACAGGCTGCAGATGAACGATGATAAAACTGAGGCCATTCTGATCACAACACAAAGACTTTCTCATTCACATCCTTTACCTCAAACAATAAATATCAGCAACACCAACATTAAATTCACAGTCAGTACAAAACCAAGGTGTTACTCTGGACAGTACTCTCACATTGCACCAACATGTCATGAACATATGCAAGGCTGCATATCTTGAGCTGAGATGCATCAGCTACATTTGCAAATATCTTTCAGTTGATGCCACTAAAACACTTGTGTGTCCGTTAGTACTTTCAAGACTGGACTATTGCATACATGCCAACCCCTGGCGAGGAAAAAGTGTAATCCAAGTGGACAAAAACAGTAATCAAAGCAGAAAAAGTGTAATCCGAACAGAAAAAGAGTAATCCACATATAACATGTTAAAAATTCAATGAGTACATGTACAAAATTATTTATTTATCCCTTTGGACTTTTAACATCAATTACTGCTTCAAGTTTTTGTATATAACACTTTGAGCTTTAAAAAGCAACAGACTCTCATACTGCATTTCAAAACACTTTGTACCAGCTGAGATTATAAATGTTTTGCACACCAGTAGAGCACTAAGTGCTGGGTTACAGAGCCTGGATCTGAATTCAGTTTTACTTTTGTTAGCAATGCTGAACAATCTCTCACAGTCTGCATTAGAATGGTAAAGAACCAATATTCATTTCATAACCTGACAAAGAAGAGGAAATTTATATCTTCCAGTTATTGGATCTTTTAGCTGGAAAATAAGATGAGAAAAAAAATCAACTCTGTCCACATGAAGTAAATTGTCAGGTAGAGTGCCAACTTGATACTTCAGGAGTTCTCCTTCTAGTTTATCAGCAGCCTTTCCTGAAGCATGGTGCATCATATGACAGAGAAAACCTGATATATACCATCAAAATATAGAATGCAACTCCTTTATGAATTCCAGTCATCACTGATGCAGCATCAGCTGAAAACCCCATACAGTTCTGCCAACTTATATTTATTCAAAGCATTAACAAGCACCAAAACAAAATGTTTTCTCCAGTGGAATCTACTGTTAATTATGGTAATGAAAGAAAAGCACTTGACTTTGCCCTTTTCATTGTCAAAGTCTCTTACACAGACTGGGTACAACGTTTTGTCATCATAATCACTACTCCTGTCTGTTGCAATACTAAACGACCCAATTATCATGGCTTCTGCAATTTTAAGTGAAGTATCTTCTGCTAAACACCTAACCATATTAGATGATTTTGTTCTTGCACATGCATATTTTCTGCAACTTTGGAATCAGGAAATATCCATTTGAACAAAGGACCAATGTAGTCTTATACTGCTAGAGGTAGTCCGTGTTCTATTAAGAACTCGATACATAATGCCTCTGCATTTATAAAATTTGTGTCCACAATTTAGTTCTGCTGTAAAAAAAGAAGTTACCTTAGTACTGGAGTTTGTAAAATGAGCTAATTCAAGGTTTCTTTGTTTTACCACCATGACCAATATTAAAATCCTTTCCACACAGCCTGCAAGGGGCATGAAGCTGCCCTAGAATGGAATGCTGAAAAATGTATTTCATGTATTCATGTCTGAATTGACTGCTCGTCTTTTCCTAATCCATCTATGAAATTATTTGAAAAACATTTTTGCTCTAACACACGCATCGATTAGAATAAATCCAACTTCACTTTTAGCACCAAATACCTACAGACTGGTTCTATACCAGATATGAAGTTGAGCAAAGAATCTGCAAGCAAAAATTATAAGTTAGAAAACCAGTCTGTTCTCTCCTAACTATGCCATACAGCTGCTATAAATAGAAACACTGAGTCAAAATTTTGAAAGTAGAAAAAGCGCGTTTTTTGGAAATAGGGCAGCTGCTATAAATAGAACATAATACTGTTAGGAGAGTACATGTAAGTCTACAGACAAGCATACTCTTATGTCGTAGTTACACAGAAGCAGTCTTTTCTAGAATACAGTCTGTGGAATTAATGGGATGTTAATAAAAATGAGAAAACAAATTATTATCTTTGGAGGGGGATATACCAAAAAAGCATAATCTGAATATATTTACGCATAAAGTGAAAAAAGGCATAATGATTATGCCAAAAGCGTAATGGTTGGCATGTACGCTATTGCAACTCAATTCTGTCTGGTTAAGCTCAATATCTACTCCAGAAACTTCAAAACACAGATGCTCGGATCATCCTTAGAGTACCACGATCAGAGCACACCTCCCCGATGCTCTGTACCCTACACTGGCTATCCATTCGATCCAGAATCAAACACAAAATTTGTTCTCTGTGCTACATTTCACTGAAGGACTCCAGTCCAACATACCTATCCGACCTCACCCATGTGTACACACCAGCAAGATACTTAAGCTCATCTTCTGACAATCATATACTCATTACTCCCACTATGAAAATGAAGTCATATGGACAATGTTCTTTTGCATACCAGGGTCCAGCAACGTGGAATGACTTGCCCACTGAACACACAAAGACAGTGATCCCATTCAAGAGTGCTCTTAAAACTCACCTATATTGACTGAAAGAACAAACTTAAAGACCTAATAATGTTTCCTACCTTAAATATTTTCAGCATGTTTTTTATGTTTTCTAATTTCATGGTGTTTGTTTTATGTAATCATATCATTATATTGTTGTTGTTGTAGGATTTAACACCATTTTTTCAGCACACGATAGGCTATACATGGTGGCCAGTATTAATGGTGGAGGAGGAACCCGGGAAATATCCGGAAAGAACCACCGACCCTCATGAGCTACTAGCAAGCTTTCTCACATATCCAAATATCTTTATATGTTGTGGTTTTTTTTGGGTGGGGGTATGTTATAGGTGTTGTCTGATGTTGTAAAGTGCTTTGAGCCTCTAAAGATTAGGCACTATACAAAGTCCTCACTTTATTATGTATTTTTCCCATATACGAAAAAATGTTTTTTTTTTAAAGTGTGAAAAATGAAGTAAAAAAAGTTTTATCATTTTGGGGAAGAGATCACATACAAATTCAAATATAAAACAAACATGATGCAGCTCCTAAAATTTAATTTTTCATCCATTTCTTAATGTTTTGTGCTAAAATAAATGGGCCTTTTGACAACTGTGATCTTGCTGTATTGTTGAAAGAATTGTTGAAAGAAGTGTTAATCTTATTATTACTGTTCTGTGAACAATAAAGTCATTAAGTCTTCTTTATGTTTGTCTTCAATGCATTCCGTGTACAATCAAACAATATCAAACATGTTTCTTTTTTAAACTGCATACATAACCAAACACCAAACAATGCAGAGGCTGATAAAATGTTCTCAAACGAATTTATAAATCAATTAATTTAAGCACACTGCTAATCCTCAGAGTCAACTGCAGAGCTAAATCTTGTTCAAATTATGGGCCAATGATTTATAAACATCAAAGACAAAACTACCAACATGTGCACATGACTTGGCTGTGTTGTTTTTGACACAATCAACTGACCAATGAATAAATAATGTAAAAGTGTTAATTTGTGTCATTTACAGTGGATAACAGGACATGGACAAGTAAAGCTTTTACTGTTAAAGAGAATAATCAAGCCCTGGACTGGATTAAGTCCAGTCTTTGAATTCTTCAGTTGAGGAATATGAGTAACTTTTCCAAGAGAAAGTGTGACAGTAACAGAAAGCAGCTGAAAATTATCAGTTTTCCAAAAAAACAATACAGTATTATGATTTGCAGTTGAGAAAATTTTACTAGTAGGAAATTTATATCGACACCATATACTGACCTTAGTACATAGTGAATCTAAAATGTGCTTCATCTTTTGATACATGATGCTGCTATTTTATCCCACTGAATATTTTATATCACATAATGATCTGTAATAAATATTGAATATTTGAAATCTGTGCATATTTTCGATGAAATTATACGTAATGTGGATTACTGCATGTTACAAGATTGGTGGTTGATATGTAGATATGTATATATATATATATATATATATATATATATATATATATATATATATATATATATATATAAAAGAGCATACATGTATATGTACTAATGTATGGTTCTCGAGAGTAAAATATTATATATACAATCTGTTTTCACTACGCATGTGTTTCTCATTTAGTATACATTGAGTTAAGATGGTAACTGTACCAATGAAGCACATATTTTTGTACATGCTTTTATTACACCCCAATGCAATCATTTGCTTAATGCATCATTTTCTTCATGAAACTGACTTGGTTGGTTATAATGCAGTTCGGTATATAACAGTCGGGTTCTATGGACCCCAACCATCGTGTTAGAGCAGGGTCACACTGTAGCCTAATTTTTGCACATACTGTTGCCAACAATGCAATGTAAGTCTATTTTAGTTTTACAGAAACTGCAGCATCTAGATAAATGAGATGCCAATGTTGGCAGAAGTGGCCAATGCCATACTGGTTTCATTTTGTTGACAAGAAAGTTAATCACAAATTGATAATGCTGACAAGAAAGTTAATCACAAATTGAGAATTCCTATCTGAAAAGACTGGCATAATATTTGTACAATCCAGAGCTGATTGCAAACCGAAAACCACAGATATCATACTTAAACAGAAAAAGAATGCTTAAATACCATTAACACATGATTGCGTACATATAACACATGATTGCTTACACATAACACATGAATACTTACACAAACTTTGTCAGTTCACCAACAAAATGAAAAAGAGGACTAGATTTATTTGCTAGTTTGAAAACTTACCAGCAATGCAACATAAAAGCTAACTTTATGTCACAAAGAAAACTGCATTGAGGATTTATGATAACAAGACCTTTGAAATTCAACAGAGTAAAGATGAAAAACAGAAATTTAGATGTAATGTTTTGATTTTTACTTAGTAAACAAAATAATGCCTGTGTCTTTATTTGGTTTCAAGTATATAAAAAATGGATTACCAAATTTGCAATGAAAATATTTGTGAGGACTCTTTGGCAGAACAACAACATTAGATAATCCAAAGAGCACAAACTAGGGCCATTCTCAGTAAAACAAATGGGACCCTGGGAAGGAACTTTCAGTACGGAGTTATTTAAAAAAATCCAGACGTTTATTAGAATTTTGAAATTTTTTCACACAAACTCCTTGAGCAGTTAGAGTAATCTACCATATATTTTTTCAGAATTACTTCCATAGCTGCCAACCTTCCAGGCTCACAATTAGTGAAAATAGGGATAAAAATTAGTGAATTCGGATATGATTTAGTGAAAAATACTATGACAATAACTCCATCCACTCTGACATTCAATACTACACTATATCAAAGTCACAATATAAAACTAAAACACTACATATATGCAGAAATGTATCTGCATTTCTATTTATTATGGTATTCATAAACTTCACTTGTTTTTGTGGTTATTTATCAAGACATGATACTGTGTCAGACTTGAACTTCCTCAACTGCTTGATCGTAAATTTGTTTTCAAAACAGTTCAGACTTCTTGCCTGCTGGTTGATCTTGGTGACTAAAATTGCTGACAAATTTTCTGCACCTAAGGAGGCCCTAAAGTCTGTCTTATTTTTCCTCACTAGAGAAAATACTCTTTCACTGTCTCTGTTGCTGTGAGGAATGCACAGGAGCTGCAGCAATTTTGATTCTTCCACAGGAAAATTTGGAAGCGATCTTTGAGTCCGGGAATATCTGTCAGAACAAATGTTTAGCATGGTCTGCAGCTAATAAAGGCAGACCGTGCTCAACAAGAAAACTCACAAATAATGCTTCAGCATTGGTAGCTTGCAGGTCTTCCATCGATGGCTTAAAATATTCCAGAGCTGAAATCTACAAATTCTTAATTTTCCCAACTTCTACATGTTTCGTCTCTGCCACCATGACCAATACTAAAATTTGTGGCACACCGTGTGCAAAAGCATGATGTATATCAATGTTTAATGGCAGAATGCACGAAAATTTTGATATATTCCTAATTAAACTTCACTTTTTGAGCAATACATTTCTTTTTCCTTGGTGGTGAAGCCTTTTTTAAGATCTTACGTGTGATGCCAAACAGTAGTTTAAATCAGTAATGGTGACGCATGCGCAGAGCAAAATTCCAGTTAGGCCTAAGTTTCTCTCAAAAGCATTTGTAAAACTACTCTTATACATATAGATTAAAATAGGCTAAAATGCTTGCCACATGGCCAACTGTACCAATTAGCTGTAGTTCTACTAATATCGTGACCAGCAGTACCGGACCGTTTCAGCAACTGCAAATATCACGACTAGCGCCTAACGGGAAATTGGTTATTTTATTAAAGATTTAAAATAATTGAGAATTGGAGAATTAGTGAACTTTCTGCTTGCTGCGTGAATCCGTAAATCACTGAAAAAATCGTGAAATTCATGCCAAAATCATGAGGGATGGCAGCTATGTACTTCATTAGGTGATATGTATGTTTAAATGGAACAGCCCATAGCAAAACTGTAGACATCAATCATGTAATGGTAAACTGGTGAATTACCGTAAATGGAAGTGCTGATGTGTATTCCCCTCCATCCTGCATAAAACAGCTGACCATGCTCGACTCAATAACACACACTCCTCTTTGTGTCTCTCCTAAAATAAATAATTTGTATGTATAACATTTTATTAACAATAACAGTGACAAATCTCCTGTAATTTATCTGACACATCCTTTAAAATTATATGTATATCCTACACAGTTCTGAAGAAAATGCTGAAAACAATTGTGAACCAGTCAATGTATCCATCTATGCCCATTTAATTGTTTGTCTTATCAGGCGACTTTCTGTAATGTGGAAAAATACCAGCTTTGGAGTGTATATGTAAATTACTAGCATGAGTATCAAACTGGAGTGTGTATGTAGAACACTTGCACAGGGATCAGACTGGGCTATGTATGTAGATTACTTGCACAGGGAGCAGAATGGAGCATGTATGTAGAAAACCAGCACTGGGATCAGACTGGAGTGTATATGTAGAATACTTGCACAGGGATCAGATTGGGGTGTGTATGTAGAATACCTGCACAGGAATCAGATTGGGGTATGTATGTAGATTACTAGCATGGGATCAGACTGGAGTATTAAGTAGATTACTAGCACCTCACACCTCATTGGCAGGATCCTAGGCTTAACCCCAGTAGGATTACAATATATAAACACCACTTCTACTCATCAACATATCAACACAAAAACTGTTGAGTCACAATGATCAGATGTGATTTCAATGCTTGACTGGAATCACCCAAGCTTTCTACTGTATACTATATGTTCTGGCACTTTTCTTGCATCTGCATGGGTGGTGATGAGGGCATTTTGACATCACCAATGAAACTAATCAACGATTCTTCTCTATTCACAGATACAGTACATTATGTTGCTCTTCTGCATCAGCATCTGCGGCAGGGGTGGGGGGGGGGTGAGTGGAAAAGGCATTTCAAGTACTTCCAACTAAAGTGTCAAAACAGTGAACTAAGTACTTACAACTAAAGTGTCAAAACAGTTAACTAAGTACTTCCAACTAAAGTGTCAAAACAGTGAACTAAGTACTTCCAACTAAAGTGTCAAAACAGTGAACTAAGTACTTCCAACTAAAGTGTCAAAACAGTAAACTAAGTACTTCTGACTAAAGTGTCAAAACAGTGAACTAAGTACTTCCAACTAAAGTATCAACAAGCAGTTGGATACATATTCATATCTTCCATGACCTCAAATCATTTACACTTCTTGCACTTGCAATCTCAGTAATGAAGAAGTGCATACAATATAATAAATTAAAATAATGTAAACTGCATTATCCACATGGCTCAGAAGTGTAACAGTTGATAAGTACAGTACAAGAGAAGTTATCCAGTGAAACTGAATTTTACCAATTGAAATTGTATGTGACAATAAGGAACTGTACAATAATTGCAAAAATAAGAAAATATTCACTGAAACTACCAAAAATGTGCTATGCACCACATGAAGCAATCTGACTTACTAACCAAGTGCTGACAATAAAAGCTGGATGATGAAATTTAAGTACAAGATTAAATGGATTTTATGGAGGACATCTTTACTGCATAACAGCAAAAGTGAAAACTTGTACATCCAGGTATAATGGTAACCACCTAGAGGATGGAAAAGGGAGTTAACCTACAAGTGGTGCTTTCCTTTTGCTACAATATATATATATATATATATATATAGAAAAAGTTATACTATTGCAATGTGATCAAGTTTTGTATTCTTTACCTGGTAGATCCAAACTGGTCCCTTGAGCATCACTTTCAGGTATCACAAAACTTGACCAAACAGCCTAAAAAGCAAATTATGATACATCACCCAAATACAAAAGAAAATCTCAATGTTAAATAATAACTTCCCAGACACTTGTGATAATATTTGTGTCAAGGGAATGAAAAAATCCTTCAACATTTTGTTGGTGTCACCAAATCATGGTCTTAAGAGATACATGTAATGAGCAAGTGTTCTGAAGCATCAAAAAATGAATGGTAATTTTGAAATTGAAAGAATAACAGATTTTATTTGCTCCAAATAATCCATCTACAATTATCCAGACACAAACACACTCCTCTCAGATGACCAACCCCTCTGTAAAGTTAAGAATAATTAATCTGTATTTGACCACTCCGGTGGCCTAGTCAGATGCGTGAGATTGTGAATAACTTAATCTGTATTGAACCACTCGAGTGGCCTAATCAGATGCGGGAGGTTGTGGGATCGACCCCCCACCAAGTCATACCAAAAACTTATAAAAATGGTACTAACAGCTGCCTCACTTGGTGCTCAGCATTAAGATGTTAGTGTAAGGACTGGTCAGCCTGGTGTCAGGATAATGTGATTGGATGGGACATCATGCTACATGTCTGTGGCCCAGTGCTATACATCACTATAAACTGTCACACTGCAGCCATTGTAGTGGTATGACTGAATTTTTTTTAAAGCTACATTAAAATTCCAAATCACACACACACACACAAACCTATATTGACCATCATCATTTATTATTAAAGTATGATTCAACCGAGACAGCTACAGCCAAATCCACGAGTCTTGTACTTCTATGTCTGCCATACATTTACTCTAAATTTATCTCAATGCATTGTTGTTATGTAAATCTGTTGCTACTCAATTCGGGATGCCATTTATACTCCCTCCCAACTCCTGCCATTTATCCTCACTCCCAAATCAGGCCCAACTCCTGCCATCGCATAATGTGCCAGTAGAACAGGGTCTCTGTTGTTTGTTCTACTGATTACTACAATCTGCACAGACCCAGATTAGCCAGTGCATGATGCAATAGCAGATCCAGATCAACACATTTTACAGTTGCATGGGACTTAGATCAAGTATACACAATACCTATTTTTTGGACTTCTCGACTTTCTCACAATCAGAATTCAAAGACCCAGCAAACATTGATCTGGAACAACAATTACAGCCATGTCTCCAAACTATGGATATATTATATGCATTTCTATATTGATGGAAAAACCATCACATACTTTATGTCATTGAAAATGAATGAATCAAGGGTATACTACTCTGTGACTATAAGGCTCTTCATAATAAGATATATCCTATCAGAAGGTGAGCATAGTCATGGACCCCATTTCAGGAAGAGGTAGCAAAATGTGTACATCTCATATACTTCTTTGTATTGCAGTCTCGCTGCGAGGCAGAATAGGACTCCCACATAAAGCATTATGATGCGGCAAGTATTTTTCAGTCTTGAAATTATAACAAACCAAGAAACTGATGTATCATATATTTGCAAATATACCTGAAGTACAGGACTATCCATGGTAAATGTTTTTATTATGGACCTGGCTCCATCCTGGCCTCCTCGACTCCATATAACAGTATGGCCATTGATGTAGAGTTCTTCATCATAATCGTCTCCCTCCACTGTAAGGGAACGAAATATCCACTGCTCTTTTTGCTAAAAACAAATAAAGTATTGATTACTGTCAAATAATATGTAAATATATGACACTTGTAAGCAGTTTCAACTACTGGAACTTCATTTAACAAGAAGACAGTTTTCCATACATAAAAGAAAGTAATAACATATGAAATTAAATTTCCTGGAACTGTCAGTGTATACTGCTGTAAAGAAAATCACTGTACAAAGCCACAGTATTTTTCTAATTTAAAAAAAAAAAATGTATCCATGGTTTATAAACAGGCCATTCCAATTTCAATCCTTTAAAGAAGTCACCATTTTGTTTACAATGAAAACCACAAACAGACCTATTGGAACATTTTTATATTGAAAAGCCAATAATTTTAGGCATAAATTTTTATGCAAAATTTAGACTGTTATAAAATGGATTATAATAATTAATAACCATTTTGTCCTGGAGATTATTCATGTTTCTGACATTTTGCTTCAAAGCCAAATGCAAAAGTAGATGGCCCAGAAATCTGGGTCAGTGGGATGGTTTACGCATAAATTTCTCCAATGCAATTGATTTAATATGTTTTGGAAGCAAAAACTGTTTCAAGGTTTCTCTAGTTTTTATAGCTTCATCCATATTTAATAGCACATCAGCAACATTTCTCCAATACTGACAGGTGCCACACAAAATTCAAATTCTGGTAACATTCTATTATGTAGTTTCTATGAGAAAAAGGCATGTAATCTTCTGCAAGTGACCAAATCATCATTTCTATTAATATGAAAGCCCTAAAGCTAGTACACTTTCTGTGAAATTTTGTCAAATTCACAAAAAGCAACTTTTGAGAACAAAATGATGTTTTTCTATATGTTAAATATAAGCAGCCAAATTTCATGGCAAACAACAGTTGTAAAAACATAATCCCTTGTCAAATTCTATTTAATCATTTTTGAAAAGAAGTGGTGCGATGATCTTTCTATCTTTAATAAAATTGGCCATATCAGATGTTAGTTTGGTATCATTTGTATAGAAATTAAAGGTCTCTAAGCCAGGATCTTTTCTGTCCAGTTTAGTCAAATTCTGTTAAGTGGGTTTTTTTAAAGCTGTTTAAAGATTTTTCTATTTGTACAATACTGAAAACCCTCTAAGCCAGGATGCTTTCTGTTAAAGTTGGTCCAATTCTGCTGAGCTGCTTCTGCGCAAAAGTCATTTAAAGACATTCCTATATTTAATAACAGCAGCCATATTTGATGGCAGATGGCATCATTTCCAAAATCTGGAAGCCATCTTTGTTAGGATGCTCTCAAATTGGGTCAAATTCTGCTGAGCAGTTTTTTAAAACAAGCGATTTCCAGAATTTTTCATTTTTTAATAATAGCAACCACATATGACGACAGATCAGCTTCATGTATAAAAATTTTAGAGCTATGTTAAGAATACTTAACTTGTATTCTATGCTGCCCACTCATTACCATGAATGTAGATGCAAAGAGCAAGGAATTAAGTGTCTATTCTGTATGGATGTATGTCCTTTAAGTCTGGAGGATGTCAACTGAGTCTTGTGGATGTCCACTCAATCATGGATTACATTGCAGCCATAATGAGTTTTATAGAGCCCCATGGTTATTATCTTGCATAGCAAGACACTATACAATTAGATGGGAGAGATCGAAATGCTGTAAACTCAAGTCATGGCAGGGCAGATGCCAATTCCATACAGTTACCTGTACAAGCTACACAATACTAACACTGACTGCGCCATTTATCAGTAGCCTAGACAGACATATGCATCAATGTAGAAAAAAAACATTTTTTACATTCTTTGACTATCTCTCATTCCCTCAATGTCCGATGACAAAGTGTACATCAGAACAATTGTCTTGCTACAAAATGCATTCTTGCTGATCAACAATAGGCAGAAGTAACTGTTAACAAATACACCTGCAGAAATTTACATACTGTTTTGCATCAAGTGGTGTGTGTTAGTGACTTGGATTTTTAACGTAGCTTTAAAAAAACATCAGTCATATTGCTAAGATGTCTGCAATGTAGCAGTTTATAGTGATGTCTAACACTGGGGCATCTTGCAACAGATATGTAGCATCATGTCCCACCCAATCACATTATCCTGACATCAGGCCGACCAGTCCTAACACTATCCTCTTAATGCTGAGCACCAAGCGAGGCAGCTCTTAATACCAATTTTGTAAGTTTTTGGTATGACTTCGCCGGGGATCAAACCCATGACCTCCCACGTCTGAGGCAGATGTTCTAACCACTAGGCTACCAGAGCGGTTACGCATAAAGTGGTAACTTCTTTATCAATAAATGATACTGCAATGCTTGTTGTACTGGTCATCCATTTAAACAGGTTTCCTTCCATTTCCATGATATTTCCAAATCCCCATTTTGAATTATAGAAAGCCATATACAGATAAAAAATGAAAACATCTTATCAGAATTGCACAATACATTCATGTAAGACAGTTTATTCCATTCAACCTTTAGTCACAATTTTAAACAAATATCATCAGTCGTCAGTTATTTATATTTATCGAACTGAATAAACATGTCAGATCCTTCAGAGATACATGTAGCAATAAATTCTGGGAGCAAAGATAAACGCTACTACTAACAATTGTGACTATTAGATGCAAACAAAAGCTGTAGCATTTACAACCTACATGAGATATATATGTCATAATGTTTTCTTAAATTTATTCATAATTCTTTCTAAAAGACATGCTACCTATGGTAGAAAATGTTCTTCTAAGACTTTGTCAATAGACTTGGTAAGAGGGTTTCATGTAACTATATTAACAGCTGTTTTCTACCAATGGCTCTTCATCCAAGGAAGCCAATTACAATTGTCAAAAACAAAAAACCTCATCAAAGGAAGTCAGCACCAAATTTAAATAAAATCATTGGAATCTAATGAATCGTTGCATTTTCCAGAGCAGCTAGAACATGTTTATTGTGCCATGAAAGTTTCATTTTTGCAGGAAAAATATATGCTATGGGTTGCTACCAATAGTGGCATAAAATGCAAATTATATTACCAATCTTTTGAAACTATATTTTAGCCCCACTTTTATTACCCACCCACCCTGCATCATTTTCTTCATCTAATGGATTTGGTAGGTTATAACACGGTTTGGTCTATAACACGATCTGGTTCTATGGACCCCAACCACTATGCTATAGTGGAGTCACACTGTATTGGATACAAGGCTGTTCCCACCATCAAGATATTGCGAATCAAGAGTATTCCAAAATAAAACTGGCAACATCTACAGCTGTTGATGCTTTAAACTCACAATTGACAATGTACTCAGTCCCAAAATGTCAATAACTTTTCAGACTGTGGAAGCAATTAAAATCATAATTTTCTGTAGATAATTCTCATCTGACATCTGAACTGTCAAACAGACTGGCGATGTAGAAAAACGAGGACAGAACTCATCCCAGTAAGATTTAATAATGACAAGGGAACTTGAATGCCTGTTTCATCCTCTATAGAATGAGGTAATGAAGTCAATGTCTCTTTTGCTACCTGTGAAGTAGATGGAAAGAATGTCAATGATGGTGGCCCACTACACTTGCAGCAATCAAGAGTCAGATCCCATTACTTTTAACTTGTCACTATACAGTCTCTTTGGTGGCAAAGACTTGAGGGTGAGTGCAGAGACATCCCCTGAAAAAGGAGGCCACAAAATGGACATCTTATGCCAAAGTGTTTTGAGGTACCATTCCAGGTAAGAATGATCCAAAAGGGTGTCTATATAAACTGTATCTCTTCCACAGGAAGTGCCTAGTAGGACTATGTGGTCAGACTGATCCAGGAGTGCCTCTATAGACTTGGAGTCATCCGCAGGAAGTGTCTAGCAGCACTAAGCAAGTTAGAACAATGCAATATAAAACTGGTTTCATTATGTAGGTTTACTAGTATAATGACACTAAACTGTGCATCATACTCGAGAAGACCTTGGCAGCACTATGCAAGATGTGGACAAATTTGTTTTCTGTTGGGTGATACTGCATGATCGAGTATGGTCATGGTTCAATGTGATCAGCTATACGACCAAGTCCGGTCATGAAGGAACATGGCCATCTTGGCTGGCATGATGTAGTTCAGTTCTTGAAGCTGGAACAGGTTAAATGTTTGATCCATGTATCTGGTCCATAAGTTTGATAAGAGAGACTGTAATTGACACCTGTTTGCTGCTCTCCATCTCACTGCCCAGGAATGATATGGTTAAAACACTTATTTACAAGCAATGTTAAAGTCCTTCAAGCTATGACTGACAACTGTCCATAACAGACAAGTCTGACAAGTATTGCAGGAATGACAACCAGAGAAAATTACATGTTGAGTGGATGTCAGACATGTCTTGCCCATAGTCTAAATATGCCAAACAAAACAGAGCAGACCCTATATACATCAAGTGTAGCAATTGTCCTGCTTTGAACTTGTAGGAAACTGTGCAGGGTTACTCACTACGACAAACATCTGTAAAGGGGTGAATGTGACCTGTACAGGTAGAAAAATATCCTTCGTATTAATAATTAAGTGGATGCTAAATAAACAGTTCAAGTCAACAATGACCTGTAGGCATGTAAATTTGACTGCCTCTCCAAGTAGAAGCACTGGCACATCACTTATAGTACTTACATGTACCAACTGGAAAGCAAAAAATCAATTCTAGTAACAACATACCTATAGAAAGGCCAATCGTTTACATGCCTATAAAGAAAAAAAAATCTCAAGTGTCATAGTAATAAGCTTGATCAGGGCTGAGCAAATCCCATAGCCCGATGTCCGGGACAAGTGCTTTTTAAAAAAGTCGGGCTAGTCCTTATTTTCATGCTTTAATCACAATATCTACCTTTATCTGGCCAATCATGCCCTCTGGGCATACTGAATACATGATTCTACCCTCTTCGTGTATACATCTTCATCCTGTTACCGCTTGACTGCATATTGGGCTAAGCGACCAAATTATCAGCAAATCAAAACACGTCAAACAAAAGAAAGCCAGTATGATCAATTAGCAGTGTTGTAAGCGGTTTTGATGTAATGAGTTTACTCAATCTAGATCATAACGAGCGGATCAATATGATTTTAATCCAACGAGTCAGTGTAATTAAATTAATCAAAGGTACTTTACCGACATCAGTGTTGGTTTCCTTTATAAAATGATTAAATGACAATAATGATTCTTTAATTTATAATTGATTATACATATGATTAACTTCCACATGCGATATTGTGTTTGAAGTGAAACAACTACGCTAATTAATGAGCTGTTTCAGTTCGTATTTAAAAGAGAAAACTGATGTTATGATCACTTTAGAAGTAGTTGTCAAGCAAGCTGATAGTTATTCTGTGGATAAAATGAGTTTGCTACATTATTTTCACAAGGAAAGTAATAACGGCAATTCGGAGAAGGTAAATTTGTTTGAAAATGGAGGGATAAAACGTACATGGACATATTTTCAAAATCCATCAGCTAAAACGAATATACATGAACCCGAAGAAGCCAAATGTATAACAACCAATGTTTTTGAAAAATTAAATTCTTTTAAGAAATAATTATGTTGTATATTATTTTTTTTCTTCTATGGATTAAGTACATACGTCTCATCAAATCTTGGCAAGTGATTACCATTTTGGGACCAGTGAAAAGTAAGGTGGGACTAGTGAAGAGTAAGGTGGGACTAGTGAAGAGAAAGGTGGGACTAGTGAATTTTCTGAAACCACTTGTCCTGGACTAGTGGTTTAAAAAAAATTTGCTCAGCCCTGTTGATGCTGCTGAGTAAACCATGTATAGAAAAGTAATCTGTACTTATCCAAACAGAGAAGAAGCTATTATGTAACAATATCACACACAAAAACCTGCACATAAAAAAGGAACTGAAGCACCATACACAATATCCATTATGAGAAAATGTACTTGTAGGAATAGGCACACTGATGTTCTATACAGTTAAAGTCAATAAAGTGGTATTATGAAGTCGCATAGGCTACCCATGCAAGAACGTAAATACACCACTCCCTCGATAACTCGTATCCTGATAACGCAGGGTCAGGTGTGGATCCCAATTTTTTTAAACCAGAAAATACAAAAATGTAATTGATCCCTATTTCTTGAACTTGAAAAAAAAAATTGCAATCAAAATTGGTAACTAAAACTTTGATATATCGCTCATTTTATGGTCAAAAACGTTAGATATGACATGGAAACTTTAAACATTTTGAAATTATCAGCTTTTAATAATAAATCATATAATTGGTTACATTTTCATTCCAAAAGACATTTTTAGTACACCGTAAAGATATTCAAGGAAATTTCTATCAATGAAAATATCACTTACGCCTAGTGTACATTAATATTTAAATGCCAATTAAATAATTTTTATTAAGTGAAATTTGTGCTTTAATTCTATCATTTAGTTTCACCCAAGAACAATCATCGCAAATGGAATGTGTATTTAAACGTAAAATTTGTCAATCTACTGTAACAGCTATGTCGGCAAGCGTTTCTTTGAGAATCTAATTAAGTGCTGACTATATTTTGACAACTGACTTGTGGAGGTATTTGTTGTATTGTTGCTATGAATTAACACCTGGCCTCCTTTGTATTAGGCCCTATCACGTTAATTATGTCTTTTGAATCAAATAAAGGAGGTGAAATATAAAAAAAGTAAGGCATGCAAATCCTACATACTTAAAAATCTAGCGGCCCCGGTCGTATGTCGGGTGAACTCACTTCAGTTGATCAATCAAACACTGTTAAAACATTTATTGCTTATATAACACAAACTACCATAAATTAACAGACTCTTTCATAACTGTGATCAAAGATAGCAAGGCAACCAAGCGAAACAAATACATCGTAAAATCTTGGTTTCACAAATATGGGCCATTGTGGGCAAGCGATTTTCTGAGAATTTCTGAACTGGCATTTACAGATATCCTCAAGGATAAGAACTTTTACTATTACTGTCAATGAAATCACGAGATATTTTACTAATTGAACAATATGAAAATTGAGTTTCAACGTAGGTTACTGTCTCACAAAATAAATGGAATCTTGTTTGGTGGTATATCAACAGATAGTCTAGTTTCCGGCTACTTTGACTCCCGACTTGCTACTATACTATTTGATACCACTCCAAGAACCAGACTGATCAACAAAACAAAAAGCAGTGGCGTAATACACATATTTGCATGTACACATGACAGTTGTTGAAACCAGTTGGGACAATCTTTTTACATGTTGGAAATTTTGAAAATAAATGTTATTTATACACAATAACAAACAACTTCATTAGAAAAAGCGCATTATTAACAATTAGTATCAATGTGATTATAAAAGGAAGATTCAGTCATTAAACAGCCCAGTTTCCTAACCGCCCCCCATTTTTTTTCTCTCAAAGTATAAGCCGATTTTTTCGATTTTTGGAGGTCCCTCAATAACTCGCACCCTCGCTTATAGTGCGGTCTATGTTTGTGGACCCCACTGTGCGTGAATTATCGAGGAAGAGGTGTACTATCAAGTGATGGCAAAGTGGTTTAATTGTAAAGGCAGAACTTTGTTGTCATAAAAAGAAAGAAAGGTTGGAAATATAGAATGAGCATACTTCCTCTCAAAAAGAAGACCTCCAACTTGTAAGTGCAGAACTTCCAGACACTTAGAAGAGGATTTTCCAAGATCCCTCTTGGTAAGAAAGTACTACTTGGCACCAGCAGAAGTAATAACTGAGATATTCATGGGATTTGGTGCTAATCCCTGTACCAAAGGGAAATCATTCTGCCTGACTGCCACCTAGGTGGTCAGAACAAATTTGAGCATTTTACCTAAAAGTTTTTACCAGTGAGGGCTGGATTAGCATGGTAGTAGTAGCTCTCCTAAGTTATGATGATGGGGTAACATATTCAAAGAAGAAACATGAATTTTCATAAGTCTACAATGTGTATACTGTATGCCTGGATGCTTTTTGTCAAATATGGACAAACTCAATTCAGTGGTTTTTTAAAAGAAGTCGAAGTTGTTTCCATTTTTAGCAATGTAAGCCATATCTGACAATCGAATGACATCACTGGGGGAGGGGGGACTGGATAAGTAATTACAAAGAGTGCTAAAAAGCCATGGAAGTAGTTTAAGTTATAACTGTTGTCAGACACTGATCAAAAGAAGTTATATGGACAGAGAATATCCTATTGTACTGTTAGTGATCACTGTTTGATGTTTTAATGTTTGATTGCATAAAATATAGTTTGTCACCTTGCTATTCTCCTGAATTGAGATGTCTCGGAAAGACTTCAAAAGTGGAAGCCCATGGTCAGTTTGAAGGGTATTCTGAACCTGTAGCTGGAATTTCCCAGGATGCTGGCGGATGAAGCCCCTCCCAAATGGCACAAAATCCTGGGTATCACAGGCAGATATCATATCATCAGTCTCCAGGGTGGCAGATTATGGTCTACATACTATGCTAGCAATTCAAGAGAAAGAAACAAATAATGTCATGTCTCGTATGATATTGTTCTGGTTGCATCAGAGATTGCTTCATGTTTGAAATACATGCTTGTTTTGAAATATTAAGTATTTAGGAACAATCAGCAAATGAAAAGACTTTAATCAAAATCTAAACACATATTTTCTATGACTGATCTTGGTTTCATAGTCAGAGGGACAAATATGTCTCAAAGGATAAATTGCCTGAGCTTCATAATAATTTATCCCAAGTAGAAAGAAAATGTCAAGAGGTTTATTAACTAAGTAAACAAAACAACTTGAACCAGAACATTAATGCAATTTTCTATGACTGTGACCTTGACTCCAAGATCAAAAAGTGAGCAATAATTAGAGAATGCCAATATGATGAGGATCTTTCAGTGGACTGTGGACTTATGAGGATCTTAAGACTGTGGACTTAAAACTAACAGAAAGAAGCAAAACCAACAAGCTTTGAAAAACAAATAACTTAATTCTGTAAGTTATAAAATAAAAATAGATGAGGATGTTACAGTATTATGAATTAAATCCAAAATAATACAAAAAAGGTCTATAGAAGTACAAAAGAATCGAGTGTTTACAAATGAATTCCAAGTCCTCAAATGTGCTGATGTGCCAAGTCTTGATGTATCACAATGGCATTGTCCATATCTCCTATGAATGAATTTGGAATAATCCTAGAAATCTTTTAATCCAGAGTCAATGAAAACTAATTCCAATGAATAATCCAAACAAATGTTTCCTCTCAAATTATATCTAAACACAACATTATACACAGCTGATGAGGTGCCCTGAGTGGCAGAGTGATCTAATGTGCTCACTGTTACAGATCATTGCCATCTCACCTGTCTGCGTGGGTTCGAGTCTCAGGTTCAGCCAATGTGGGTATGTGAGAAAGCTTGCCGGTCGCTTCTCATGGGTCAGTGGTTCCTTCAGAGGTTTTCCCAGGTACTTCCACCATTAATACTGGCCACCATGTATAGCCTATCTCGCCATGTATAGCCTATCTTGTGCTGAAAAATGGTGTTAAACCCTACAACAACACATTTGATGACTGATATTATAACAAGAACAAAGGAAAATAAGAATTAATCAACTAATCAACTCTCATCCTTATATATACCCTGACGGCTCAACATAGCAACATTTTCCTACTTGATCCGTGTTGCAATACTTCCGACGTGACTGATGTCACAATACGCTATGTCACAACAGAACCCACCTGACTGAACCATCCAATGGGAAATAACACCAAAACTTGCAAACAGGTTACAATTAATTTTTAAAACTTGTAACATCTCATTATAGATCATATGCATTCTATAAACAAATACCAAAAGTACAAGACACAACACAGATATACATAACAATGGGTTTAGGAAATAGAAGCAAATGAAAAAACAGTAAATATGCTATAAACACAAATTCTCCATGACTGTAACCTTGAACCTGAGTCAAAATGGGAGAGCAAACATGTCACAGTCTGATTTACATCAACTTCAAAATGACTGATGCCAAGTATGATGATAATCTGTCAAGCATTTTTGGAAATATATACAAATCAAAATCTTAAAGCACAACCTTACAAAAACTGATGGCAAAAACAATGGTAAGTGTTCTGTCTTACTTTCCACAGGTAGGCTTAACATAAATATAACTTTTGCCCTTAGTTTTACCTAAAGAAACACATAATTTGATACCATTCTACACATTATCAACAAAATGAAGAGTTACTTATTATAAAAAAAAATATCAAATCACACAATCCATGAAACACTTTTCTTAAATAAAGGATGTTTATATAAAATAAAGCATCTCTTCAAGTAACTTCCACAAATTTCAAACCCAATGTAGATATGACCATCGATTTAGGAGTAGAAATACATGATTTGCAAGATGGCCACTATTGGTGCCACACTGGAAGTCAAACAGCACCATTTTCGTTTAGCACCAACTAGCCATTATATGAAATCTGGTGAAAACCCCCATGTCAGTATGACATTCCATTCAGGATTAGCTATAACAAGCGAAGTCATTTCAGGATTAGCTATTACAAGCTAATTCCATTCAGGATTAACTATAACAAGACTTTCAAAATGAATGTCAAGGTCAGCATATCTGACATCAGGTCAGCACCATTTTAATTTAGAACGAATTTCACATCATCAGAAATCTTTTGGTGCAAACACAATTATGATATGACCATCCATTCTGGAGACGTTCTAAATGGCTGCCATAGTGGTCCACACAGGAGGTCAAATTTGCACAAGTTTCACTTAGGACCAACTAGCCATCATTGGAAATCTCAGAAAAACTCCATGTCGTTATGACTTTCTATTTGTTTGTGAATAGTAGATATAAAACCAAGATTTTCAAAATTGCAGTCATGGTGGCCATATTTGATATCAGATCAGCACAATTTGATTTAGGTTCATAAGAAAAAACTCAATCTTGATACAGTAAAACCTGTTATGAGAGACCACCCCTTCTGCCAACCAAAACTGGTCTCTCAAGACAGGTGGTCTCTCATAAGAGGTGTGTGAAAATGGACTGGTTTTCAGGGTCAATAGTTAGCATTGTTGAAAAATAAATAATACCCATACTCACTGTACATGTATCATATCCTTTATTCATAAATCTTGTTAAATATTGCATGCATTCCTCTCAAAATATCTTTATATAATAAAGATATACATCTATCAAACAACGTGAATCAAATTTATATTTCAACATCACATTAATATGTACAAAAAATGAACAGTTAGATATGATGTATATATCTTATTCTATACACTTATTCACTTGTTTTTTAAAGAAATCTATTATACTTCTTTGTAGACATGTTTTACTCAGCTGTTTGGTCTGAACATGTATCTCAATTATTGCCTTTTCCTGAATCAACTTTCCACTTACTGGTATGTTTTTACTCCTTGCAACACAAAACCACTCCCTTACTCGCTCGTTCTGATCTCCGTAAACTGTCCGTCATGCCGTGGCATATTTCCTCTGTGCTTGTGCACCTTTCTGCCATTCGTTTCTAATGGACTCCTTGTCTTTGATTACATTTTGAACTTGCGTTTTACCAACGCTTAAGCTGACTGCTATTTTGTGAGTGGTCTCCCCTTTTTCATTTCTTTCAATGACATTAATACTTTCTTCCAGAGTTAAAATTTTTCTTTTTTCAGCGGAGGTTCTGCCATTGCTATTAGTGTTGACGTTATAAAGACTATCGGTTTTTTATCATGTTTTGGGGAAATGTTGAATAAATATATATTATGCACAATGAATGAAACCAAAAGACATAATTAACTCATCAAGAAACAATACATTTATTCTGAGACGATGTTTAAATCAACAGCGTTTTAGCTCGATAAACAAAGGTTGCGACCATCTGCACCCAGGTAAACAGACGATGACTTCGTGAAACACTAACAAAAGAAATAAAAGATAATTTTAAACAAATCTGGAAATGATTCTCACTTACTAGTTTTAAAGACAATGAGCTCATTCACCCTCCAGGCATTATGGATTAACTGGAAAGACAAACGATATACTCAAACCTACACTGAAGCTCTTTCAAACAATTTCTCACTGGGACATAACGACTACCAGCGTTTTGTGAGTCTTCATAAAGATAAAGAAAAAATACAAACCTCTAAATTGACTGCGTATATCCATCATTACTCCCTTTGATGTTACTCTTACTGGCTATTCACATGACTTCGGCACTACAATGGCGGTTAGTGACATGTACTTTAGTCTGGTTTACTGCAGTTTACAAATTATACCGTATGCTGGAGTTGTAAATTTCACAAAACTGGTACTGTAGCAAGACAAATTCTTTTTAAATACTTTATTAGAGCAATCTTTACTATTTATGCAGTCTTTGTTACAAACGATTAAATGATGGTTAGAGGTGTTTATCTCGATATATGGTTGTTCAACTATAGTGTTATTTAATGTGCACTTTGTTTGCATACTACATTTATCCCGAGCTCTAGTGTTTACAAAGGATTAAGTTAAGGTCAGTGGTATCAATCTGTTTTGTTTTTTTGGCAATGCGGTCATTCATAGCAGTGTCAAAATGCATATTTTGCCAAGAAATCGCAGTTGCTGGTCGCGTTCAGCAGGTGGTTGCTCATAACAGAGCGTTTATATAGTAAAATCGAACCATGCATTATGACTGGTCGGAAATGACAGGTGGTCGCTCATAGCAGAGGTCACTCATGACAGGTTTTACTGTATGACCACTTTGGCAGCCATAATGCATGTCCGAGTGGCACCATTTTCATTTGGAACTAACTAGACCTTGGCTTGAACATGTACTCAAGTTTCATGGTAATCCTGTAAGTAGTTCAAGAGGTTTAACAATTGAGCTAACAGCCAGACAACAGCCATCCCTAGAAGTATAATAAACTTAAAAGAGTTAATTTTGTTTTTGTATTATTTTATTAAAAAGCATTTTTCTTAACAATCTACTTGTGAAGTTACTATCATTGTCCACCCATAGAAACCAGATTTTAGTTGTTGAAAGTCACAGGCTACAGTAACCCTGGAGTGACAATCAAAAGTAGTTCATACACAGTGATTACCTTGATTAACCACTACAGTTGAGGTCTCACATGATAAGCATGCAGTCTACAAATTCCAGTTGTCATTTACATGTACAAAGTGTGGAGGATAACACATCATAATCTAAACAAGATACAACAAGCATTACATCTGTATCTTGTTTAATCTCTATCTAACACAATAATTACAACGCAAATGCTCCGATAAACTTTGATGGAGAACCATGGAGATATTTGCAGCATTCAGAAAAGGAAACTACTCCAAGGCCTCCAAATTCTTGTACCTACATACAGATCATATGAAATACACAGACAACACAATAACCAGAATGCAAAGCAAAAGAGATGAGTTGCATGCCACAATTATTCCGAGCTCCACACTTAAGCATACAGAAACTGTGAAATTGTTGGAAATCTTGTTTGAGGAGCCCTTCTACAGCTGAATGCGAATCACATTTCAGTCTTATGAATAATATAACAAGTATAAGGGACCAACCATTAAGGGGGTGGGGTGTCAAAATAACAACAAAATAAGGTCGCATCTGGCAAGTAAATTTGAGATCAGGGCAAGTGATTAAGCCACTTCCAGGGGACCTATGTTAAAAAAAATCTTTAAGGGGCATAACTCTTTGTGGTTCCCAATTTCTACTTCCACTTGGGTTCCTGAACAGTGGTCTGCTTGAACAGTATATTTTAAAATAAATTATTACCTATGGGAATGAAAGTTCATTTCACTTTGTTTACATGTGATGGTAGCCAAGAAATGCAGAAGTCGGTTAAAGGAGGGATAAGTTTCTTTAACAGAATGAAGCTATCTAATCACTTTTGCCAACAGTAGTATGTTCTTCTTTGCTTTGTTAAAGAAACAAGTGTACGAAATATTCCTGAATATTTGACCTCTAATTTGCATTAGTTGGTTGAGGAACATGCTACATAAGACAATTTATTTCAAGAGTATGACTTCAACCCAAACAACATAAATATCAAGTTGGATACCTGACACTGTAGGACTAATGGTATATGAATGCCTCAGATGAATGCTAATGAAGATGACTTACTCTAGCGTTCCTTCTTTGTCCTAAGTATAACTGATACTAGAAACATGTTTTGTACCACAGTCATAAGTTTTAGACTATTCATTTTCACGAAATTATGTGGGACCTGTTTTGCTGAAAAGTTTTGCTGAAAACATGAAAATGAATTTTGGAACTGTAAATGCCCCCTCATTTCAGTTGATGAAATCACTGAAGTTGCATATAAGAAACAGTTCATACTTGATTTGTATCATTCTTGGATGTATCTCCATTGATAAATAGCTTGGTCTAGTTACAAAAGCAGATACTTCACAATTTATGTCCTATGCCTATGTTTGAGGACTGCTGTTTGCATTACCAATAACGCCATCTTTCAGCACACGATAGGCTATACATGGCGGCCAGTATTAATGGTGGAGGAAGAACCCGGGAAAACCCCGGAAAGAACCACTGACCCTCGAGAAGCTACTGGCAAGCTTTCTCACATCCTTGGTAATGTAATTAAGCCTAACAGGGTGAGTGAGTGTGGTAATGCTAAATATCATGTATAGTACATAATAAGTGAAAAACTAAAAACTATTCAATTAAAAACTATCATTTTGATGTTCATGGACAAGCTATTTTGCAGGAAATGTATTTATATGAGCTAAAATAAGCAATCTCGTGTAGATCACATCACTGAGATGGTACTGAGCTACTGCATTGTAATTATTTTGTTGCATGATGACTAAGCAAGATGCAACGAGATTATACCTTTCATATACACTGGACCTTGTATAAAATGCATGTTTCCAACATTACAATGCCATATAATGGGGACTACCATAATGGTCTTCTTCCAGTCAACTTGATCCTTTGACCAACGTTTACACGCAGTTTACACGCATACCTGTAACCCAATGGCTATCAAACTTTCCATATTAGAAGTACAGTTGTGGTCAGTACATATCATAGCAAAGAAAATTCAGAAAAATTTCCACAATATAAAACTATAAAATGACTTATTTGCTTGTTTATATTTTATTTCTTTCCTCTCTTCTTTCATGGCATGTAGTTCTCTAAATAGTAATCTCCCAAAGTTTTTATCTTCAGGTATTATCAGTATTCGTTCTTAACATGTCTACATATAATGAAAAGCATTTGCCATTTGGTACCTATCATAAACCTAATATGCATAAATGGGATATATATTGAATTTGCTTGCAAGTTGGAGAACTATTAAGGTTGTGGTATGCATTATGCATTATCATAAACCTAATATGCATAAATGGGATACATACTGAATTTGCTTGTAAGCTGGAGAACTATTATGGTTGTGATATCCATTACTGTGTGTAAAAAAGCACTTTCTGCAAAGCATTGAAGTATAGTGCAACATGCTTATAGTTGGAGTATACCTCTCCGTTTGTTTGTAACCCCCAACCGATTTAAAAAAAAAATAAAAAACACACATAAGATAAAAGATGCATAGAACTTGGTTTATTTATTGATTTATAATTTCAAACCCAATTATGCGGGGGGGGGGGGGGGGGGGGGGGCTATTGTCTGCGCATTTCATTCCAAAAAGAAATTTTCAGAATGATTGTTGTTGTAGGGTTTAACGCCATTTTTCAGCACACGATAGTAGTGTTGTTCCGATTATCGATTATAATCGATCATCAGTTGGTTGAGCAATCCAATAAGATAATTGATTGTGAAACTCCATCATCAATTATGTGTAAAGGGAGACTACTTTTTAGTTGTATGCAAAGCACAAAGGTTAGTAAAACTCCCAGCCACTAAAGCTGACCTGAAATTTATTAATTCCATTCACAACTACAAATATAAAACCATATGATATTTCATAGGTGCAGAATTTCATAATTATTATTATTACATGTCAGATCAAGTTGTTAAATAGTTTAGTTAATAAATTTAAACACATTTTGATTTCAGTTTTAAATGCAACATTATATGTAGTATTTGTAAACAATGACAAACAAGAAAACCATGTCCTTCTAAACTTAAAATTATAGACATATCACATATGAATGAAAGGATTTTGGGGGATTTAAGCAGTATTTCAGTTGCATATGACTTATCAGCCATAAAAGGTTGCATTCATTTAACAAAGATGTAGAACAAAAAAAACACACAACACAATAGACAAAAATGTAATATTATTATCAGGTTAAAGTATACATGTCATTAAAAGAGATTATTCCTGTAAATTTACTAACATCTTGAACTATTGATCAAAGATATAACTGAATAACAAAAATTAAAATTTACTCTTAGTAATCGATCATAAACAATTATCAGTTGGTTAAGTGGAACCGATTATCGATTATGAATTTCTGACCGCTTCCCATCACTACACGATAGGCTATACATGGCGGCCAGTATTAATGGTGGAGGAAGAAACCGGGAAAACCCTGGAAAGAACCACCGACCCACGAGAAGCTACTGGCAAGCTTTCTCACATACCCACATTGGCTGAATCCGAGACCTGAACCCACGCATAGGTGAGATGGCAGTGATCCATAACGGAGAGCACTTTAGACCACTCGGGACCCCTTTTTCAGAGTGAAAGTGGGCATATTATTTGGATTTTTAACATAGCTTTAACAATTATTCAGTCATATCGCTACGATGTCTGCAGTGTGACAGTTTATTGTGATATCATGCACTTGGACATCATGCCGCAGATATGTAGCATGATGTCCCACCCAGTCACATTATCCTGACACCAGGCCGACCAGTCCTAACACTAACCTCTTAATGCTGAGCGCCAAGCGAGGCAGCTGTTAGTACCGTTTTTGTAAGTCTTTGGTATGACTCAGCCGGGGATCAAACCCATGACCTCCTGCATCCAAGGCGGATCAAGGTGAAAGACTAACCAGACTGCCAGCCATTTCCAGTTCCTGGACAAGTCCTTTTTAGCAAAGGGGTATATGCACGTCTACTCACGTACATACAGCATCTGCTTCTGATATTTACAAAGAAAAAGAATGACAACTACAAATATGCCTTTCAAATGGATTTCACAAGCGGTGTAATTTCTATGTTCAAGTGTGCAAAGGGATATAACTAAATTCTCAATATTATGGTAACTAACGGCATTATCTGGCAGTTACTGAATATGATGAACTACATCACTCTTTATGCTGAGGAAAATAAACTAGCCCATAGTGCATGCAATATGGCACCATGTTAGTATGGAAAGTCCATTAAGCATGAAAGGTTCAGAGGATATCAGCATTGGGGCCACTCTGGTCCTACAATATAAGACACATCACCCGATATTTTTGTTCTGGGAGTGATGGGTCTTACTGCCTAACTAACGGTGCTATGTAGCACGTTTTGATGTTGACTAACAGTGTACAAAAATCAAATTTTCTGGAATATCACACACAACTGGCGACCAATAACGATGCTTTTCTACAAAGTAAAGTTATGTTTTGTCAGACTTTACTTACCCTGATGTCTTTTCTCTAATAAACTGAAATTCCCACAAAAGAAATGGACCCGTTTTCAAGTTTCATTGGCCTACATTTCAGTTGGCTGGAAAGTGATGAAAGCCGGGAATGCCGAAATCAGGTTAAGTTGAAATATTATTCTTTAGCAAAAGGAATAAAAATATATTATGCCAACTGGAACTGTAAGCAACGTTTCGTTTCATTCAGGAAACATATCCCCCACATGAATATATATCGGCATACCTCGACTACCGTCGCACTGCAACAAATTCAAATGTAGTCAACAGAACACGAAAATGTGTCCATTTGCTAGTGTCATATTTTCATTCCGACAGGATAAAGACAGCACAGTAAGTATATTAATTACACATAAATTAGTGGAAGTGTCAATTTAGGCTGCCAAGTGTGTGATATGTTCCTGAAACTTTGATTACTCATTCCGATGTCAACGACATCAGAACAAGCTATACAAGGCCGTTATTTGGATAGTAAAGCATAGCACTAAAACAAAATCATGTGCTATGTCTTGCCAGTGGCGTCACTGGGGGGGTGCGGACCGCACCGGGTGACACCATCAGAGGGGGTGACACCCAAATGACTGTCTATAAAATTTTCGACTTTTGTGCAGGAAGTGTTCCATGTGGGTGACACCATGAGTTACTGTACATGACTGTCTATAAAAAATTTAGAATTTTTGTGCAGGAAGTGTTCCATGGGGGTACACCATGAGTTACTGTACATGACTGTCTATAAAACTTTCGACTTTTGTGCAGGAAGTGTTCCATGGGGGTGACACCATGAGTTACTGTACATGACTGTCTATAAAAATTTAGAATTTTTGTGCAGGAAGTGTTCCATGGGGGTGACACCATGAGTTATTGTACATGACTGTCTATAAAACTTTAGAATTTTTGTGCAGGAAGGAGGTCCATGGGGGTGACATGAGTTACCGCACTGGCTGACACCAACCCTAGTCACGCCACTGTCTTACCACAGAAGTCTGACGTTTTATCAATAAAGTACGGCGAAATCTCTGACAATATGAAATCCCCTTATCGGTAATATAAATAAATTGTCAGAGATTTCGCCGTACTTTATTGATAAAACGTCAAACGTCATACTCCTGTGGTCTTACATTGTAGGTTTAGGTCGCATCCAAAAACGGCAGATTACAGGAACCAAATTTACTTCGTATCGAACCAACCAGCCTTGAACCAAGAAAAATGCATTCTTATGGAATAGAATATTGATTGTGCTCATAAACTTGGCTCCAGAAGATGCTACATACTCAAAATAACATAATTCTTCAATTTTCCTCGTGCTGTTCATAACTTCAATTTTCACATAGCTGCCATTTTCCCGCGATAATAATCCCGCAGGGAATCACTGCCTCGAACTAATTAATAAAGCCCCTTCACTTAACCCTTCATGCGATATTTAAAATGTATGATGCGTAAATTGCAAGGCATAAAGTATTACACGGGGGTAAATTTTAAGTATTATAATTTATTTATCCTATATCTTTGTTTACCAGCATATATACCGAATTAATATTAACACTAGGATCGCGATTCTGGAATCGAAGCTCCGAGTGCACCGTTACGTGCTGTTGGACAGTGAAATATGTCACTTTTCAATGAAGAAAGGTAACATATTAAACATTTATTATCGCCAACCTTACTTCGGCCCATTTGTGTGGCATTTATATGACAAAATAATAATAAAAGTTCCGTTTTAAGATTTTCAAAGTGATCTGACATACTTATGCTGAACTACTTGCAACAACACAAAAACACTTACTCGACACTAACATAGATTTATTAATTTTGTTAGAAACCAGCGGTTTGTGGTTTCGGCAGAGTTCGTATGAAAAATTTGGCGAATATTCAAACTGTCTAAATTCTCCTTCTGATCTAAAATAATGCCAAGAGCAGCAGAGGGGGCGAATCCCACAACTTTTAGAAGCCTCCAAACGCCGAAATAAACCCTTTATAAAACCCACGCTTCATTGTAAACGCAATTGTTGCTGCGTTTTTGGTGTCGTCGTCGTCAGAAGGGACGCCGCCTACAACTTCCAAACGCCGAAATGGAGGGCTCTAACCCTACGCCGTTGTAAACGTAATTGTCGGCGTTGTTGCTGCGTGCGGTTGTCGTCTCCCCCTCTGCTGCTGTGAATTAAAAAATTAAGTTAACAATAATGGCCAACATCGGAGAAGCACATTCCGCTAGACTAGCTCGAGAGCGACTAAAAGCAATAAAAACATTTCTTCCTGTGAGAGATTCTGTAAGACAAAAATTACAAGCGCGGCAAGAAGCACAAGTTGAATTTGCGACAGGTGCAGAACAGTTATTTAAACCCGTTACAACAGCTACTGAGAAAGCTGCGGCGGTCACAGAAAGAGCTTTATTGGGAGATGAAATAGGTATTCTTCCAGTGCTAAAACAAACCACCGAGCAGACTGAAAAAAATTGCTAGAAGAACCAAACAAACAAAAAAACTTTTACAAGATCTTCCAACTGATATAGCTGCAGCTCAACCTCCGCCCACCGCCGAAAAAGGCATTGAAGTCGCCGAAGCTGCTGCATCCAAAGCAGCAAAAGAAAGTGTTGAACTGACTGCAAAATTTGATCCGGATTTTATTAAATTCATTAAGGGCACACCAGAAGCAAAATTACCTGAATTGATATTAGAAGGTTTATATAACAAAGATAAAGTCTTAAACCCAAAATATATTCCACGACTGATGACAATTTTGTTAAATGGGTGTATCGTGTATACTACGACAAAAAAGCGGTCAAATCTAACGATCCAAAATATTCAAGACTTATAAAGACAATGCAGGAGCTTCACAAAGGTACACAACCACAAGGTCCTCCACCCGCCTACTCGCTACAGGATCCTTCCTATCAGCTTCCTTCACCTGTGCAACAAATAAAAGCGTCGCGTGCATCATCACGACAGCGGCTGGCTAGCACGATAATGCACTCACCTGCGTCACTATATAGCGAGGGCACTCTTAAGTATATTAAAGATCCAGAGAATTTTAAAAATCTTGTTTTAACTGGTTACGATGAGAGGGATTCATGGGGGTCCTATCCTGGCATTCTAAAAGACCTTACCAGGGAAAGTTGGTTGTCTACGTTGTATTTTGCCTCCAAGGATTCTCCGATTGATACTCAGGATCCTGAATATAAAAAATTCAGAGGGGAGATCGTACAGGAATTTAAAAAATCGGGCAGTGGTTACGGTGGTACTTGTCCTGATAATATCATTAATGATGTATCACGGTTAGAAGTTCTCATAGGAGGAGCGCGGGCTGGAAACAACTCGCCGGAAATCATTAACGAAGCCACTAATATCTGCCAGAGATTATTTCAAGGTGGTATCATGGATGCTCACATCTACCGAGAACTTATTGATGAGCTCGTCGACAGCGACTAGTTAGATAAATAACTAGTTAAATAAAATGATCGTACACAATTCTCATCGTAGACCAGTTATAGTCAGAGTTGTAAACTCACGACTACCAGTATACAGGATGACAGTAGTTAAGTGGGATACCCTAGGGACAATGGGACTTAGCATTAAAAAGACCCCTGGGACACTCTAGGGACAATGGAAATTTAACATGGAGAAAAATCGTGGGTCACTCTAGGGACAATGGGAATTTAACATAGAGTTTGGGTCTGTCTAGGGACAAGGGAAATTAACATGGGAATAGAGTTTGGGTTTGTCTAGGGACAAGGAGAATTGAATATGGGATTTTTTTTTTATTTTTTTTTTTTTAAAAGTTTTTTTAAAATTTAAATTTAAATTTAAATTTAGAAAAGGGGTAGGCAATGGAAAGGCTATCTCTTTTCGAGAAATATGGCTGGCCCTGAAAAAGGCCTTTGGGTTTATGTTAATATTAATATTAACATAGATGGCATCTGTCACATCTTCTTCTTCTTCTTCTTAAACTCCTTCTAACTACCGGTCCATACACAAGTACCCTCTTGAGACATCCTTGTCTTTCTATGTAAACTCTCCTCATCCATTGACTAGTATCTGTCCTATCAACAACAGTCCACTTGGACCTGACATACATGAGCATGTCCGTCCTAAACATCATGGAAGACACAAGGGTGGATGACTCAACTGTGGTCCACATCTTGAAGCGACGAGAATAGGTGAATCAATGCAGTGAACTGTGCTTATTTATAGGTACAGGAAGGATTGAAACGGATTGAATTCATTCACCAATCCGAACACGCGTTACAAAATTCAGTCAGCTCGCATCCAATCCGAAGAGAGCAGTCTGTGACGTCACGTGGTCTATATAGATTCGTTAGCGCTTGTGTGCAGTCAATCTATGCGACAGTGATTCAACATGAAGGAAACTCAGAAAACGATCCATTGGGATGCACCAGCAGGGGAGACTGCCCAAGGGAACCCGGACTTACTTTCAGAAGAGGTACACTGGGATTTTGTGGATTTTCTTACCTCGCAAGAATTTGTTCCAGAACCTTCGTTACCTTTTCATTACCGCAAGTGGAGAATTTTAGACAGAGACAGAAAGAAGAATTGGAGAAATTTATGCAACGACAAAAGGAAGCGGAACAAGCTTTTCTCCTACAGCAACAGCAACAGCAACAAGAAGAGGTAAGAAAAAAACAACAGCAACAACAGCAAGAAGAAGTAGCAGCAAAGAAACAAGAGGGTGAAAATCAAACGGCTACGGTACTGTTGGACATTTTAGCGGAGTTAAGAAGTCTGAAACAAATGTATCAGACTTCTTTATCACGACCGAAGAGAATACGACCTTCCCGAGCTCAACACGCCAACCCTGTGACTAAGCCTGTCGTACCACCCTTAGTGATTTCAACCCAATCATCAGAAGTAGGCCTTGGCCGTGGCAAAGGCTTAAGGCAGTTAAAGTTGATTGGTTAAACTCACTCCTACACCATAAAGAAAAAAGGCCCTTTTCAGGGCCACCCACATTTCTCGAAAAGAAATACAATTTCAATTTGCCAATAACTCAAAAATAAACCCCACCCATTTTACCCTTATCGTACGTGTCTGTGTATGAGTGCGTGAGTGTAGCTTCTTATTTTAAAATCAAAACTCAAAGACACTTACCTTATATCATTCACGTATTCTTTTATCCATTTTTTTACAATCCAATTCACAATTCACCACAGAACACTTTAATTAAAAGTTCATTGACTTCTTCTTTCTCCTTGTTTAGTCTCTCTGTTTTTTGAATTTCTTCACCGTTTTTACCTCATTTTCTTCCCTTCTTCTTTTCTTCTCCTGTTTCTTTTTCTTCACCTGTCTTCTTTCTTCCTCTTCTTCCTCTGAAGAATCCCTCTCTTCTTCTGAAGAATCCCTCTCTTCTTCTGAAGAATCCTTCTTTTCTTCTGACTCCTCTTGTTTCTTTTTTGGGCAATCTGGAGACCAATGTCCTTTTTCTTTACAATAATAACAGGTATCTTGACTTTTGTCTCTTTTAGTCCCTGTTTTTGTTCTTTTTTGACGGTCTGGACACTCTGAAGACCAATGCCCTTTCTTCTGACAGATATAGCAAGTATCTTGACTTTTATCTCGAAAGGAAGGAGAGTAGTCCGTCGGCTGGTCTGAAGAGAATTTTCTAATGACCCCTCGCAAAGCTCTGACGAAACGTTCCATCTGGGGAGTCTCTTAAATCATTGTGCTCGGCTTGAGAGTGAAATGAATAGTGAAAGGACAAGACACACACCCTTTTTATATACGCTGGTTTGCCAAGACTATAAATTAGTCTGTGGTGTTTAAACTTGAGTCATTTGACGTTTTGCACTCAAGATGAAACGATCCCATTCATTCGAGAAGAAAGAAGAAGAAGAAAGTAAGAGGCAGAAACGTGATCTATCGCCTCGTACCATGGCTGAAATCTTGGCACAAATTCATGCCAGTGATTTTGAAGAGGACATGAGTGAACCAGAATCCGAACCCTCTAAACCAAGTTCACCACCCTTAGTCAACCCTGAAAAGTACTATTCCATTCGAGAGACGGAAAAGCGCTCCTCTAGAAAATTTAGAACCACGGCTTACACCTACACGGTGAAGTTTAAAGATTTCAAGGCCGACGTACCCTTGGAGAAAGCAGAAGGGTTTATCACCGAGATGTGGGATTCTTTGCTCACCTCACTCAAGCGACAATGTCAACCCAAAGAAGACTATCGCTTGACACTATCCATAGATCACGACGGTTTGAAATCCCCTGTTTGGATCGAGTTTAGCAGACCCGCAGAACTAACCCCTTCCAAAGTCATGGACAAGATTCAACACGTACAACAATCTAATGACCAGTTTGACATCACCGATGGTAAAGCCACACTGAAAATGGCTCACGTCTCTCTTCCTCAAGGGACAGGACGCAAAAAGATGTTATTGGTGGACGACCTTCGCAACACCAAAACAAGTCTCGTCCGAATTAACAACCCTCAAGACCAGATGTGCTTAGCCCGTGCCATCGTGGTGGGACGAACCTATGCCAACAAGAACGACACGGTAGAATGGAAAAGAACCTGGGAGAACATTCGAAAATCGAACCGAACCAAACAACGAAACGAAGCAGAACTCCTGTTGCAACAAGCTGGCCTGTCCAAAGACACACCCTGTGGCATTCCTGAGATGCAAAAATTGCAAGATGCCCTAGCTCCACGCTACACCTTGAAAGTGCACCCTCAAGAAATGCGCGGGTCTCTGTTGTTTCGAGGCCAAGACTTTAAGGACGGAAAATACATTCATGTCTATCATCACGATGACCATTTCGATACCATTACCAGTATCACTGGATTCCTGGGATACGGTTATTATTGTGAGAAATGTGATTATGGTTATAACAATCGAGAGCAACACAAGCATTGTGGATTGAAATGCCCAGGATGTTTGGCCTCTCCACCCTGTCTGAGCGAAGAACCAGTGCCTTGTTCAGCTTGTCTGCGTACGTTTGTCAGCCCTGCCTGTTACCAGCAACATCTGAAGACGCAAGGTTCACAGCAGAAATGTGCTTGTCAACTCTTGAGATTGTGCCCAACCTGTGGACAAGGCATACTTACCAACAATGCCAAGGCACACGTATGTCGAGGAAAGAAAAAATGTCACATTTGTCACCACATCGTGGACTTGGAACACGAATGCTACGTGCAAAAATACCAACCCCCACCAGAGTAAGAGGACGGTCACAAGAAGAAAGGCAATTTCATCTTTTTCGATTTCGAATGCATGCAAGAGACTGGCATTCACATCCCTAATTTCTGCGTGGCTCATCGAGCGTGCGAGAAGTGCATTCAAGAACCTATCTTCAGTCATTGCCCTCACTGCAGCAAGATTCCTGGAGGGCGTGAAAAAATCTTTCGGGGACCAAACACGTTAGCCGATTTTGCCCAATGGGTCTTAGACCCCATCGACAAGACGTGGAGCCAAGAGGACATCGAACGTTACGGAGATTGTCATCGTCATGCCACGGTGATGGCTCACAATTTCTCCGGATACGATGGACAGTTTCTTTTGAGGTACTATACGGAACATGGCACCGAACGTCCTAAAGTGATTTTGAACGGAGCCAAAATCATTTTCATGCAAGTGGGACAAGTACAGTTTAAAGATTCGATGAGTTACTTGGCCATGCCTTTGAGCCGAATGCCTAAAACGTTTGGAATGACAGAAATGCCTAAAGGGTACTTTCCACACTTTTTCAATACGGAAGCCAATCAACATGCTGTTCTACCCCATTTGCCTGAGGCTCACTATTACGACCCCGACAACATGCGTACCGAACAACGAGAAGCTTTCTACGCTTGGTACCAAGCTCACGCCTCCGACCCTTTCGACTTTCAGGAAGAAATGTTAAAGTATTGTCGTTCCGACGTGGACATTTTACGGCGTTGCTGTGGAAAATTTTGAGAACTGTTCATGGAACACGGAGGGGTCGAGCCTTTGAAAGAAGCTTGCACCATTGCCAAAGCGTGTTCCTTAGTGTACCGCCAACGATTCATGCCTGAAAACACCGTGGCTGTCATCAGTCCTCAAACGACCCACTATGTCAAGCGTCAATACTCGGTCAAAGCCCTACGTTGGTTACATTACTTGTGCGACAAGGAAGACAAATGGATTCAGCATGCCCGCAACGGAGGAGGCGAAAAGACCATCGGAACGTATTCGGTCGATGGCTGGGACTTAGAAAACCCCAAGATCGTGTACGAGTTTAACGGTTGCTTATTTCACGGATGTCCCGTCTGTTACCCTGACCGTGGCACTAAAAATCAGTTTTTGCAACGAACCATGGAAGACTTGTACCAGGACACTTGTCAGCGACGCCTAAAGTTAGAACAGCAAGGATACCAAGTGGTGGAAATGTGGGAACACGAGTACGATCACCGTTTGAAAACCGATCCCGAGTTTAAACGCCTCGTGGAAAGTTACCAGTTCATGGACCCGCTGAACCCGAGGGATAGTTTGTACGGAGGAAGGACCAATGCCACCTGTTTGCTGTACCAAGCCGACGAAGAGAAAGGAGAAGAAATCAAATACTTGGACGTGTGTTCGCTGTATCCCTACGTGTGCAAATATTGTCGCTTTCCTGTAGGGCACCCACAATTGTTCACGGAACACATCCACCTGAAAAACATTCGACAATACGAAGGCTTGATCAAGTGTAAAGTTTTGCCTCCCACGAACCTATACCATCCCGTCTTACCTCACCATTGTCAAGGCAAACTGATGTTTCCATTGTGCCGTACTTGTGCCGAAACGTGCAACCAGGACCAACGTTGCCATCACAGCCAGGAAGAACGTGCCTTGACGGGAACCTGGGTCAGCGTGGAATTGTTCAAAGCTCTGGACATGGGATACCAACTATTAGAAGTGTACGAAATTTGCCACTTTCCCAAGACACAACAGTACCACAAGGGTGACCCTACTCAGAAAGGCATTTTCGCCGACTACGTGGATGCCTTTTTCAAACTGAAACAAGAAGCCAGCGGCTATCCTTCCTGGTGTCACACTCCCGAAGACCAAATACAATTCAAAGAGAAATACTACGCACAAGAAGGCATCTCTTTAGACCATATCGAAAAAAACGATGGCAGGCGATCGTTTGCCAAAGTGATGTTAAATTGCTTGTGGGGTAAAATGGCACAACGACCGTGTTTACCCAAGACGGAATATTTGACAGAACCTTCCCGCTACTTCCAGATGATTCACGACAAAACCAAATACATGAAACACGTGGACGTCGTTCGAGAGGATTTGATCTTAGTCAATTACGAAGAAGATCTGGACTTTGTACAAGACGACCCTTTTGGAAATGTCATCATTGCGGCTTACGTGACAGCTCATGCTCGCTTAAAATTGTACGAAGCTTTAGAACTGTTAGAAGAACGCGTCCTGTACTTTGACACGGACAGTTGCATTTACATCCATCACCCGATTCAACAGCACCCTGACATCGAAGGACACCGTTTAGGAGCCTGGACAGACGAGTATCCCGACGACAAGATTCTAAGTTTCGTCAGTGGTGGTCCCAAAAATTACGGCTACGAATACCGGGACAAACAAGGAGAAGTGCACACGACGTGCAAAGTGAAAGGACTGACTCTGAATCATCGTACCAGTCGAGTGGTCAACTTTGGGATATTGAAAGAAGCCTTGCAATCGAGAGAGGATGGAAACTTTAAAGTGACCACCTATCAACCGAACAAGACTGTACGTTTACCCACTCACCACATCGTCAGTCGACCCTTGGAAAAAGTCTATCAAATTGTATACCAGAAGCGAGTGCGACTTCCCAATCACTTCACCTTACCGTACGGTCACGTCGGTATTGGTCTGTATATGAAAAGGAACCCTAGGCAAGATCGATAGTTCATTGTTCATTGAAGTAACTTACCATGTCGTTGACGAAGAAGAAACCAGATTGGTTAGGAGTCCAATGTTGGACATCACCGATACCAGGGTTTTGAGGCTTGGACACAAGAGGTGGCCCAGTATGCACGAGAGTTATTCAAGGAAAAAAGTTACTTTTCAACCTGTGTTAGTGACGGTGCCAGACGAACCCGTCACCCAGGACGGGACTGTCGTGGACAGGCCTGAAAGACCCTTTCGGGAGGACACTTGTGTGACCTTACCCCTACTATAGAACTGGTTAGAACTTTACCCAAAACATGTTGTACAGACACTTGTGTTTATTCCACGTTCATGGTTATCATGTGCCTTTTATTCTTGTACTTAAGCCTTTGGCTTTTATGCATTTTTGTCTTTCGTATTCATGTTTGAAACATTCAATAAACGTGTTCTGAAAAAGTATATAAACTCTTGTCTTGTTTGTTTTTTCGTGTCACAAGTGACATTTCTCACACCATGGCTACCTCTGCTGTCTCTGCTCCCTCTTCCTCTACTGTCAAAGTCATCGACGAACACTTAGATCGTGCCAGTTGGGAGGCTTTGTATCTTCGCCATCCCTTTAACATGCTCATTGCTGGACCTAGCGGTTCAGGCAAAACCGAATTCGTCAAACGTTTGATCGAACATAAACATCATTTGATCGATCGACCCCATCAACGAGTGGCAATCGGCGTACAGCCTCTTGCGAGAAAGTCAAGGCGATTCCATCGTGTTTGTGGAAGGCATTCCTAAAGAAGACGACGGCATCGTCTCTGACTCCCGTCTAACCCATTTGGTCATTTTCGACGACATGTTAGGAGAAGACGAAGAAGAAATTAAACTGTGGTTCACGCGCAAAGGGCATCACCGTAATGCCAGTGTCGTTTACATCACCCAAAATTTGTTTCAACAAAGTAAAGCCCATCGCACCATTAGTCTCAATGCGCATTACGTGGTCTTGTTTAAAAGCCCTCGAGATAAATCGCAAGTGCAAGTCTTAGCCAAACAGTTAGGAACGCCTTGGCTGACTCAGGCGTACGACGATGCCACTCAAACTCCACACGCCTATTTACTCGTCGATTTGAAACCTACGACTCCCGATGATTTGCGATTTCGTACCCACTTGTTTCACCACTGGTGCCAAGACGGAGGACCTGTCCTGTACACGTCTCCGTCCTCGACTTCATTTCACTCCCCATAAAAAAATCTATAAAAACCTCAGACCCTTTTTTCGTCTGTCTCACTCTCAGTGCGAACATGACGTCCCTTCAGTCGCATCTTCCCGTCAAATTGATTCGTGCCTTGTATGGCATCAGTCGAGAAAAAGATCCACAAACACGAGCTCGTGTCTTAGAAGCTAGTCTCAAAGAAGTCTTACGATGGTTCACGGTGACAGCACGTCAATTACTCCAAGGAATCATTCAGATTCCTCATCAAACCCAACGCTTTTTCGATCGAAACAAAGTCGCTTTGGTCCAACTGGCCGATCCCCGCATCGACACTCAAACCAAAAAACAAATCATTTTGAAACCTGGAGGGAGCGGTACTCTAGGAGGGGTCATCATTCGCTCACTCTTAAGATGGGATCCTAATGCCCCCAAAGTTATCCCCAAGACAAAATTCCAACGAAGCCCCAAGAAGAAAAAGACCAGGTCCCCAAGGAGAACTTCTCCAGTGGCAGGACCCTCCTCTGACCAGACACCACCCCGGAAAAAGAAAAGAAGCCCCCAGAAAAAGAAAAGTCCACAGAAAACTAGTCGCAAGAGAGGCACTTCGGCCAGGACGCAACCTTACACTCGCAAACCACGACCTGCCACGGCGGTGACTGCGTCTCCGGCAGCTTCACGTTTGTCCACTTTTCCGTTAATGACACCCAGAACTGAAGAGTACTTGGAGACGTTGATCACACCAAGAACTTCTCCGTTGATGACCCCCAAAAGAACTTCCCCAGTGGCAGGACCTTCCAATTTAGTGCCAGTGGCTGCTGCTCACAAAGTACCTTCTCCCAAAATCAAAGTTCAAGAAAGATCGGGCATGTTACAAAGTTTGCTGGATTTGTCCAAGCAAGAACTGGCTCGATTTAGTCCGTTACGTACCCCTGCACGACGTGTCATGCCTGTCCTCAAACTAATACGACGTAAAGACAATCAGTGGCGACGCGTTCCAGTATAAAAAAGGCCTGTGACCAAGTCGGGTATCAGTGTTTTTTTTTGGTGCTCCTGAAGACTCAAAGATGTCACCCTCCAGAAAACCCCAAGGAAAGAAAAGGAAAGGACTGCCACCACGTTTAGCCAAACATGGGGACATGTTATCTGTCCTGTCCAAAGCTTCTCCACCCCTACGAAAAAAACTCATTCAAACAGCCTCCAAAGAGGTCATCGATACCGTGTGCGAATGTTGTTTGAACGTTTTGAAAGGCACGATCCCTTTGTCCAAACACCAGAAACAATGCTTAGGCAAACATCGTCACGTTCTTCGCCAAATGGTTCAAAAGAAAATTCCCATTCGTCAAAAAAAGAAGATGTTAGTGCAACGTGGAGGTATTTTACCTCTCTTGTTAGGCCCCATACTGAAAGGAGTCTTGGGAACCATGTTGGGAGGACTGGTGGGAGCAAGATAAAAAGGCCTCGGAAGTTCCAAGATCTCAGAATCGACCCCTGACAACCCCATGGAAGGACGAAAACTAGCTTTAGTACCTTACAAACGATGGATGGAATACCATCGGTGTCAAGAACAACACACCCCGCATTTACCTCCCAATCCCCATTTGAGCGAGATGTCCCAGTTACAACATGAATTGCAGTCCTTGATGGATCGCCAAGATTTGTCCGAAACAGAAAAATCGCAAAAGTACGGTCAACTCTTGCAACGACTGCAACTCTTTCACCAGAAAGCTTTAGACGAAACAGCTCTACCCACTCTGAAAGATTTTAAGACCTTGATGAAAAGTCCAGCACCATCACCAGTACCAGTACCAGTACCACCAGTACCCGTGACCAAGACAGAAAAAGGAGAAGAAGAGGAAGGGTTTCAAACTCCACCAGAAAAAGTACGCAAGTTAACAACACCACCTACCTCCAGAATTGGATGGATTAAAAAGATGATGGCCACCCCTTCTTCCTCACAAGAGAAAAAGAAAGTGAAGACAGAAGTGAAGACAGAAGTGAAACAAGAACCGATATCCCCCGCTCAGACATCCTTCTCCTCTTCGACACCTATTGCTGGCCGCACACGCAAAGCATTGCAATCCAAGAAAATACCCCAAGAGAAAAAGAGTAGCCTCCTCCAAGAGTGGGTGTCTTATTAACACACCAACCAACACACCAAAAATGGAAAAAGTCTTAGCCAGCATTTACTACGATCCCTCCCATCCTGCAGGTTACGCAGGAGTTCAAAAATTGTATCGTGCTGCCAAAACGCAACTGAAAAGTCTCCGTTTACCTCAAGTGCAACGATGGTTACAAGAACAAGCTACCTACACTTTACACAAACCCATTCGACGCAAGTTTGCCAGAAGTCGCACCCGAGTGGAAGGCATCGATCATCAATGGCAAGCCGATTTAGCCGATGTCTCTCATTTGGCCAGCTACAATCGTGGCTACAAATATTTGTTTTGTGTCATCGACGTCTTTTCCAAATTTGCCTGGGTCGTGCCCTTGACTTCCAAATCGAGCAGCGAGTTAGTGCGAGCCCTGCAACGGGTGTTGAAACAAAGCGGTCGTCACCCTCTTCGATGGCAAACGGACAAAGGCACCGAATTTCTGAACCAAGCTTTCCAAAAAGAATTAAAGAAACGTGACATTCATTTTTTTACCACCGAGAATCCCGAAACCAAAGCCAAATTCGTGGAACGTTTTCAACGCACTTTGAAAGAACGCATGTGGAAATATTTTACGCATCACCACACTCTGAAGTACATCGACATCTTACCGCACCTGGTGCAAGCGTACAACCAATCTTACCATCGAAGCATCGGACGTGCCCCGCAAGACGTGACTCCCGACAACGAAGTGTTGGTGTTTGAGCGTCTGTTTGGTACGTCCCCGACGAGGGCTGTCCCCAAGAAAAGTGGAATGTTGGCCGTAGGAGATTGGGTGCGCATTGGCAAAACCAAACGCACTTTCGACAAAGGTTACTTACCTAACTGGACGACCGAATTGTTTCGCGTCACTGGACGAGTGCATGGCCGTCATCCTGCCGTCTATAAATTGGAAGACATGAACGGAGAAGTGCTCAAAGGAACGTTTTATTTGCCCGAGTTACAACGTGTCACCAAAAAAGAAGACGACGTGTACGACATCGAAAGCATTCTCGAACGCAGAACCCGTAAAGTGGGCAAACGACGTGTCAAAGAAGTCAAAGTACGTTGGAAAGGATATCCACCCAGTTTCGATTCTTGGATCGACGCTTCGCAAGTCATCGACTATAAAAAGAAGTGACCATCATGCCCTTTCACACAGCAGACGCAGCTACGTCGACCACTCCTCCTTCACCTAGTTCTTCTGTGCAAGATTTACAAAAACAACCCTTGTGGGTGTGGTGTGGAGAAAGTGTGCCTAAAACGCAAATAGTCTTTTTCTGCCAAATCTTCGTGGTGTATTGTGTCATCGGGGCAGCCATCGCCAATTTGAGTTTGCAACAAGGAGACAAACAATTGTGGACCATTTTATTGAGCAGTTGCATCGGTTACCTGCTTCCCAATCCCTCCCTGAAATTCACCTCGAACGGGAACCCCGGGAACCTTGTGTCCAGTGCCAGTGCCAGTCACCACTTCAACCACAACCAGAACCCCATTTTAGACGGAGACACGCCTCTGACGTCCAGTAATATCCCCTCGGACAGCCACAGAACTCTGGAATTATGAGTCACCAAAACCAATTTTACTTAACCTTACCCAGTGACAGTTCCATGGAGGTGTTTCCCAAGAACACGTTGTGCTGTTACACGGCCAAATTACCTCAAGCCATCCAGTTAGATCACGAAGCCCATTGGGAAGTGGCTTTAGTAGAAATGATTCACCCGACCCAAGTCCTCAATGTCCTTCCCAATCAAAATTTTTTTGATGTGGAAGTTCATGACGAGCAAATGCAACAGTGGATGGATAGCAATGTCAAATATGACAAGAAAACCCGTACACAAAATCAAAAGTACACCACCTATCACTTGTTCATTCCCCCAGGCTATTATTTTAGTGGTCAACATTTGGTCAGCACCATAACCTCCAGGTTTAATGTCGTGTTTCTGAAAGCTTTGGAGCATGTCAACAAAAGTGTCACCATGGAGAACCACAAAGCAGCTCGTCGCTTCTTGATGAAATTTGAACGGAGTAAAATCATGTCCATTTTATTTTGTCCTGAATTGTTTGACATGTTGGGCGGAGACATGGACATGAGAAAGACCATGATCAAGAAAAACGAATTACCCATCGTTTACGACAACGAGTCTTTTAGCAAGTTATTTCGTGCCCCGGTAGAACTGACCAAGGACTGAATTTGATGTTTGTGTACTCCGATGTGGTGGAGTATAACGTGGTGGGACACACCTCCGTACCGTTACTGCGTGTCATTCCTTTCAAAGTAGATTCTGCCAATGGCGCTGACGAGGAAGGTGGAAACACTTACCACGTCCACCGCGAATTTGTACATCCTCACTATTTGCCTGTCAGTAAGTCGTATTTGGACACGGTCAACATTGCTATAAAAGGAGATCTGGGACAAAATATTCCATTCACCAAAGGAAAAGTCACGGTGAAACTCCATTTTCGAAAACGGTTCTCTCACGACTCGTAAGTAAGTCATGTATCCAGTGTACCGAGGGGTTGCTCGACAGCGAGGACACGGCTTAGGAGATATGTTAAAATCGGCCTTTCGTTCGGTGGCCCCGGTGTTGAAACCGATGGTGACACGCGGATTGCACGCATTGAAAGATGCGGCACTGACGCAAGGCAAAGAATTTCTCCAAAATGTCATCATCGACAAACAAAACCCTAAAGAAGCCTTCATGAGGGCAGGCAAAAATGTCTTGCTGCAAACGGGCAAAGACATTTTAGGCCAACGAGAAACACCTATAAATGCCCTGCACGCTACCGAGTCAGGCATTCAGCAAGGACAAGGCAGAAAGAGACGACGAAGAAAACACCCTTTCACCAGACTTCAAGCGAGAAAGGCCAAGAAAAGAAGAACCGTTCGAGACTTAGACGTTTTCGATTATTGAGAAAAGAGACAAAAAATTGATGCACCGAGAATCTTGCGCTTGTTCCAAGACGGAACTGGACCTGTTTGCCATGCCCCCCACGATGATGACGATGCAAGAATCCCAGTGGGTGGAATTTCACCCCGTCTCCTCACTGACCGATTCCGCTACCATCGAGTTTTAAATCAAAGGACAGCCCGAAGATTACATCGATCTGAACAGCAGTTACTTGTACCTGAAAGTCAAAATTCTAGATAAGACTGGAGGTGCTATAGACGATGAAGCAGTAGCTCCCGTCAACAATTTCATGCATTCCTTGTTCAGTGGAGTGGACTTGTACTTGAATAACAAACTGGTCAGTAGCAGCATGGATACTTACCCTTATCGTGCCTACCTGGAAAATCTCTTGACGTACGGAATAGATGCCAAGAACACTCATCTCAATGCCTGTGTGGTATGGGAAGCTGACGAACCTACCAAGTTTGAAATATTGGAAACTGATGAAAAGAAAGACAACAATGATGGATTTGTAGAACGAAGAAAGAGAATCACGGGAGCCAACACAAGTTTAGAACTGATGGATCGTTTGCATTTGGGCATGTGGTTGCAAGAAAAGTATTTGCTGAACGGGGTGGATGTCCGTCTGAGACTGAATGGTAGCAGTGCCGCTTTCCATTTGATGGCTGATAGTGACGGTTACAAAACCAAAATCCTAGAAGCCAGACTCTACATACGCCGTATGGAAGTGTTACCTAAAGTGGGAAACGACATCAGTCAGACGTTGAGCAGAACGACCGCCAAGTATCCCATACGACGCGTGGAAATGAAAACCTTCACCATTCCCAAGGGACAGCGATCCATGATCGAAGATCATCTGTTCCAAGGACAGTTACCCAAACGTTTGATCGTTGGTATCGTCGAGAATACAGCCTTCAACGGAGCTGCCGAAAAAAATCCTTTCTACTTTCAACACTTTGGCGTGTCCAAAATCGAAGTCAGTCGCGATGGCAAGACCTTGTGTACCCGACCTTTCGAACCTGACTTTACCAAGAAGAATTACTTGAGATCGTACTTGTCCCTGTACGAAGCCACCAGACAGTTAGGAACCAATACCAGTCACGGTATTACGTACGAGGATTATGCAGGAGGCTACGCTTTGTGGGCTTTCGATTTCACTCCAGACCAAGGCAGCGACGAGGGACATTTCCACCCTATAAAATCCGGCCAGATTCGTGTGGAAATTCAGTTTAAAGACCGAGACCCTGATGAAACGGTGAACGTCATCCTGTATGCAGAATTCGATAATACCATAGAAATCAACAGTTTGAGAGAAGTCATCCTAGATTACTAGAAACCATGGAAGACTGTTATCCCTCTTTACCTAGTGGAGAAACTTTTAGTGTTGCATTGTTGTTAAAAAATGTTAGAGTTGTTGTTGTTTAGTGTTAAGTGATTTTTGAATAAAAAATGTTGTGTTTTGAAAAAATTGTTTGATGCTATATTGTTGGATTATTGTTAAAAATGTTAGAATTGTTGTTTAGTGTTAAGTGATTTTTGAATAAAAAATGTTGTGCTTTGAAAAAAATGCCTTTGTCTTTTGTTTAGCTATAAGAATGTTGGATTGATGCTCTTTCATTTCTTACTATCCCTCTCATGACACTCACTAAACGTTGCGACTCAAAAACCGTGTGGGGGATGTTTTCCTTCACGTCCGCGCTTTGACTTTAAGAAACGGGGTTGTTTCCAGTCTAACCATCCATTGTCGACTCATCCTCCTAAGAAGATGTGCTCCAAACTAGCTAAACTCAACGAAGCCTACGTGAATTTGCATAGGGTCAGACACAGTCTGATACCGAAGCCAGAAGAAATAGAGAATGTGAGAATGTTAAAAATCACTGAAGACCTGATAGAAGAGCTCTTCAGAGAAGAAATGAACAGGGAAAAAGAAGAATGGACAGAGAAGTACAGACTTCAGAGACAGCAGCAACAGCAGCAACAACAACAACAACAACAGCAGCAGCAACCTGATCCTGACAGAGGCTTTCTCGATTGTCGTATCGACACCAAAGAGTTCTTCTTTTCTTTCCGAAGAAGCAGACCTATCGCCAGAAAGTCTATCCTCAGAGGACATCGCATTCTTAGAAACTAAAAAAAGAATGCCATAGCAAACAAAAAAACAGCCCTTTTCAGGGCTACCCCAATACTCTAGAAAAGAAATAACGATCGATTTGCCAATGTGTGTAGGTAGAGTAATGTGAAAATAAACACTAACTCTTTTTTAAAAAATGTGAGGGTATGTGTTTGTGTGTTAGTAAGTGCTTAAGTAAGTTGGTATGAATAGTAGATTAAAATCATGTTTTTTGGTGTTTGAGGTGTATATTTGGAGTTAGATTGGATTGCTTTGCGTATGTGGATAGTCTAATGAAGTGATTTATAAAAAATTTTAAAATAGTGATGGGTAGCATAAAAAAGTGAGTGAGTGTTTCTTTTAGGTCCGCGCGTTGTCGTTTTTGGTCATGATGTAGGTAACATCAATTTTATGTTTTTTAAGGGGATGTTTTCCTTCACGTCCGCGCATTCACTATAAATTGAAACTCGCTGGGCAGTCTAGCTACCCTTGTTGAGTGATCAACACCAAAAATGAACACGAGACTGTCTAAACTGTTGGAACTTCATGTGCATCTGGAATATGCCAGGCGCCTGTTGAATGAACTGGCCGCGGAAGCCATTGTGGAGGAGGGAAAGATAAGAGAGGAGGAGGAAAGAAGAAAAAAAGAAGAGGAGGAGAGAAGATATAAAGAAGAAGAAGAAGAGGAAAGAAGATACAAAGAGGAGGAGAGAAGAAACAAAGAAGAGGAGGAGGAGAAGGAAAAGAAGAGAAGAAGAATAAATTTCAGAATCCCAGAGAGCGAAAATTGGGATTCTGAAGCGATATATCCTGCCTCTGCTCTCTCCCCCAAAAAAGTAAAAAGTAACTGGGGGATAAGATGTGTATGTGGCGCCAGGCCTGGAAGGTGCCACCATTAACCAGGTGTCCATAAAGTTCCAAAAAAACAGCCCTTTTCAGGGCTACCCAATACTCTAGAAAAGAAATAACCATCAATTTGCCAATGTGTAGGTAGAGTAGTGTGAATATAAACACTAACTCTTTTCTAAGATAGTGTGAGGGTATGTGTTTGTGTGTTGATGCTTGTAAGAGCTAAGGTATGTTTGTGTGAATAGTAGATTATGGGTTTCTTTATTGTTTCTTAGCGTATGTGGAGAGTATAGTTTGGGTTTTGTAACCGCTCACGTACGATTGTGTGGATAGTAGATTATGGATTTTGTTTATTGTTTCTTAGCGTATGTGGAGAGTATAGTTTGGGTTTTGTAACCGCTCACGTACGATTGTGTGGATAGTAGATTATGGATTTGTTTATTGTTTCTTAGCGTATGTGTTTGTGTGTTTGTGTTTTTGTGTTTGTGTTTGTACCCCCTTACGTACGATTGTGTGGATAGTAGATTATGGATTTGTTTATCGTTTCTTAGCGTATGTGTTTGTGTGTTTGTGTTTGTGTGTTTGTGTTTGTACCCGCTCACGTACGATTGTGTGGATAGTAGATTATGGATTTGTTTATTGTTTCTTAGCGTATGTGTTTGTGTATTTGTGTTTGTGTGTTTGTGTTTGTGTGTTTGTGTTTGTACCCGCTCACGTAAGATTGTGTGGATAGTAGATTATGGATTTGTTTATTGTTTCTTAGCGTATGTGTTTGTGTATTTGTGTTTGTGTGTTTGTGTTTGTGTGTTTGTGTTTGTGTGTTTGTGTTTGTACCCGCTCATGTACGATTGTGTGGATAGTAGATTATGGATTTGTTTATTGTTTCTTAGCGTATGTGTTTGTGTATTTGTGTTTGTGTGTTTGTGTTTGTACCCGCTCATTGAGTCATCCACCCTTGTGTCTTCCATGATGTTTAGGACGGACATGCTCATGTATGTCAGGTCCAAGTGGACTGTTGTTGATAGGACAGATACTAGTCAATGGATGAGGAGAGTTTACATAGAAAGACAAGGATGTCTCAAGAGGGTACTTGTGTATGGACCGGTAGTTAGAAGGAGTTTAAGAAGAAGAAGAAGAAGATGTGACAGATGCCATCTATGTTAATATTAATATTAACATAAACCCAAAGGCCCTTTTCAGGGCCAGCCATATTTCTCGAAAAGAGATAGCCTTTCCATTGCCTACCCCTTTTCTAAATTTAAATTTAAATTTAAATTTTAAAAAAACTTTAAAAAAAAAAAAAATTAAAAAAAAATCCCATATTCAATTCTCCTTGTCCCTAGACAAACCCAAAGTCTATTCCCATGTTAATTTCCCTTGTCCCTAGACAGACCCAAACTCTATGTTAAATTCCCATTGTCCCTAGAGTGACCCACGATTTTTCTCCATGTTAAATTTCCATTGTCCCTAGAGTGTCCCAGGGGTCTTTTTAATGCTAAGTCCCATTGTCCCTAGGGTATCCCACTTAACTACTGATGACTTATGGAAATGGATTCGGCGATGTTGTTCGGGGTTTATTCACGGGGATGGCACCTAAAGCAATACCAATCGCAAAACAATTATCAATGAAAGCTATGGATGTTATCAGGGATAAAGCTACTAGCGCTGTTGGTAGCGCTGCCGGTAAAGCATTCCTGGCAATCAAGGACAGATTAGCACGATTAATACGCAGAAAACCTCCACCGGTAAAATTACCAGCCACCGCAGACATGCCTACAAATGTTAGTAAAGTAATAAACGAAGCCACAAATCAAAAACTGGCAGCGCTGATAAATCTTGAACAAATAAACACAAGTTTGGTGGCGGGAAGTGGTCTTCGTTTTAGACGATAACTTCTATAATAAAATGTTTAAACGGGAATCCGACACAGCATTCGACATACACGAGCCAGTCTCTAAAAATGAATTAGTGCGTGATTATCAGTATTATTCTTATGACGCACGAAACCCAAATCAACGAGGACGAATTGAGTTACAGGTTCAGGATACAAGTAGATATTTCTTGCCCGCTGAAGCATTTATTGAAGTGGAAGGTGAAATTATAAAAACACATAACACAGAATACGGGGATGCGTTTAAAATCGGTTTTGTCAATAACGGAATTATGGCCTTGTTTAGTAGCGCCATATATATGATTGATGGAAAAAATATCGAATCGATTCAAAATGATGTTGATGTTGCTACAACAATAATTGGTCTAGCAAGATATTCTGATGATTATACAAGATCAGCTGGTCCATCAATGATGTTTGCCAAGGACACTTCTAATCATCCTGACAGTGATCAGTACAATATTAGACGACCAAGAAACTTTGGCAACACCGCTGACGCTCATGTGGCGCCGGTGGTCCATGGCGCTAATGCAAACTTTAATTTAGGTTTTTATACGCGTAAATTAATGCTGAAAACAAATAGTAGAAAATTTTCTTGTGCGATTCCGCTGTCGCATATCTTTGGATTTTGCCGAGATGTCAGAAAGGTAATTTTCGTAGCAAAACATACGGTCGTGCTTATTAGAAAAAATGACGATAATGATGCTTTATGGCGAGAAGCTGGTGGTGCTGGTGATGTTGGTAAAGTATTAATGACAAAACTATCACTGTGGATGCCGGTAATGAATCCTGCAATTACTGAAGAACAGCGACTGCTTTCTTTTATGGATCAGGGTGGTAAATCGTTGTTATCATGGCTTACAATAACCACAGATAGTATTCAAAAGTACCAATAACGGTTTATTTGCATGGCATATAGCATCACAGCAGGGGGTTTCCGCGCCGCGACATATTTTTATTGCTCTTCAAAATGCTGCACGAGTAAACTCACAAACACATTCGCATATGATATTTGATCGACTTGGTATCACTGACGTTTCTCTGAGAATAAACGGACATCAAGAACCGTCTGAGAACATACTGTTAAATTTTGATAATAATCATGTTGCACGTGTATATATATCAGCGATTGGCGAAATATCTAGCGCGTGATCTAAATATCGATACTGGTTTGCAAATATCACAATTGGATTTTATATCTAATTATCCAATCTATTACTTCTCGTTAGAGCATCTTGATTTAACTAGACAGTCTGTCGTTGATATACACTTTCGGGCTACCGTGAATAGAAATGTGGCTGAAGATGCTAATTACAGAGCAATCGCTGTTATGCTTTCTGATGAAACAATGTTACTTGAAGGTGCTGGCGGCCGAATGAGAGTCATTGATGCAACAGTAGAAAACTTATAGTTTTCCGAAAACATGTGAGCAATTAGATCAATCACAAAATTATAAGAAATGTCATACAGTCACGTTAATGTCACTCTGACTCCTGGTCAGGCTAAGAAATTACAATCGAAGAACGCGAGCATACGTGGGACAAAAATAACACTAAAACATGATCAAATCCCTAATGGCGGTCCAAACAAACTGTCATTGACTAAAACACAACTTAATCATTTTAATAAGGCAAAGAAAGCAGCGACTGGGATTCAGCTTGATTTCTCTCCTGCAGCTGTCAAGAACATGGTTAAAACCGGCGGTATATTTCCTCTTCTCGCGACAATACCAGCGTTGATAGCTGCTGCCGCCCCAGCTGTTGACAAAGCCTCCGCGTTAGGAGCTGTTGGAACCGCTGCTGGAATGGCACTAAAGAAAGCCACTGGGCGAGGATACCAAAAAAAAGGACGCGGGCTAAGACTTCCAGGAACTCCACCATCATGGTACCCAAAACGGTTCTGAAAACCACTCCGATGTCCAATTTTGATTTGCTCGATGCTGTTAAACAATTATATATAAAAAATTTCAGAGGCGTCTTTATGAGAGATCATTTACCACGACAACCGAATAATCCAGAAACCGGAATTATTAATCTTGATAACAGCGATGGTCCAGGAACTCACTGGGTTGCTTACGCGATCGATCCACGTGGAATTATCTATTTTGATTCGTATGGGTTAGCACCGCCAGCTGAATTTCTCGAATATACAAAAGACGTCCCCGTGTCAAAGACAACGACAAAAGTGTGGTACTCAACTCTACCAACACAAACATTAACCGATCCTCCGATATGTGGCCAGCAAGTATTAAATGTTCTTGATGCGATATCAGCGTCAACCAAACCACCTCACAAACTCGTGCACGAGTATACCACGGGTCGATTTAAAGTTTCCTATTAAATAATGGTTGATATTTACGGAAGATCTCTTCTCAACAGAAAAGTGAAGCGCGCCGACGTGGATTTATCAAAATATGCAACCAAGGATGAAATCGATAATCTTTTAAGTCTGACCGGGATAGACCCAGATGAGGTTGTTATTTTTCAGGACCGACACGGAAAACTAAAAACCAGTGATATCAAATGGCATGAAATAATTCGTAGGGTTATTGGAGCTACTCCGGGTAACATCCCTGTCTTCAATGATAGCGGAAAAATCAGAGATTCGCTGATATCAATCGCGGTGTTGCGAGATGATATGCAGAAAGTTGCAGTAAAAAAGACCGGTGATACAATGACAGGTGAACTCAGCATGAACGGAAACAAAATAACCGTGCTGAGAGATCCAACATCGTCGGAAGATGCCGCAAACAAACAATATGTTGACGCCATTGACGGTAAACTAACAACGTAGCGGGCCGAGTATGATGTTCATGTAAACGCGTTTACAAATCTCCGTAGAAACTTTAGAAAAACCGATGAGGCCACAGATAAGTTCTTTTGAACTCCTCTCGTCATCGATATGAAGCTTTCTGATATCAAGACCAACATTGAAACGATCAAACAAACACAGCAAGATATCGTAACGGGGATTCCTGATTTGGTTAACAAAACCAGTTTGATTAAAATTCCATCTGGAGTTACTCCCGGGCATATCACCAACATAGTATACGCGGTATCATCTGGATTTGCAACATGGTCTCGACAAAATAATACTATCAAATATACAGCAACAGTCGCTGGCATGCACAGACTGTCTGTGTTCAGTGCCGCTAAATTTGAGATCTTCACAACATATCCCTGGAGACATTCCACTGACAAGTATTCCGGGGTTGTAACTATCATATTAAACAAGGGAACCGAAGAAACATTTATACTGGAATCCGCCGACAAGAAATTAACCGCAACATCTTACTGGTGGTGTTTGGAATTTGTAGCTGAAACGCCTCAATTGGCTACTGCGCAAAATAAATAAAATGGCATCGGATGCGCAACAATACAGATATGATCAAGTACGCGAATGGCAATCAGAGTTAAAAAAAATACCATCAACGAATACACAGCAAAGGTAAAAAAAATTACAAGCGACGTGTAACCATGTTAGACACAATAGTGTATTCAGTGTCCGCGATAGTTGCATCTACGGGAGTATTATTATCAGCGTTAACACCAGTGACAACTGCAGTCGCGGTCACAATTACAGTTTCAATATAACGACAATTGCAGGCGTTGCTAATATTATCGCGAAAAAAATATCCTCGTGCGCGCTAACAAAATTACACGAGTATGAAAAGTTAAACAGCGCGGCCACAAGCACCTACTCGAAATTGTCGTCGCTGATATCATCCAGTCTCGACGATACAACAATATCAGATTCCGAATTCGCCGAAATGGCAAAGATGTATGAAGACTACACTCAGCATTTGAAACGACAGCAGATAAATAATGGCTGAATTACTTCAACAGACAGTCGCAAATACAAGCCCGGCGCGAACACCTTAGTTAACAGTAACCTCAACTAAGCCAGAATTCAGTATTAATTTTCCAACTGCAATTCCAGTAAGCGAGATCGCGTTAGCACAATTACGAGTATATCACAGTTGGCCTAATATCAGATCAAAATCGTTTGGTGGATTACCAGCAAATAATTCGTTTGTGTCTGCATATAAAAATAACCTCGATGGCACACCAGACTGGAACGTCATTGGGTTACCAACCGGGTCTTATCCAATCCAAAAAATCAATGAGGAATTACAACGTCGAATAAAAAATATCACAACAAAGGAATCCAAAATAGCAATAACTGTTCATGAGCCAACGCTGTCTTCTGCCATTGAAATAAACACCCCAGACTACGCCGTGGATATATACAATAGTTCAATCAGAACAGTGTTAGGATGCCCTGAAGTTGCTCCACCGACGCCGCCATCGTCATCAGAACCAAAAAAGTCTGATTTTACCTCCGACGAAAGATCGTATCATAGTTATATTTCAAAATATGAAAATAATCCGTTATGGAAAGCCATAAATGTTAAATCGGATAGGGGTAGATTTATTACCACATCCGGTAGTAAGCCTTGGACGTGGTATTATGGATCACCGCTGCGACCGTATATCGAGCAAGATATCAAAATTACTTTTGAAGATATTAGTCGCGAGTATGAAACGCAACAAAAAAATTACATCAAATATTAACCGAGTATCTCCTTGACAAGTCGTCGGCAAAAAATGGAATTATCAAGCAAATAGAAATATTAAATCAAATACAATTTGATTTTGAATTTATTCATCAAAGGCTTATAACAACAGCAAACAAATCAGCCTATCTCAGTTATTATAAAATAACAGAGGCGGATTGGCCAAATTTTAAATATCCGGGATAAAACGCAGACGAACTAAAGAAATCAACTGCCAAAATCGTTAGTGAGTTCCTTGATGACATACTTGCACAACACAGAAAAACACTACCGGACCCAACTATCCTCAGACACAACAATAGCCCAACCGGAGAAGGCAGGCATGTATCTCCAAGCATCGTAAATATAACCGAAGTGGTCGCGGTCACTTTTCTGTGTGATATCATTGATGGCAGTTACAGCACGGACACGACAGTATCAAATCAAGCCTAGCAAGGATTTATTCTTTATTCATTTACTCCAAAAGATGTACCACCTGGATTTCTGATTGTGCAAGAGCCGATCAATCCGGTCTATCTACGATGTCATAATCCGTGGCTGACCAGAATAAATTTCGCGCTGACAGACCAGCGTGGTCACCTTCTTGATTTTCGAGGTGAAACACTACATATTAGTCTGCTAGTAAAGTCTTAGGACTTTCAATCGTAAAACGATTTTCAGTGAAAAATTAATTTTATTTTATATTTTCTGCAACGCTGGTAAATTCACAGAAATTTATAGGGTAATTACAAGTAAAAATCACAGAAATCGGCCAATTTCTCAATTTTGATAAGGTGTTTGCTAGTAAAAATCATACGAATTCAGTAAAAAGCAAAAAAAAATATATTTTTACTGAAAAATCGTTTACGATTTCACAATTAATCAAGCAAGTATTATATAATGTATCACCGCGTGAAATGTTTCATGCATAATAAAGAACTTCTTGATGAAGCTGTCAGCGGGGGAAAAGTTACCCAGGAAAAAATAATTGTTGATGAATACGGCAATGACGATTTTATACTGACTGATACGCAACTACAGCAACTAGCAAAAGATCATATTGTCATCACGCATTGCTGTATACATCAAATTTTAGAATATATACGCGTATTTAGATCTTAGATTAGATTTATGAATATGTACCACCACTTTAGATGTTTTCGTGTATGACAAACAAGCGCTCGAGCAAGCAGTTAGGGCTGCATTTGCACAAGAAGAAATTAACGTTAAATTCATTATTGACGAATACGGAGACGAAGACTTCTTACTAACACAACAACAGTTAGATAATCTCAGACGCGAGCATATTATTTCAATTGTATGCGACAGAGATCAAATTCTCAATTATGCACACTCCTGCATTAAACCCAACGACTAAGGGAAATAATATCACCTTCACGAAGTCAAGGATGATGCAAGTAAAAAAAAGTGCTATATTTTTTTTTTTTGCTTTCAATTTCACTTCCAAGTATTTGACTTAATCAAAGTGAGATATTTACTTCCTTGATGCTTGACTTTGTCAAGGTGAGGTATTTACTTCCTTCATTTCGTCACCCTTGACTTCGTCAACGGACATACAATCCTTTAATCTCCTTCCACGAGTATTTATTATCTTTTTTGTTTCATACTCTTGAGCTAATTTCAACCCAATCTTTTCAATTGCACGAGACAATGAAACAAATTCATTTATTTGTGCTTCTTCTACTGTAGCCAGCGATTTATACAAATTGTTCTGAATTCTTTTTATAAATCGATACTGAGCAGGAAGAATATAACGCCCTGCGCATTTAGCTTCATGTAGTGATTCAAAATCAGACATAATTGTTTCAGAATTTAGTGATATATTAAATCCGTACTCTTCTAATTTTTTAGTAGCAACAATCACATCATTGATATTTTCGTAATTCATATATATAATATTATATATTTAAAGGAAAAAAATGGACACCACATCTTCCTTGAGTCTCTAGCTTATCAATGATAGGAAACACAGCCCCCATGTGAACCCCTAACCTGTCAAATAACAGTCTAGAAGGCCCAGAGGGTGTGTTTGCGGGAGACGAGACATTCCCCGTGTTGAGCCCCTAGCTTACCCAAATGATATGCTAGCAGGTTCATATAGGGACAATACAACATATAGTATTTACACTATTATACATGCCTTTACATTTGTAAACTCCTAAAGTGCCACCGCATTTTAGCAAGCTTACAGTAGGACATAGTATTTACACTATTATACATAATATTTACATTTGTAAAGCTTCTAAAGTGCCACCGCACTTTAGCAAACTTACAGTAGGACAGTACAACATATAGTATTTACATGTATTTACAGTAGGATGTATAGTAACTAAGGACGACACAGACAGATACGGGGCAAGCTTACAGTAGGATATATAGTATTCACACTATTACACATAGTATTTACATGTATTTACAGTAGGATATATAGTAACTAAGGACGGCACAGACAGATACGGGGTTATATTCTACGCTCAACAAAGTTGCACACCCTCCCCCAAAATCAATCCTGCGGAGTGGCAAAATGTCACCCCGTCAGGGTGATAACGCGGAAAGTTGTGCAACTTTGTTGGGTTTCGAAACCCCGTACATAATTCGGACGCTATAGTATATAAACCGACTGATACTTGGAAGTTCAAAAATAGCTCACTCGGTTTTTCGTACATGTTTTCTTAAATATAATCGCAGAAAAAATACAGATGAACCATAAAACCGAACAAATGTAATAAAATAAGGATTTTATCTGTGAAAAAAAATATTATTTATTGTACGCCCGCCCGTGTTGACAGTTTTTGATAAAGTCACCTTGACAAAGTCAAAGGGGAAGTAACTGGAGATGTTTTACTTCCGTGTTGTGATCGTATAGGTAACACGGAGAACCGTTTACCCGTTTGTAGTATATTATCGTTACAGTGAACTGGATTTTAAACAGTGAATCGAAATTTTAACACAGAATTTGAAAAATACCTGTACTCGTAAACGTGGAAGTGTTATAGACTGTGACACAATTGTAAAAAAATAATTGTGTACCGCTCTGGGTATTGCACAATCTCAAGGAGTGTTGCGCAATCACCTAGACAAAGGGAGGGAACTAATTGCGTGAGATATGCTTAACGGAGTTATCTCCCATTTACATTAAAAATCCTCGGATTTTAGTGAAGTAAATAATGAAAAACAATTTTCTGCTTATCTGTTTTTGAGAGGACAGATTTGTCCACTTTATCTGCCACACGTTGAACCGAACGCGAGTTAATGCCGAAATACTTGGCAGCTGAGTTCATTGAGTGAAACATTTTTTCTTCAGTGGTACTTATATTGAAGGATCTAACAGCTCTGAGAATTTTTACAAATTTACCAGTATCTCCTCGTGCAGAATTTTCGCTCTGTGTGATGGCCTGTAAATTTTGAAGAGAGTTATTAAGTTTGTTGTTGTTAATATGATCAATTACAAGATCGTCTTCGATCACTCCGTTAAATACCTCAAACACGAAACGATGACATAGATACCTCTTTTTTCCCAACAGTTAATCTAAGATAATCAGCATTACTAACAACACCAACTGGTTTTTTCAATCTACAGTGCCTAACTATTCCCTCGCGATTTGCTTCGTAATTCTTAATGAGAGGATGTGAGACAAATTCTTGGCTCATTTATATATATATATATATATATATATATATATATATATATATATATATATATATATATATATATATATATATATATATATATATATATATATATATATATATATATATATATATATATATATATATATATAATGTATTTGTCTAATTTATAATTTGTCTGAAAACTTAGTTATATAATCGCGCTCGCATTTTAGCAAAACGTCGTTATTTTTTTTTTTTTGTTATAATATCTTTTAAGTTCACGGTATCTCTTTCCTGCGCAACTTGCACATAACTGTGTTTTATTCCTGACCCCAACACCACATCGCAGGCAGGGTATTGGTCCTAAACTCCCCCTTCGGACGCTTTGGGAATGGTTCCCGCAGAATTCTTTTCTGCAGAATTTATTACAAGGAATTACGGATCCAACTTGAAGCCACTTGCACCGGTTCATTCTATATATAATATTTTCTTATTTAAATGTTTGTCTTAAATATAATATGGAGGAGTTTGAAAGATTATCTGCCATTGGCACCGGGAAAGCTTCTAGATTCGATCTTAACAGACTAACCCCTGACTCACGGAGACGAGCCCTGACTGATCTGTTTAATATTATCAGAAATGCCAAAATAGAATTCCGCGACGACGGTGCATCTCACGTGTGGTCGTCATTTAAAATTATACCCAACACCGAAAGTGTCACTGACGAAGTCATTGATGCTACAATGAATGATGCACGAGCGAAAACAATTATTAATTACCTTGATAATCAGAAATATTTTTTCAGAATAAAATTTGTTGTGCAAGCAGAGTCCGATACGTTGATGATCCGTGACAAAAATGACCCTATCCTTGCTAGCGGAAAGACCATTCTGTTAAGTAAAGATTCCAAACCAGGAATGCTGACTGGGATTGATAAACCATATTACGCTCGAGCGTATCCTGTGACCGCGGTCATTTATGGAATCTATCCGAAAAAAAAAAAATCAATAAACTCATCCCGATGAGATTGTCAAGGCTGAATTGTGTAGCCGAGCGAGTAATGGAACATTTTAAAAATGCGATGCGCGGAAACTGTTTAACTGCGTTAATTCAGTCCAAGATAGCAGCGTGGGCTGAGTGAGTCAAGGACACAGGAGCATCAATAAACGATGTTGCCGAGCTAGAAAAAGCATTAAGATTTCCCATAACCGTAACAACGATAACAGAAGAAGTATTATACAAATCGAAATATAATCGATACGGAGCTCCAATACATATCATTGATCATAACGCTCACGCTTTGACTAACGCAGTTACAATATTACCGCGGGATCGTGTTGTGAAATATTATCAGGGGAATATATTTGATTTTGTTTATCAAATAAGTAAAAATGACCCTGTGTCGATGTGGTTGTTTAAAAGTTCCGAAGATGGCGAGTATGATCAATTTGTAAGACCCAGCGGCGAATTATACTGGATGGAATCTCTGCAACAATAAATGAAAAAACTCGCAGAGAAATATGTGAAAATCGAAGATTTTAAAAACACTGAGCAGTTATTAACTAATTGTTTTACAGTTCCGAGTGTTGCCGCCAGAGAAAAAAATTCATGGAAGCCAACCTGAAGAGAATTTGTCGAAGACATACAATTAAGTTGTGTCGAGTATGGACACGGCGGTTTGTGGAATACCGAGTATGACCACAGCGAGATGATTTCCGTGGATATGATTGCGTGTTATCCGGGAAGCTTTCTCGGGATGGGCGAGTGTAACGAATACTTTAAAAGATTTGGACATCCCACGAACTCGATGACACGAGTTGCTATAAACTGTCCTTTACCCGATTTTTCCCTGACAGGATTTGTTCGTGTAACATCGTTTGAATTTGCTGAAAAACTTCATCCGTGCTGTTATGTTTGGTTTGGCAGACACTTTAGTGAAAAGCACTGGGCACCAATAGTGTTATTGCGATATATGCTTGACAGCCAAATACTGGTATCGTTGACTGTCAGTGAAGCAATCATATCATATCGACCGCAGACTTCAGTTTTGGTTACCAACACCGGAGCGTATCAGTCTCGATGAAGTCATTGAAGAATATGCACGAGAGAGTCCAAATACTCCCATGGATGTCATTGTCGGTGAGGCTCCTAAAGTTCTTAAGATTAAACTCAGCAATAGTGAAAAAACAGCAAAGGATCTCGGGAGAAGAATAATCGGTAAATTTACTCAAGGTGGCGCATATGATCATAAACTACATCATTCGCGATTGATTATCGATGACGCTGAATTAAATTTTATAATTGCTGATTCCACTGCGAGAAATATATTTTGTAATCGGGAGGACGCGCTCTTGTCCGACGGGAAAAAGTTAGGCACAATTGTAAGTTATATTAATGGAGAATCGTCTCAATACACACATTTAAGATCTTCGATGCTGGCTTATGTTTCTATAAATTTGCTATCAATGATAAATCGATTTCCTGACACTGCAGTTAGAGTTGCAACGGATTCATTTTATATCAATAAAAGATATTCAAAATCACTGGCTCGTTTTACAAGCAACGATGAATCATGGAGTTCGTGGAGAATAGAAAAGGAAATGCTACATGGATATTGTGAATTCGCTGATGTTGCTATCAAAGATAATTATTGCAAATCAGAATTATCAGACATGTCGAATGCACCATCTGTGTATGATCCAATCACCAGACACAAAACCGTTTATTTGAACGGACCGGGTGGGTCTGGTAGACAACTCGAGCGATTGAATTATTTCGAAATTCAGATATGATTGTGCTAACACCAACACACAGACTTGCCAGGGAGATGAAACAACGAGGAGTTAATTCTTGTACTTATCACAGTTTTTTCAAATACAGCGGTGGTGTATGGACTCCAGATCGAATGGAAACAAAATATATTCCTGGGAAAATAATTTGGGATGAGATATGCACAGTGTCGTTAGATATATTAAAAATATTTCTTGATTGGCTGCTAACAAAAAATATAGCTGTGATAATGTGCGGCGATTACGGTCAGCCACCACCCTTTGTTGGTCCATCTCCGCATTTATGGTTAAAAGATTTTGTTGATTATTATGAAGAAGTGTCTGATGATCATAGAGCACTTGATGCAACGTTGAAGGAATTTAAAACATTAATCAGATTACAACCGAATAAAATTCAATGTGAAATCATGCGCGAGATGATTCCAGAAACTTCAATGAGCGACTTTTGAAAAACATGGAAACCAGACGATTTGATAGTGGCAAGTAGAAAGATAGTCAGAGACACACTTCAACAGCAGTTATTTCAATTACAACAAGAAAAATTCCCAATGTTGCCAACGCCCTGTGTTATAGACCAGCTGATACGCGGTTACAGAATATAGATGTTGATATACCAGGACAGACCGAGAAACAGAATTTAGTATTGAATGATATTGTACTAGTTGATATTAATGCTGTCAAAGACGCACTGCGCATGAATAAATCCCCGTGGACGCTAGGATACGCAATGACGATACATTCATCTCAAGGACTAACTATCAGTGATACAACTGTCTGGATCGTTGATGATCGAATCGAGTGGTTAAATTTAGTTTACTTATCTGTGTCCAGAGTCAGAAGAATATCTCAGCTGCGAAGAATTGTCTTGGAAGAGTCAATAGCTGATAATAATGAAAACAACAGTGACATAATAAGAAAAAAATTAGCCGGTTACAAACAGAGTGACAAAAAAATAATCGCGATTTCGACCTTGATGTTGAATTTATTAACGCGTTAAAACAACAGCAGAATAACCACTGTGCGAGTTGTAATTGTATAATGTTGTGGCAGTATTCGAATAAACACCCAAAACAATTCACCGTAGATAGAAAAAATAACAATCTTGGTCATACACGCGATAATGTGATGCTGACCTGTCTTGAGTGTAATCGAAGTAGAGGTGTCAGCGCCTTGGGTGCTAGTTAAGTGATCTGGGTGGTAATTGTGTGTCCTCGGGAATTACTTGTAATTGTTCACGTGTGAATCCACGTTGAGGAGCAGTCGAATCCAGCCTGTAGATTGCTGGTCTACCAGTGGATCTAGTTATGTTAGATATCTTGTGTGTGGTGATGCTCCAGATAGGATCAGTCGCTCTTTTTTTACCACCTTCAAGTTCACCTGGTTCATATAAATATCTCACAGTGACACTACCCAGTATTGGCCGTGCTGAAAAAACACGTCGTTGTACAGGTATATGTTTTTTAGTGACCGCGATGGCAGGTTTCATGTTGGTTGTTCGAGTAATTTCATTATTTAGCGCAGCTATCACGCTTGGTAATCTTGCGACCCTTTCGCCCGATCTCTTGTCCTGAATGAATTCCTTCGCGTACTGATATCCAAATAACCGCTCAGCAAGTGTTCGATTAAATCGCTCAACAATTGCCTGATCACGATGAATTGCAGTATGTCCTCGCCTGATGGCGACATTATGTTGCTTCATCAACGACGACACTGCGCCTTGAAATTCTTTGCCAGGATCAACCTGTAACAGATTTGGCCATCATAGAGGTCTTCGTTGGTAAATTCGTTCAAACGCAGAAGCAACCTTAGATGCTGTTTTAGTCGTTAACGGTTCCGCATCTATGTATCTACTTGTAACATCAACTACAGTTAACGCGTACTTGTATGTTCGTCGACGGACAGTATCATGTGGCAACGATAATATATCAGCTTGATGAACTTCATTTGGCACACTAACATCAAAATGTGCAAAGTGAATTTGTTTAGGCGGCGGTTGGTAAATTTGACATATTGCTTGTCGGGATAATCAATCTGCCGCAGTATCACGTGTAACTGATGCCGCGTTGGCAAGCTTGCCGATTGCTGCGTTACCTCTCCAGTATCCTCTTGGGGAATAATAAATTGACTCCATTATAATTAATTACCAGCGCCTAATACAAGCTTAGATTTCATTGCAGATTTTATTAACCAGCTAGCTAATCTTTCGCTGAGAGATTTATCAGTGATGGCATTTAACGCGTGAATTAATTTTACATCAGCGAGATGGCGCTGTTGCAAATCCTTACTTCGGTAAGCTACATCATGGACATGGCATGCACTATCGATAGCATTTATCGGATACTCACCTGGTTTTGGCTGATTTAGTGCATCAAGTCTGATATCAAGTCGGGTTCCAAGACCACAGTAATTATATCCTGGAAGATGTTTTTCTCCAGGGTATTTAGCCCACGGAGTTCCTGGTAATTTTCCTAACTTGGCCGCGATATCACCTCCTTTTATTTTTTACTCGGCGCTGACTTTGGTTTCGGCGCTGACTTTGGATTCGGCGCTCCACCTGACAGAATAAATTTAAACTTTTTTGTGCCGCATCGTTCACACTTGCCTGTAAGCGCTTGTCGATTATTTTTTGTTGTAGTGGTTGTTATGTCTGCAGTTGGGGTACGTGCTCTACATTTCACACAATATAAATCCATATTCTTTTATAATATATCTAATGGAGATCACTGACTTTTCTGCTACAAAACGACGAGAGCCAATCAAGCATAACTCGGTGCTACCAAATTCAATTCGAATGATAATTATGGGCCCATCTGGGAGTGGTAAGACGCAGTTGTTACTTAATTTAATAATGAAGTGGATGAAGTGGGATAAGTTGTATTTGGTAGCTCCATCTGTGGACGATCAGCGATGCTACAGCGTGTTAAAAGATTTTAATGAGCGTGCAAAGTCGCTAAACGACGATGATGATGTTGTTGAATTTATTACTAGTATTGATGAATCACCAAACATCGACGATATTGATGGAAGTATTAACAATTTAGTCGTGTACGACGATGTGATGTTGGACAATCAAATCCTGCCAGGATATTCTCACGCGGCAGACATAAAAACGTGGATGTGATTTATGTAACTCAACGATATACACAAATCCCGAAAGTGATCAGGGAAAACTGTAACATTCTTGCGCTGTTCAACGGCGTTGACACACACACGTTACGAAATATACATCAGACTTGGTGCAGCGGCGATATGGATATAAATAAATTTAAACATTTCTTTAGTCGTGCTCAAGCAAAACCACATGGGTTTGTAACGATAAATTTACATGATCCTCGAACACGGTATCGAGTCGGGTTAGATACGATTTTCAGCTAGAGAGCAGCAAAGGGGCGACGACAACCGCACGCAGCAACAACGGCGACAATTACGTTTACAACGGCGTAGGGTTAGAGCCCTCCATTTCGGTGTTTGGAAGTTGTAGGCGGCGCCCCTTCTGACGACGACGACAAAAACGCAGCAACAATTGTGTTTACAATGAAGCGTGGGTTTTATAAAGGGTTTATTTCGGCGTTTGGAGGCTTCTAAAAGTTGTGGGATTGGCCCCCTCTGCTGCTCCAAGAGTCCAGATACCAAGGTGTGGTATATTTAATTTGAGCTACGTAGCGATTCATTGCTGAGAAAATGAAATGAGATATCCCGTCAGTCAGTGTTGTACGGTATATAATTATTAAAGTAATCGATTAAGTGACTGAGTACTTGAAATATAAAATTGTAACTGTAATCAATTCCTGCAAAAATGTAATCAGTAAATGTACTCGGCTACATATGTTAGAAAAGTAATGCAAAGTTATAATTACTTGAAAATTAAAATTGCTATTTGTCATAGTTTGTTTTGATTTTGTTATACATTTTATTGTTTTAAAAAAAATTATTGTGTACAAATTTTGTGAAATTAGTTCTACAAATTGTGCTACGTTGAACTCTGAGTGCAAAGAACATTGCTCTGTGCAAAACGTTAACTAACCAACTATAACTAAGTTGCTAATGAGTGGACTGAAGTAATGTAAATGTAGATTAATTACCAGGATTTTTAATTTTTAAAAAAGTCATTTTAACTGATTGCTGTAGTGTGATAGAGTAATTGTGATTGTAATCAGCTGCTATAAATATCAGCAACGCCAACATTAAATTCACACAGTCAATACGAAACCTAGGTGTTACTCTGGACAGTATTCTCACATTGCACCAACATGTCATGAACATATGCAAGGCTGCATATCTTGAGCTGAGACCGATCAGCTCAATTCACAAATATCTTTCATTTGATGCCACTAAAACACTTGTGTGTTCATTAGTACTTTCAAGAATGGACTATTGTAACTCAGTTCTGTCTGGTTCATCTCAACATCTGCTCCAAAAACTTTAAAAAGTTCAAAACACAGCTGTTCGGATCATATTTAGAGTACCACGATTAGAGCACAACTCACCGCTGCTCTGTACCCTACACTGGCTATCCATTCGATCCAGAATCAAACACAAAATTTGTTCTCTGTGCTACGTTTCAATGTCGGACTCTAGTCCAATATACCTATCCGACCTCACCCATGTGTACACACCAGCAAGAAATTTACGTTCCTCTTCTGACAATCTTATACTCATTATTACCACTATGAAAACAGTCATATGGACAGCGTTCTTTTGCATACCAGGGCCCAGCAACGTGGAATGAATTGCCCACTGAACTTAGACACAAAGACACAGTGATCCCATTCAAGAATGCTCTCAAAACTCACTTATTTCGACTGCAAGAACAAACTTAAAGACATAATAATGTTTCCTACCTTAAATATTCTCAGCAAGTTTTTTTCATGTTTTCTAATTTCAAGGTGTTTCTTTTTGTAATCATATCAGTATATGTGTTTAATCTTATAGGTGTTGTCTAATGTTGTAAAGCGCTTAGAGCTTCTAAAGATTAGGCGCTATACAAAGTCCTCGTTATTATTAGTATTAGAATTAGTATTAGTATTAGTATTAGTATTATTACTCCTTGGCGCAGTTCGAATGTCTACGTGTAAGAGAAAGTTGTGTTTTTTCGGTTTTGCCTTTCTAAAAAAAAACAACACATAAATTTTTTACAGTGCAATAAAAATTATCTTTGGATATCGGCAGACTTATTTTGCTCCGCGTCGTTTTAAAAATCTAAAATATATTTTTGGTCGATAAGAATATTCGATTTCATTGGTTAACAAATCATGTATTAGTGTTTCGAGTGAATCTACCTCAGTTTCTTTCAGACGGTGATGTTGACAGATGAGAGGAAACTGTAATATAACAATATATAGTCCATGGTATACCGACAGAATTTGATATATGAGATTTGTGATAAATTAAACATATGCTATACTCATGCAAAACACAACAGAGTGACAGCAAAAGAAAAGGGTTTAATAGATAATTCTTTTTAGACGAATGCATGTCCAAGAAAGAGTACTTGAGTCTGAATAGTCATTGTATGATACCGTGCAGGAAAGGTTCAAATTGCTTTTGTTGACTGGGTTGGCGTGCGCGCCGTTGACGACCTTGAAGACAGTGACACACCCAGTGAAAGTAGTGAATTATACAACGAAGATTAAAAAATACAACCCAGCAATGACAGCAAAGATTACCAAAGGCAAATCGATTTATAATATGTCAGCGTCATCCACACTAAAGTTTCATGAGGCATTCGAACGGATATACGATGAAATAGAAAGAATCACAGCAGCCAGTTGAACAAAATACGCCAACGCAGATTCATGATGAACTCTTGCCAGATGTATACAAACTGAACCTTATATTTTTGCGTACAGATCTTTACTCGCCCGAAAACGAATACAGCAAAACAAGTACACAGTGAATGTGAGTCACCCATATAGTTCATCTATTCGTCGCTGTAATGAAAGAGCGTTTTCACCAACGACTGCACTCGCGTGAACAATGCCCGTTCTGCGTTCGGTTGCCTAATCTATATGATTACCACACACTATTTGCGCACCGACGTGTTTTTGCTTGCTAATGTTTTTGATGCGTTTCGCGATACTGCCATGCGCTAATACAGGCTCGACCAAGCGCATTACCTCTTATCACGTAGAAGAGCTTCCAAAGTGCTGCTATCAAAAACAGGCGTCGAGTTGGGACTATTAAGGAAAGTTGACCAACACTTCCTTTTCGAAGTTTGTATCCTTGAACGGATATGATCCCACCAACACAAACGGATACATCACGCTTCTCAATCCTAACAATTTGTAGGAATGGGCAATGATGCAATTCCAATAGCTTCTACGACTACTTTTTTTGCAGTAGAAGGTCTTCACCAGACATGTACTGATGATTATCCGCGGCCCTAGAAGTGCTCTCGATGCCAAGCGAATGGCTGAGGAAAGTTCACAAAGTGCATCAAACTTGTTCAGAATCTGCACCTAGAACTAAATTATGTAATCCACGTGCGATACCAACAGACGTATCTGCGGCTTGGATTGTACGTGTCACGAATCCACCGCTTGCAACGGTTCTGTCTGCGTACGTGAATTGGACCCGTTTATATAAATGAATACGGATCTGCGCACGGTCGCGACTAATGAGTTTGAGAAAGACATTCTTTAAGCTCATGATTAATGCCATATTCGATAAAATGATGTAAAATATTCAAAACGAATCCACATTACTAATCATGGGCACAATACGGATCCCGCATTCAAGTCCCGATTTTTTTCTCGACTGAATCATTTACGCGTAATGCCACGCGTGGAATCCTTCCGCACAAATGCTTTACTCGATGATCGAAGTCCACTCGACTCCCGTCTGGATTGCAAAGCGGTCTCGCGTGAAATGGACACCTTGATTATAAATTCGGTCCGAGATCACACATGGAATACTGTCCTCTCATTGGTTGAAAGAAAATAACGTCTTGCATTTATTTATAACTAATTTTAAGTTGGCCAATGAGAAGGCAGAATTTCATTCAGCGCGTTCTTGCATATTAAGCGGGCGCGATCATGGTCATATGAAGCAGTAGCGTGGGAAAATGGTCTGGCATTCCTTAAAAGTATGATAGCAAGCCAAACTGTGGATACGCATAAAAAGTCGAATGCCTGAGGTAAACATCGCTACCAAATTTAGTACGCTACGCGATATGTAGCTTGAAATATCAGATTAATAAAGACAAAATCCTGAAACTAAGTAACGGATTAAATTATGATATCTTGCTAATACAAGAAACGCATAATGGATTTACCAAAGAAATGATATCCTTATGCGAGGAAAAGTTAAATGGGATAATAATAACTAATAACTATATCGGAAATGATCTGAAAGGGGGTGGCAACTTTGATTAAAAAAATAAAAGTGGGATTAAATGGGAAAGGAAAGATGAGGGGCCTTTTTTTCAAAGGGAGATTACTACATGTTGTAATGGAGGGAACACATTTAGTCAATATTTACATGCCAGCGAATAAATACAAAAAAAAAAAAAAAAAAAAAAAAAAGAATTGATAGAAAAATTATCAAAATATCTTGAAAAGTATACAACAGAAAACGTCATTTTAGGACGAGACTTCAACTGGGTGGGAGATTAATAGATAGAACAGAAATGTTAACTAATGACTTAAGATTTAAGCCAGAAATAGAATTTTTTTTAATAAACATAAATTTATAGATGTATATAGGAAATTAAATATGGTTCGACGTGAATTCACATATGAATATAAAATAAATAAAGGAAGTAGATTGGACAAATTCATGTGTACGAACTTTAACAAGAATATATACAAAGAAGCAGGAATAGTGGATTTCATGGTATCTGATCATAAATTAATATTTATTGAAATAGAGATGAAACACAGAAGCAAGTGGGGCAGAGGAACCTGGAAAATGAATAATAAAATACTAGAGGACCCAGAGTGTGTAAAAGAAATTAAAACAGAAGTAAAGAATTTTATAGAGAAAAGGAATAAAGACATTATTAATGAATGGGATAAATTAAAAGCTATCTTTAAAAAAATAGCAATAAAGTTCTCAAAAATTAGAATATGGAAATTAAAAATGGAAAAAGAGGCAATAGAAAGACAAGTGGAAAAGGAAAATACACCAGAACTGGAAAATAAACTAATGAACAAACTAAGTAAAATTTTGGAAGAAAAAAAAAAAGTAGAGAAATAAAAGCGGGAAATTTCACTGTAGTTTACCAAAAAGCGTAAGGACTCTACAAAAGAGAAGAACTTAGGCGAGGAGGTGAAAAATGCATAGAAAGTCTAAAAGAAAACAATGAAAGAATAATAGATAGAAATAAAATCATGGAGTATATCAAAAACTTCTATACAAATCTATACCAATCTCATGTAATAGAGGATAAAACAATAGACATTTATTTACAAGATATAAAATGCAAGATGATATCATCAGATCACAAGGACTTGTGTGATGATTTCATCTCGACAGAAGAAATAATGAACACAATCAAAATGCTAGCTAAAAGTAAATCACCTGGTGGAGATGGACTCGCAGCAGAATTTTTTTCTAAATTCAGCTGCGAGTTGTCGCCCATCTTAGAATGGTTGTTTAACAATATTTTATTAAGAAATGAAACCATGACAAAAACTATGAGGGAGGGCATTATAAAATTGATATACAAGGGGAAGGGAGATAGGGAGGATCTAAAGAATTGGACGCCCATCTCCCTCCTAAACACAGATTATAAAATTCTAAGTAAACTACTGGCAGAAAGAATCAGAAAGGGGATGGATAAAATAAGAAATATTAACCAAACATGCGGGTCAAAAGGAAGAGACATACAAAACAACTAATTAAGTATTAGAGCGATTATAGACTACATAAATGATAGTGGGTTAACAGGTGCTATGGTACTTTTTGACCAGGAAAAAGCGTTCGATAGATTGGAACACAACTACATATAAAAAGTACTCAAAAAATTCGGTTTTGGAAACAATTTTCAAAACTGGACCAAAATCCTGTACAGTAAGATAACTTCAAGACTACAGGTCAGTGGAGCGAACACTGGGCAATTCGACATTAAAAGATCGGTGAGGCAGGGATGCCCACTATCGATGCTATTATATGTAATAGCAATAGAAATTCTAAGCAGGAAACTAAGGCTGAATAAAAAGATAGAAGGTATTAAAGTTCCAAACATAAAAGAGGAAACAAAAATGCTTCAACACGCTGATGATTGCACTAACTTTATAAAAGACCCAGATTCCTTCAAATACCTAGAAAAGGAATTTGAAGAATTTGGTACGGCCTCAGGGTCGAAAATCAATCCAGGGAAAACAGAAATTCTTAAAATAGCAAACTGGCGAGGCAAGCACTATGGTTTACCCGCACATCTTATTAAGGAAAGAATTAAAGCGCTAGGGATCTACTTTGGAAAACGGGAAGAAGAAGAAAACTATAAGGAAATGAGGAAAAAATTAAACGAAAATGTGAATATCTGGGCGCTCACGCCGCATTGCCAGTAGTGAAGTGGGTCACCCTAGCGTCAATGGGAATTAGCATTACAGACCCCCCCCCCCGGTCACTCTAGCGTCAAGGGAAAATTAACATGGAGAAAAATCGTGGGTCACTCTAGCGTCAAGGGGAATTTAACATGGAGAAAAACCCTGGGTCACTCTAGCGTCAAGAGGAATTGAATATGGAGAAAAATCGTGGGACTGTCTAGCGTCAAAGGAAATTGAATATGGGATTTTTTTTTAAAAAAAATAAAAAAAAAAATTTTTAAAAAAAAGGAGTAGGCAATGGAAAGTCATTCTCTTTTCGAGAAATATGGGTGGCCCTGAAAAGGGCGTTTGGGTTTATGTTAATGTATCCATTAACATAAAGGGCATCTACGGCATCTTCTTGTTCTCAAGCTGCGTCTTACTCGAGGGCCATAAATCAGTGTCCTCTTGAGGCAACCTTGTCTTTCTACGTACACTCTTCGTATCCACAGACTGGTGTCTGACTTGTCGACAACGGTCCACTTGGACCGGACATACATGAGCATGTCCGTCCTAAACATCATGGACGACACAAGGGTGGATGATTCGACTGTGGTCCACATCTTGAAGCGACGAGAACAGGTGAATCAATGCAGTGAACTGCGCTTATTTATAGGTAGAGGAAGGATTGAAACGGATTGAGTTCATTCACCAATCCGAACACGCGTTACAAAATTCAGTCAGCCCGCATCCAATCCGAAGAGAGCAGTCTGTGACGTCACGTGGTCTATATAGATTCGCTAGCGCTCGTGTACAGTCAATCATGACGGAAACTCAGAAAACGATCCATTGGGGTGCACCAGCAGGGGAGACTGCCCAAGGGAACCCGGACTTACTTTCAGAAGAGATGAATTGGGATTTTGTGGATTTTCTTACCTCGCAAGAATTTGTTCCGGAACCTTCGTTACCTTCTTCATTACCGCAAGTGGAGAATTTTAGACAGAGACAGAAAGAAGAATTGGAGAAATTTATACAACGACAAAAGGAAGCGGAACAAGCTTTTCTCCTACAGCAGCAAGAAGAAGAGGTAAGAAGCAGCAAAGAAACAAGAGGGTGAAAATCAAACGGTCACGGTACTGTTGGACATTTTAGCGGAGTTAAGAAGTCTGAAACAAATGTATCAGACTTCTTTATTACGACCGAAGAGAATACGACCTTCCCGAGCTAAACACGTTAACCCTGTGACTAAGCCTACCGTACCACCCTTAGTGATTTCAACCCAATCATCATGAACATTACGCAGTCCAGAAGTAGGCCTTGGCCGTGGCAAAGGCTTAAGGCAGTTAAAGTTGATTGCTTAAACTCACCCCTACACCAAAAAAGGCCCTTTTAAGGGCCACCCACATTTCTCGAAAAGAGATAGCCTTTCAATTTGCCAATAACTCAAAAAAAAAACCAACCCATTTTACCCCTATAGTACGTACTTTTGTATGAGTGCGTGAGTGTACGTTCTTATTTTAAAATCATAACTCAAAGACACTTACCTTATATAATTAATTTATTATTTTATCCATTGTTACAATCCAATTCACAACAGAACACTTTAATATAAAGTTCATTTGCTTCTTCTTTTTCCTTGTTTAGTCTCTCTGTTTTTTTGAATTTCTTCACCGTCTTTTCCTCTTCTTTCTCCTCATTTTCTTCCCTTCTTCTTTTCTTCTCCTGTTTCTTTGCCTCTTGTAAATAGAATTGTCTTCTTTCTTCCTCTTCTTCCTCTGAAGAATCCCTCCCTTCCTCTGAAGGATCCCTCTCTTCTTCTGAAGAATTCCTCTTTTCTTCTGACTCCTCTTGTTTCTTTTTTGGGCCATCTGGAGACCAATGTCCTTTTTCATGACAATAATAACGGGTATCTTGACTTCTGTCTTTTTTAGCCCTTTTTTTTTGACGGTCTGGACACTCTGAAGACCAATGCCCTTTCTTCTGACAGATATAGCAAGTATCTTGACTTTTATCTCGAAAGGAAGGAGAGTAGTCCGTGGGCTGGTCTGAAGAGAATTTTCTAATGACCCCTCGCAAAACTCTGACGAAACTTTCGATTTGGCTAGTCTCTTCCATCGTTGTGCTCAGCTTGAGAGTGAAATGAATAGTGAAAGGACAAGACACACACCCTTTTATATACGCTGGTCTGCCATGACTATAAATTAGTCTATGGTGTTTAAACTTGAGTCATTTGACGTTTTTCACTCAAGATGAAACGATCCTATTCATTCGAGAAGAAAGAAGAAGAAAGTAAGAGGCAGAAACGTGATCTATCGCCTCGTACCAGGGCTGAAATCTTGGCACAAATTCATGCCAGTGATTTTGAAGAGGACATGAGTGAACCACAATCCGAACCGTCTAAACCAAGTTCGCCACCCTTAGTCAACCCTGAAAAATACTATTCCATTCGAGAGACGGAAAAGCGCTCCTCTAGAAAATTTAGAACCACGGCTTACAAATACACGGTGAAGTTTAAAGATTTCAAGGCTGAAGTGCCGTTAGAGAAAGCAGAAGTGTTTATCACTGGGGTCTGGGATTCTTTGCTCACCACACTCAAGCGACAATGTCAACCCAAAGAAGACTATCGCTTGAGACTTTCCATACAACACGACGGTTTGAAATCCCCTGTTTGGATCGAGTTTAGCACCCCTGAAGACTTGACCGCTTCCAAAGTCATGGACAAAATTCAACACGTACAACAATCTAATGACCAGTTTGACATCACCGATGGAAAAGCCACACTGGACATGACCCACGTCTCTCCTCCTCAAGGGACTGGACGCAAAAAGATGTTATTGGTGGACGACCTTCGCAACACCAAAACAAGTCTCGTCCGAATTTACAACCCTCATGACCAGATGTGTTTAGCCCGTGCCATCGTGGTGGGACGAACCTATGCCAACAAGAACGACACGGTAGAATGGAAAAGAACCTGGAAAACTGTTCAACAATCCGACCGAGCCAAACAACGAAACGAAGCAGAACTCCTGTTACAACAAGCCGGACTGTCCAAAGACACACCCTGTGGCATTCCTGAGATGCAAAAATTGCAAGATGTCCTAGCTCCTCGCTACACCTTGAAAGTGCACCCTCAAGAAATGCGTGGGCCTCTGTTGTTTCGAGGCCAAGATTTTAAGGACGGAAAATACATTCATGTTTATTATCACGATGAACATTTCGATACCATTACCACCATCACCGGATTCCTGGGATATGTTTATTATTGTGGGAAATGTGACCGTGGTTATAATAATCGAGAGCAACACAAACATTGTGGATTGAAATGCCCAGGATGTTCGGCCTCTCCACCCTGTCTGAGCGAAAGACCAGTGCCTTGTTCAACTTGTCTGCGCACGTTTGTCAGCCCTACCTGTTACCAACAGCATTTGAAGACGCAAGGTTCACAGAAGAAATGTGCTTGTCAACTCCTGAGATTGTGCCCTACGCGTGGACAAGGCATACTTACCAATAATACCAAGGCACACGTATGTTCAGGAAAGAAAAAATGTCACATTTGTCACCACATCGTGGACTTGGAACACCAATGCTACGTGCAAAAATACCAACCCCCACCAGAGAAAGAGGACGGTCACAAGAAGAAAGGCAATTTCATCTTTTTCGATTTCGAATGCATGCAAGAGACTGGCATTCACATCCCTAATTTCTGCGAGGCTCATCGAGCGTGCGAGAAGTACATTCAAGAACCTATCTTCAGTCATTGCCCTCACTGCAGCAAGATTCCTGGAGGGCGTGAAAAAATCTTTCGGGGACCAAACACGTTAGCCGATTTTGCCCAATGGGTCTTAGACCCCATCGACAAGACGTGGAGCCAAGAGGACATCGAACGTTACGGAGATTGTCATCGTCATGACACAGTGATGGCTCACAATTGCTCCGGATACGATGGACAGTTTCTTTTGAGATACTATGCGGAACAAGGCACCGAGCGTCCTAAAGTGACTTTGAACGGAGCCAAAATCATTTTCATGCAAGTGCGACAAGAACAGTTTAAAGATTCGATGAGTTACTTGGCCATGCCTTTGAGCCGAATTCCTAAAACGTATGGAATGACAGAAATGGCTAAAGGGTACTTTCCACACTTTTTCAATACGGAAGCCAATTAACACGTCGTTCTACCCCATTTACCTGAGGCTCACTATTACGACCCCGACAACATGCCTACCGAACAACGAGAAGATTTCTATGCTTGGTACCAGGCTCACGCCTCGGACCCTTTCGACTTTCAGGAAGAAATGCTAAAGTATTGTCGTTCCGACGTGGACATTTTACGACGTTGCTGTGGAAAATTTCGAGAACTGTTCATGGAACACGGAGGGGTCGAGCCTTTGAAAGAAGCTTGCACCATTGCCAAAGCGTGTTCCTTAGTGTATCGACAACGATTCATGCCTGAAAACACCGTGGCTGTCATCAGCCCTCAAACGACCAACTATGTCAAACGTCAATACTCGGTCAAAGCCCTACGTTGGTTACATTACTTGTGCGACAAGGAAGACAAATGGATTCAGCATGCCCGCAACGGAGGGGGTGAAAAGACCATCGGAACGTATTCGGTAGATGGCTGGGACTTAGAAAACCCAAAGATCGTGTACGAGTTTAACGGTTGCTTATTTCACGGATATCCCGTCTGTTACCCTGATCGTAGCACTAAAAATCAGTTTTTACAACGAACCATGGATGACTTGTACCAGGACACTTGTCAGCGGCGCCTAAAGTAGGAACAGGAAGGATACCAAGTGGTGGAAATGTGGGAACACGAGTACGATCACCGTATGAAAACCGATCCCGAGTTTAAACGCCTCGTGGAAAGTTACCAGTTCATGGACCCGCTGAAGCCAAGGGATAGTTTGTACGGAGGAAGGACCAATGCCACCTGTTTGCTGTACCAAGCCGACGAAGAGAAAGGAGAAGAAATCAAATACTTGGACGTGTGTTCGCTGTATCCCTACGTGTGCAAATATTGTCGCTTTCCTGTAGGGCACCCGCAATTGTTAACGGAACACATCGACCTGAAAAACATTCGACAATACGAAGGCTTGATCAAGTGCAAAGTTTTGCCTCCCACGAACCTATACCATCCCGTCTTACCTCACCATTGTCAAGGCAAACTGATGTTTCCCTTGTGCCGTACTTGTGCCGAAACGTGCAACCAAGATCAGCCATGTCAGCACACCCAGGAAGAACGTGCCTTGAGGGGAACCTGAGTCGGCGTAGAATTGTTCAAAGCTCTGGACATGGGATACCAACTGTTAGAAGTGTACGAAATTTGCCACTTTCCCAAGACACAACAATACCACAAGGGTGATCCCAGTCAGAAAGGCATTTTCGCCGACTACGTGGATGCCTTTTTCAAACTGAAACAAGAAGCCAGCGGCTATCCTTCCTGGTGTCACACTCCCGAAGACCAAATACAATTCAAAGAGAAATACTATGAACAAGAAGACATCTCTTTAGACCACATCGAGAAAAACTAAGGCAGGCGATCGTTTGCCAAAGTGATGTTAAATTGCTTGTGGGGTAAAATGGCACAACGACCGTGTTTACCTAAGACGGAGTATTTGACAGAACCTTCCCGCTACTTCCAGATGATTCACGACAAAACCAAATACATGAAACACGTGGACGTCGTTCGAGAAGATTTGATCTTGGTCAATTACTAAGAAGATCTGGACTTTGTACAAGACGACCCTTTTGGAAATGTCATCATTGCGGCTTACGTGACAGTCCATGCTCGCTTAAAATTGTACGAAGGTTTAGAACTGTTAGGGGAACGCGTTCTGTACTTTGACACGGACAGTTGCATTTACATTCATCACCCGAGTCAACAGCACCCTAACATCGAAGGAGACCGTTTAGGAGCCTGGACAGACGAGCATCCCGACGACAAGATTCTAAGTTTCGTCAGTGGCGGTCCCAAAAATTACGGCTACGAATACCGGGACAAACAAGGAGAAGTGCACACGACGTGCAAAGTGAAAGGACTGACTCTGAATTATCGTATCAGTCGTGTGGTGAACTTTGGGGTATTGAAAGAAGCCTTGCAATCGGGAGAGGATGAACACTTTAAAGTGACCACCTATCAACCGAACAAGATTGTACGTTTACCCACTCACCACATTGTCAGTCGACCCTTGGAAAAAGTCTATCAAATCGTGTACAAGAAGCGAGTTCGACTTCCCAATCATTTCACCTTACCGTATGGACACGTTGGTATAAAACATTGGTTGTAAGAGGATAGTCACCCGCTAGAAGGATGACTTCGCCACAGCAAGAATCGAGTGAGAAACCCGATGAGAACTCCAAGTTCAAACCCTACCATTTTCCAGTCTTCTTACCTGACTATTGTGATTGTGCCCGTCGATTGGACACGTTTCAGAAATGGCCTACGGATAGGGAAGGATCACCTTCTTCGCATGTTTTTGCTAGAAGAGGATTTGTCTACTTGGGACCTGAGTCAGGATTGGGATACGAGGTACAGTGTTTCGCTTGCGGACTGAAGTTACGAATGGATCTATGTATCTATAAAGATTCAGCTATTCTGGAACATACTCGATGGTCTCCGCACTGCCCTTACCTTTCTATGGCCTTTCCACCCATCACACTACGGTACAGTTATGACGGTACCTTAGAGACGGTACCTTCCAGGACAAGACATAAAAAACATAAAAAAGGAAAGATGTACAAGCTGGAGACTGCATTGCGACTAGTATAAAAAGGGGGCTATGGTCAAGATCGATAGTTCATTGTGACTATCAAGACCGAGCGAACAAGATGAATACTTTCAGAGAAACACAAAACAAGTTGTTTAGAAAGGCACAATTCAAGTGTGAGGCTTCGGAAGTGGAATGCGATTGTGAGCCTTGCAATGGGTACGATGCTGTACGTTGTGACCTTAGCGATGCCGTGAAGCATCGTGGGAACTTTAGTGTCACTATCCCTATCATGGAAAGTGATGCTGTGCGTGTCAAACCTGAGGGATGCGAAAGTGATGCCGCTCGTCCTCTTGGACATTTTACTGGGTTTCGTTTTAAAGGGGAATGTTCACCTTCACGTCTACCCCCCTACGGATGTCATCCAGCCCTGAGCAAACTCCTGTTCATGTCACCCAACCCTCATCGAAACGAACCTGTGAAAGACGAATATTCGTTTCCTGTGCGTTTGTCGGAATACTGCGACTTTGAAAATCGTCTTCAATCGTTCAAAGGAAAATGGCCTAAGTATCTGGGAGGACCGACCCCTGAAGAATTAGCCAGAGCCGGATTTTTCTACTTGGGCGAAGGAGATAAAGTCAAGTGCTTCAGTTGCGGTGTGTCACTTCACCACTGGGAACCGCAAGATTCGGCCTACGTAGAACATGCTCGTTGGTCACCGAATTGTCATTATTTACCCTTAGTGGCACCGGGACATTGAAGTAACTTACCATAATCTGTTCATGGATACTTTACAAGAGAACATTCGTGCTTTGCCTGTGGAGTTGAGAGAACGCATTTACCGAGAGCTGGTCAAAATACAAGTGAAACGTAAAGAACAATTGCATCCGTTACGTCACCGGTGTTTGAACCACTGGTACCTGAAGGCTATACAAGGACTGATTCAATTGAAAGTGTTCCATTGGACAGACATTGATCAACGATCCCCTAGTTTTAAAAAGGATTGGTTTGTTATGGACGATTATATCTACTACATCATTGTAAACTTACTGCATCGAATTCCAAAGGAAGAGTTAACGAATTACCAACATCTTGAACACAATGTCAACTTAGTGAAAGAGGAAACTTCTGAACGAATTGTAATGTGTAAATTAGTGACTAAACGATTTAAATTCGACACTGAAGTAAAACCATGTTTGTGCAAAGAGTACATTTCTTGTGTCAGATCAAAGAGGATTTAGTATGACCTATTCATGGATACTTTGCTAGAGAACATTCGTGCTTTGCCTGTGGAGTTGAGAGAACGCATTTACCGAGAACTGATCAAAATACAAGTGAAACGCAAACGCAGAGTTATTCAACCGTTTTTAAATTATGCTCTGTTCCAAAGTACAAGAAGACTGATTATGAGTGGATATTACATTAGGCACAAAGGTAAACGAGGCTATTGGCCACCACCCAAGGATTCCAAAAACAGTGTATATACTTATGGATACTTTACAAGAGAACATTTTGGGCTTGCCTGAGGAGTTGAGAGAAAGGATTTACCGAGAGCTGGTGAAAATACAAGTCAAACGTAAAGAACAATTGCATCCGTTACGTCACCAGATCTTTAACCACTGGTACCTGAATGGTATAAGAGGACTGATTCGTCAGAAATTGTTTCAGTGGTCAGACCTTGTTAGTGAGTTAGTGAATGAACGAAATGTTCATCATTTTGGTTACTTCGAGATTCACCTAGAGCAACGCATTGAGGAAGACGAGTTAAAGGATTACCAACATATGTTACGTGGAATCTACTTAGTGGAAGAGAAAACTTCTAATCGAAGTTTGAACTGTAGGTTACAGTATTCTAGATTTCCTACTGGAGAACGAAGATGTCTGGGTAGAATGTACGTGTATTGCTTCCGAAACAAAGAGAGCACAAAAACAGGAATCCATGCCACGGCTTATGTCACAAGTGATTGAACAGATTCCGTGGAAGGAACTCAATGACCATATTCAAACCGTGGATCATTACCATCGATTATTACAAGAACTGTATCCATTCAATTTGGGTCGACAAGTGGTGTGTGTTTTAGTGACTTGTTTTCTGGGATTTCGTTTACCAGCCGATTCTTTGTGGACTCTTTACGAACAGTACTTACCACCTCAATGGCCTTAAATGGTCACGAAAGACTCCTTTTGCTCAACGCCTTGCGGTTTCATCTGGATACTTCTCGACCTCAACAGGAAAAAAGATTCGTCAACTTTTAGCTACCCAAGACGTGTATGACGATGTGTGTGTAGCTTGTGACTTAAATCCCCTTTGGACAGATGTCCGTGCCTGGAAAGAATGGGATTTTGAGGCTTGGACCCAACAAGTGGCCCAGTATGCACGAGAGTTGTTCAAGGAAAAAAGTTACTTTTCAACCCGTGTTAGTGACGGTGCCAGAAGAACCCGTCACCCAGGACGGGACTGTCGTGGACAGGCCTGAAAGACCCTTTCGGGAGGACACTTGTGTGACCTTACCCCCTACTATAGAACTGGTTAGAACATTACCCAAAACATGTTGTACAGACACTTGTGTTTATTCCACGTTAATGGTTATCATGTGCCTTTTATCCTTGTACTTAAGCCTTTGGCTTTTATGTATTTTTGTCTTTCGTATTCATGTTTGAAACATTCAATAAACGTGTTCTGAAAAAAGTATATAAACTCTTGTCTTGTTTGTTTTCGTGTCACAAGTGACATTTCTCACACTATGGCTACCTCTGCTGTCTCTGCTCCCTCTTCCTCTACTGTCAAAGTCATCGACGAACACTTAGATCGTGCCAGTTGGGAGGCTTTGTATCTTCGCCATCCCTTTAACATGCTCATTGCCGGACCTAGCGGTTCAGGTAAAACCGATTTCGTCAAACGTTTGATCGAACATAAACATCATTTGATCGATCGGCCACCTCAGCGAATCGTGTGGTGTTACAAAGAGTGGCAATAGGCGTACAGCCTCTTGCGAGAAAGTCAAGGCGATTCCATCGTGTTTGTGGAAGGCATTCCTAAAGAAGACGACGGCATCGTCTCTGACTCTCGTCAAACCCATTTGGTCATTTTCGACGACATGTTAGGAGAAGACGAAGAAGAAATTAAACTGTGGTTCACGCGCAAAGGGCATCACCGTAATGCCAGTGTCGTTTACATCACCCAAAATTTGTTTCAACAAAGTAAAGCCCATCGCACCATCAGTCTCAATGCGCATTACGTGGTCTTGTTTAAAAGCCCTCGAGATAAATCGCAAGTGCAAGTCTTAGCCAAACAGTTAGGAACGCCTTGGCTGACTCAGGCGTACGACGATGCCACTCAAACTCCACACGCCTATTTACTCGTCGATTTGAAACCTACAACCCCCGATGATTTGCGATTTCGTACCAACTTGTTTCACCACTGGTGCCAAGACGGAGGGCCTGTCCTGTACACGTCTCCGTCCTCGACTTAATTTCACTCCACATAAAAAATCTATAAAAACCTCAGACCCTTTTTCGTCTGTCTCACACAACGTCAACATGACGTCCCTTCAGTCGCATCTTCCCGTCAACTTGATTCGTGCCTTGTATGGCATCAGTCGAGAAAAAAATCCACAAATACGAGCTAGTGTTTTAGAAGCTAGTCTCAAAGAACTCTTACGATGGTTCACGGTGACGGCACGTCAAATACTCCAAGGGATCATTCAGATTCCTCATCAAACCAAACGCTTTTTCGATCGAAACAAAGTCGCTTTGGTCCAACTGGCCGATCCCCGCATCGACACTCAAACCAAAAAACAAATCATTTTGAAACCTGGAGGGAGCGGTACTCTAGGAGGGGTCATCATTCGCTCTCTCTTAAGATGGGATCTGAATGCCCCCAAAGTTATACCCAAGAAAAAAGTCCAACGAAGCCCCAAGAAGAAAAAGAAAAAGACCAGGTCCCCAAGGAGAACTTCTCCAGTGGCGGGACCCTCCTCTTACCAGACACCACCCCGGAAAAAGAAAAGAGGCCCCCAGAAAAAGAAACAGAGAAAAAGTCCCCAGAAAAAGAAAAGTCCACAGAAGAAAACTAGTCGCAAGAGAGGCACTTCGGCCAGGACGCAACTTTACACTCGCAAACCACGACCTGCCACGGCAGTGACTGCGTCTCCGGCATCCTCACGTTCAACCACTTCTCCGTTGATGACACCAAGAACTGAAGAGTACTTGGAGACGTTGATCACACCAAGAACTTCTCCGTTGATGACCCCAAAAAGAACTTCCCAGTGGCAGGACCCTCCAATTTAGCGGCAGTGGCTGCTGCTCACAAAGTACCTTCTCCCAAAATCAAAGTCCAAGAAAGATCGGGCATGTTACAAAGTTTACTGGATTTGTCCAAGCAAGAACTGGCTCGATTTAGTCCGTTGGGTACCCCTGCACGACGTGTCATGCCTGTCCTCAAACTAATACGACGTAAAGACAATCAGTGGCGACGCGTTCCAGTATAAAAAAGGTGTGTGACCAAGTAGGGTATCAGTGTTTTTTGGTGCTCCTGAAGACTCAAAGATGTCACCCTCCAAAAAAACCCCAAGGAAAGAAAAGGAAAGGACTACCACCACGTTTAGTCAAACATGGGGACCTGTTATCTGTCCTGTCCAAAGCTTCTCCACCTCTACGAAAAAAACTCATTCAATCGGCCTCCAAAGAGTTCATCGATACCGTGTGCGAATGTTGTTTGAACGTCTTGAAAGGCACGATCCCTTTGTCCAAACACCAGAAACAATGCTTAAGCAAACATCGTCACGTTCCTCGCCTAATGGTTCAAAAGAAAATTCCCATTCGTCAAGAAAAGAAGATGTTGGTCCAACGTGGAGGCATTTTACCTCTCTTGTTAGGCCCCTTACTGAAAGGAGTCTTGGGAACCATGTTGGGAGGACTGGTGGGAGCAAGATAAAAAGGCCCTCGGAAGTCCCAAGATCTCAGAATCGACCCCTGACAACCCCATGGAAGGACGAAAACTAGCTTTAGTGCCTTACAAACGATGGATGGAATACCATCGTTGGCAAGAACAACGCACCCCGCATTTACCTCCCAATCCCAATTTGAGCGAGATGTCCCAGTTACAACACAAATTGCAGTCCTTGATGGATCGCCAAGATTTGTCCGAAACAGAAAAATCGCAAAAGTACGGTCAACTCTTGCAACGACTACAACTCTTTCACCAGAAAGCTTTAGACGAATCAGCTCTACCCACTTTGAAAGATTTTAAGACCTTGATGAAAAGTCCAGCTCCATCATCACTACCACCACCACCACCACCACCACTACTACCATCCCCAGGGGTCACCAGAGATGCTACCCCACGAAGGCCTGAGGAAGAAGAGATGCGAGAAGTGTTTCAAACACCGTCAGCAGCTCCCATTTCGAGTAAGATTGCAGCATCCTTGTTGACCCCGTCCCCCACACCCCAACGAGAAGAAATGAGAGCTTGGGTTAAAAAGATGATGTCCACTCCTCCTTCGACAGAAGTGAAAAAGAAAGAAGGGAAACCAGAAGTGAAAAAAGAAAAGAAGACCAAAGTCATTCCATTGCCACCTCCACCACCACTACCTTCGACTTCTACTTCCGTAGCCCATTGTACACGTAAATCCGTTTCTAAACCACCCTTTCGTCCCACCCAAAGTAGCATCACCGAAGAGTGGGTAACTTATTAACACACCAAAAAAATGGAAAAAGTCTTAGCCAGCATTTACTACGATCCCTCGCATCCTGCAGGTTACGCAGGAGTTCAAAAATTGTATCGTGCTGCCAAAACTCGATTGAAAAGTCTCCGTTTACCTCAAGTGCAACGATGGTTACAAGAACAAACTACCTACACTTTACACAAACCCATTCGACGCAAGTTTGCCAGAAGTCGCACCCGAGTGGAAGGCATCGATCATCAATGGCAAGCCGATTTAGCCGATGTCTCTCATTTGGCCAGCTATAATCGTGGCTACAAATATTTGTTTTGTGTCATCGACGTCTTTTCCAAATTTGCCTGGGTCGTGCCCTTGACTTCCAAATCGAGCAGCGAGTTAGTGCGAGCCCTGCAACGGGTGTTGAAACAAAGCGGTCGTCACCCTCTTCGATGGCAAACGGACAAAGGCACCGAATTTCTGAACCAAGCTTTCCAAAAAGAATTAAAGAAACGTGACATTCATTTTCTTACCACCGAGAATCCCGAAACCAAAGCCAGCATCATGGAACGTTTTCAACGTACTTTGAAGGAACGCATGTGGAAATATTTTACGCATCACCACACTCTGAAGTACATCGACATCTTACCGCACCTGGTGCAAGCGTACAACCAATCCTACCATCGAAGCATTCGACGTGCCCCGCAAGACGTGACTCCCGAGAACGAAGTGTTGGTGTTTGAGCGCCTGTTCGGTACGTCCCCGACGAGGGCTGTCCCCAAGAAAAGTGGAATGTTGGCCGTAGGAGATTGGGTGCGCATTGGCAAAACCAAACGCACTTTCGACAAAGGTTACTTACCTAACTGGACGACCGAATTGTTTCGCGTCACTGGACGAGTGCATGGTCGTCATCCTGCCGTCTATAAATTGGAAAACATGAACGGAGAAGTGCTCAAAGAAACGTTTTATTTGCCCGAGTTACAACGTGTGACCAAAAAAGAAGACGACGTGTACGACATCGAAAGCATTCTCGAACGCAGAACCCGTAAAGTGGGCAAACGACGTGTCAAAGAAGTCAAAGTACGTTGGAAAGGATATCCACCCAGTTTTGATTCTTGGATCGACGCTTCGCAAGTCATCGACTACAAAAAGAAGTGACCATCATGCCCTTTCACACAGACGCAGCTACGTCGACCACTCCTTCACCTAGTTCTTCTGTGCAAGATTTGCAAAAACAACCTTTGTGGGTGTGGTGTGGAGAACGTGTGCCTAAAACGCAAATCGTCTTTCTCTGCCAAATCTTCGTGGTGTATTGTGTCATCGGGGCAGCCATTGCCAATTTGAGTTTGCAACAAGGAGACAAACAATTGTGGACCATTTTATTGAGCAGTTGCATCGGTTACCTGCTTCCCAATCCCTCCCTGAAATTCTCTTCCAACGGGAACCACGGGAACTTTGTGTCCAGTGCCAGTGCCAGTCACCACTCCAACAACAACAATAACCCCATTTTGAGCGGAGACACTCCTCTGACGTCCAGTAACCCCTCGGACAGCCACAGAACTCTGGAATTATGAGTCACCAAAACCAATTTTACTTAACCTTACCCAGTGACAGTTCCATGGAGGTGTTTCCCAACAACACGTTGTGCTGTTACACGGCCAAATTGCCTCAGGCCATCCAGTTAGATCACGAAGCCCATTGGGAAGTGGCTTTGGTAGAAATGATTCACCCTACACAAATCCAAAACATCACTGAAAAGCAAAACACTTTTGAGGTCGAAATCCTGAACCAACAATTGCAACAAACCATAAATGAAATCGGGTTTTCAGAGGACACAAGACCATCCAAGAATCCACTCTTCAATATCTACACCTTGAAAATTCCGGCAGGGTTTTATTTTAGTGGCCAACATTTGGCGGACACCATTGCTTCCAGGTTTGAGTTAGCCTTTGGCAAAGCCCTGAACAGAATCAAAAAAAGTGTCACCCTGGAATACCATAAAATGGCTCGTCGCTTACTGATGAAATTTCAGGACACCCAAACGTTGTCCATCAGTTTTAATCGTGACTTGTTTGACATTTTAGGTGGAGACACAAAAATGGCTCCAAATTTTAAACCGAAGATCAACAGCAATACGGAATTTTACAAGTTTTTTCGATTCCCTGTAGAACTGAACCAAGGACTGAATTTGATCCTCGTGTACTCCGATGTGGTGGAGTACAACGTGGTGGGACACACCTACGTGCCGTTACTGCGTGTCATTCCTTTCAAAGTGGATAGTGCCACGACCAGTGACCAGGAAGGTGGAAACACTTATCACGTCCACCGCGAATTTGTACATCCTCACTATTTGCCTGTCAGCAAGTCCTATTTGGACACGGTCAACATTGCTATAAAAGGAGATTTGGGACAAAATATTCCATTCACCAAAGGAAAAGTCACGGTAAAACTCCATTTTCGAAAACGGTTCTCTCACGACTCGTAAGTCATGTATCCAGTGTACCGAGGGGTTGCTCGACAGCGAGGACACGGTTTAGGAGATATGTTAAAATCAGCCTTTCGTTCGGTGGCCCCAGTCTTGAAACCGATGGTGACACGCGGATTGCACGCCTTGAAAGATGCGGCACTGACGTAAGGCAAAGAATTTCTCCAAAATGTCATCATCGACAAACAAAATCCTAAAGAAGCCTTCATGAGGGCAGGCAAAAATGTCTTGCTGCAAACGGGTAAAGACATTTTGGGCCGACGAGACACACCTATAAATGCCCTGCATGCTACCGAGTCAGGCATTCAGCAAGGACAAGGCAGAAAGAGACGACGAAGAAAACACCCTTTCACCAGACTTCAAGCTAGAAAGGCCAAGAAAAGAAGAACCGTTCGAGACTTAGACGTTTTCGATTATTGAGAAAGAGAAAAAAATGATGCACCGAGAGTCTTGCGCTTGTTCCAAGTCGGAACTGGGTCTGTTTGCCATGCCACCCACCATGATGACGATGCAAGAATCCCAATGGGTGGAATTTCATCCCGTCTCCTCATTGACCGATTCCACTCCCATCGAGTTTGACATCAAAGGACAGCCCGAAGATTACATCGATCTGAATAGCAGTTACTTGTACCTGAAAGTCAAAGTTCTAGATAAGACAGGAGGTGATATAGACACTGAGCCAGTAGCTCCCGTCAACAATTTCATGCATTCCTTGTTTAGTGGAGTGGACTTTTACTTGAATAACAAACTAGTCAGTAGCAGCATGGATACTTACCCTTACCGTGCCTACCTGGAAAATCTCTTGACGTACGGAATAGATGCCAAGAACACTCATCTCAATGCCTGTGTGGTATGGGAAGCTGACGATGCAGACCAGTTTGAAGAATTCGAAACTGATGCAAGCAAAACACCAAACAATGACGGATTTCTAGAACGAAGAAAGAGAATATTAAATGGACAGAGTTTAGAACTGATGGATCGTTTGCATTTGGACATGTGGTTCCAAGAGAAATATTTGCTGAACGGGGTGGATGTCCGCCTGAGACTGAATCGTAGCAGTACCGCTTTCCATTTATTGGCTGATGCTGACGGTTACAAAACCAAAATCCAAGAAGCCAGACTCTACGTACGCCGTGTGGAAGTGTTACCTAAAGTGGGAAACGACATCAGTCAGACGTTGAGCAGAACGACCGCCAAGTATCCGATCCGACGCGTGGAAGTGAAAGCCTTCACCATTCCCAAAGGACAGCGATCCATGATCGAAGATCATCTGTTCCAAGGACAGTTACCTAAACGTTTGATCGTTGGTATGGTCGAGAATACAGCCTTCAACGGAGCTGTCAATAAAAATCCTTTCCACTTTCATCACTTCAACGTGTCCAAGATCGAAGTCAGTCGCGATGGCAAGACCTTGTGTACCCGACCTGTCGAACCTGACTTTACCAACAAAAATTACTTGAGATCGTACTTGTCCTTGTACGAAGCCACCGGCCAGTTAGGGACCAACACCAGTCACGGTATTACGTACGAAGATTACGTTGGAGGCTACGCTTTGTGGGCTTTTGATTTCACTCCAGACCAAGGCAGCGACGAGGGACATTTCCACCCTATAAAATCCGGCCAGATTCGTGTGGAACTTCAATTTACTAATGCTCTACCAGAGACGGTGAACGTCATCCTGTATGCAGAATTCGATAATGCCATAGAAATCAACAGTTTGAGAGAAGTTATTCTAGACTATTAGAAGCTATGGAAGACTGTTATCCCTCTTTACCTAGTGGAGAAACTTTGGACATGGTATGTGAGGAGACCATGGAAAAAGAAGAAGATATCATGATGAAGTCGAGATGGCCAGAACAAGAAGCCCATTTAGCCTCCTGTTTCGCCAAACACTTGGTCGAAAAAATGACGGAATTGATCAAGAAAGATTGCTATGGATGTCAAAATGATCATCCCAGTCAAATTCAACACGACAAATGCCTGATGTTGAGTCAAGAAGAAAAATTGGACGAGTATCTGGACGAAGCTTGGAGACTCATCTCGGACGAAGTCGTGTTGCATCAGTGGTATAAAGACTTGCGTGAACATTCTTGTCCACCATTAACCACTCAAGAGATCCATCGTATCGAACCTCTCCTGAATCAGAATGAGGAAACGAAACGAAGAAACGGTTATTTGTCAGACACTTTCAAGCAAAAAGTCAGGATCGAATTGATGACTTATTATTACCTGTGAAGAAGAAAAACACACAATTCAATGGATACGTGGGAACTTTATTACCTTTTGAACCACAGTTCGTATACGGCTTCTTGGAATCCCGTCGTCTGTGCTAAAGATGAACTCCCTCATCGCAAACCTCAAGACCATCTAGCTTATGTCATCAACACGGACGACAGTCATCTCCCAGGAACCCACTGGGTAACCGTTTACTTTCCTCAAGAAGGATGTGTGGAATATTTCGATTCGTACGGATTGCCTCCTTTGGAAGACGATATCATCGACTTTATGAGAAGAAATGCTCAGACCACCCGATTCAATAATGTGAAATTACAAGGCACAGATTCCTTAGTGTGTGGACAATATTGTGTGTATTTTCTGCATCATCGCAGCCTGGGCTATTCCTTAGAACATTTAATAACTCATTTTGATCCTCGTTCTTCTTCTAGAAATGATGTGAAAGTAGATCGATGGTTTTGTGACCATTATGCTTATCTTTTGTCTCAAGCTAGGAAACGTAGTGTCCATCAATGGCCTAATGACTTCCAACAGTGGAAATCACAATTTCATTCACAACGTTGTCAGCCCTGTTTAAAGTAGAGTGTGAATTGAGAAAAAATGTTTGTCATTAGAAAAAAAATGTTTGATGTTATAATGTTGGATTATTGTTAAAAATGTTAGAGTTGTTGGTTAGTGTTAATTGATTTTTTGAATAAAAATGTTGTGTTCTGAAAAAAATGCCTTTGTCTTTTGTTTGGCTATAAGACTGTTTGATTCATGCTCTTTGACTTCTTACTATCCCTCTCATGACACTCATTGAACGTTGCGACTCGAAAACCGTAGAGGGATGTTTTCCTTCACGTCCGCGCTTTGACTTTAAGAACCGGGGAAGTTTCCAGTCTAACCATCCATTGTCGACTCATCCTTCTACGAAGATATGCTCCAAACTAGCTAAGCTAAACGAAGCCTACGTAAATTTGCATAGGGTCAGACACAGCTTGATACCGAAGCCAGAAGAGATAGAGAATGTGAGAATGTTAAAAGTCACTGAAGACCTGATAGAAGAGCTCTTCAGAGAAGAAGTGAACAGGGAGAAAGAAGAATGGACAGAGAAGTACAGACTTCAGAGACAGCAGCAGCAACAGCAACAACAACAACAACAGCAGCAGCAGCAGCAGCAACCTGAACCTGACAGAGGCTTTGTCGATTGTCGTATCGACACCAAAGAGTTCTTCTTCTCTTTCCGAAGAAGCAGACCTATCGCCAGAAAGTCTATCCTCAGAGGACATCGCATTCTTAGAAACTAAAAGATTGCCATAGCAAACAAAAAAACAGCCCTTTTCAGGGCTACCCCCAATACTCTAGAAAAGAAATAACCATCAATTTGCCAATGTGTGTAGGTAGAGTAGTGTGAATATAAACACTAACTCTTTTTTATAGTGTGAGGGTATGTGTTTGTATATAGGATTGTGTGTTAGTAAGTGCTCACGTACGTTGGTGTGGATAGTAGATTAAGATCATGTCTTTTTTTGGTGTTTGAGGTGTGGGGAGAGTAGATTTAAGGTTAGATTACTTTGCGTATGTGGATAGTATATTGAAGTGATTAATGAAAAAAAAATTTTAGAATAGGAATGGGAAGTATAAAAAAAGTGAGTGAGTGTTTCTTTTAGGTCCGCGCGTTGTTTTTGGTCATGATCTAGGTAAGATCAATTTTATGTTTTTAGGGGGATGTTTTCCTTCACGTCCGCACTTTTACTATAAATTGAAACTCGTTCGGCAGTCCAGCTACCCTTGTTGATTGATCAACACCAGAATGAACACCAGACTAGCGAAACTGTTGGAACTTCATGTGCATCTGGAATATGCCAGGCGCCTGTTGAACGAACTGGCCGCGGAAGCCATTGTGGAAGAGGGAAGGATGAGACAGGAGGAGAGAAGAAACAAAGAAGAGGAGGAGAGAAGATACAAAGAAGAGGCGGAGAGAAGATACAAAGAAGAGGAAGAGGAGAGAAGAAACAAAGAAGAGGAGGAAAAGGAGAGAAGAAATTTCAGAATCCCAGAAACAGAAAATTGGGATTCTGAAGCTATTTATCCCGCCTCTGCTCTCTCCCCAAAAAAAGTAAAAAGCAACTGGAGAACAAGATGTGTATGTGGCGCCAGGCCTGGAAGGTGCCACCATTAACCAGGTGTCCATGAAGTTCCAAAACAAACAGCCCTTTTCAGGGCTACCCAATACTCTAGAAAAGAAATAACCATCAATTTGCCAATGTGTGTAGGTAGAGTAGTGTGAATATAAACACTGACTCTTTTTTTATAGTGTGAGTGTATGTGTTTGTGTGTTTGTGTTTGTGTTTGTAACTGCTCACGTAAGTTTGTGTGAATAGTAGATTATGGGTTTCTTTATTGTTTCTTAGCGTATGTGGAGAGTATAGTTTGGGCTTTATTATATGAAATGAGAAAGTAGGGGGATGTTTTCCTTCACGTCCGCGCGTTGTTTGGTCATGATCTAGGTAAGATCAATTTTATGTCTTAGGGGGATGTTTTCCTTCACGTCCGCGCTTTTCGTATAAGAACCCACAGTATTCGTCGTTCAAACCATTCTACAAAGAATAAAAAACAAGATGGCTTCGAACCACCTTGACAAAATGCAAAAATTACAAGACGTTTTGGACAATTTAGGAATAATGGAGCAGATGTTAGTGAGACTCAATGAAGACCACTATTCCTATAGTCCCCATCGAGTAAAGATGGAGATTAATAACTTAAGAAAAGTAAAGGACATAATAAGTGGTGTCATGAAAGAGATAAAGGAGGAGAAGGAGGATGAAGAGGAAAGGATAAGGATAAGAGAATGGAATGAAAAAATTGAAAAAGAAGAAGAAAATGAGAAGAGGAAGAAAGAAGAGGAGGAGAAGAAAGAAGAGGAGGAGAAAAAAAAGAAGAGAAAGAGTGTAGGCGAGAAAATAAGAAGTTGGTTGAGAAAAAGAAGAAATTAGAAGCAGAAGAAGAAGAAAAACCAAAGGCCCTTTTCAGGGCCACCCATATTTCTCGAAAAGAGAATGACTTTCCATTGCCTACCCCTTTTTTTTTAAAAAAAAAATTTTTAATTTTTTTTTTAAAAAACAAAATCCCATATTCAATTTCCCTTGACGCTAGACAGTCCCACGATTTTTCTCCATATTCAATTCCTCTTGACGCTAGAGTGACCCACGATTTTTCTCCATGTTAATTTTCCCTTGACGCTAGAGTGACCCGGGGGGGGGGGGTCTGTAATGCTAATTCCCATTGACGCTAGGGTGACCCACTTCACTACTATTGCCTCTTGGAACGGGCCCAAGTGGCCAAAACATATATGTATGCAAATATAAACTTTATTCTAAAATCAATTGATATTGAAAATAAAAGATTAGATAAGATCGATAATCCGATAGTTAAATATATATATATATATATATATATATATATATATATATATATATATATATATATATATATATATATATATATATATATATATATATGGGACTTTTTTAAAACACACTATATAAAAAAGAAACACTTTACAAACCATGGGAAATGGTGGGGGGTAGCAATACCAAACCCTATAATAATTAAATACGCAAATATCCTAAATAGATTTAAAAGAATAAAGGCAGAACCGAAATCACCATGGGAGGGGATATATATTTATTGTTTTTTTTTTTTTAATGAGAAATAGGAAAGACATCTACCAGAACAATACATTAGTTTAAAAATTGGAAGTAACGAGAAAACTTACAAAAATACAGGGATAATAAGGATTTGTGGGAATTAGATGAAAAACTAACGTACAAATGGTTAAGGGATACAATTACTGGTAAAAACCAAAACAAAGTACAACAGGAAAACTTATATGTAAATTGGGAAAGAGCGTGGGGACACTGGATCAAACTAGGATCACTTAAAATACAAAGCCTCTGCTTCAAATACATGCATGATGCATGGTTGACGGGAGAGGTTGCAGTGCGACGGCACATGGACAGAGCATCGCCGAAATGTCCACTGTGTAAAAATGCAATATTTATTATTATAAAAAACACCATGGTGCAGTGTGAAGCTAGGAAAATCCATAGAATAAAATTAATAAGTGAAATATGCAAAAGGGAGGAATATAAACACCAAAATATACTCTATTTAGATGGCAATTTCGACAACAAGAAAAACAACACTTTATTCAATAAATGAATATATTATAGAGACCATGAAAGCCTGTGGACAGATAATAGTGATTGGGAAATAAATCGGGTAACCTCCCTTGGATGATAAACTAGCACTTAAATATATCTCAATCATTAAATAATTTAAACTTCTCCTTTTGCAACCTTATAGAAAACAAAATAATGTATATCTAGCAAACAAGCTGGGATAGAGATAGATAGGTAAAGGGGAGGGGTAGGGGCTATGAGACTACCCCCAAGGGGGTAGCTGCCCAAAAAGGACATGGCCCCTGCTCCCCCCCCCCCGTTTTTCTTTTTTTTTTTTTTTTCTTTTTTTTTTTCTTCTTCTCTATTTCTGGTTTTTACCTTTTTTTCGCCAAATTCAGGAAACATTTCCTTTAAAGAGACAACAATTTAATGACAAATCTATCGCTAATTATTTTAATTATCCCTCTATTTTTCTTCTCACTGGATAAATTTTAGAAAATAAACAAATTTGGACTCCTTTGGCAGTAGTACTAAAAATAAATAAGGCGGCCCAACATGAGACGGGAGAAATACAGGAAATAAAGAGAGTATGGACCCCAACTCGAACCCAGCCGACCTAACATATATAACGCACTTAAGCGAAGAACGACACAGATTAACACGCTATTAAAACATTAGTTGTTGTTGTTTTTTTTTTTTTTTTTTTTTTTAAAGTTATCACAGTTCTTCGACAAAATTAAAAAAAAAAATAATGCGAAAATAAAACCTAGACCAAAAGAAAACGGGGCAAAATTTGAAATAGATGGCTATCCCTACAAAGAAACTATATAGCATACAAACACTATATCATCACACACATATGGCACACATGGGATATAGGAGACCTCTAGCCAAGGTCAACTTGAACACCAGGGATGAGATTTGGAATACGGTGATAGAAACCGACTCGGAAGAACTACCCTATAGAAAACACTAGGGTTTGAAATAAATACCCCGAGAAAACGTATTTTAAATAAATTTTTTATCGGAATCCTTTTTCAAAAATACAAACAACATATCAGGAGGTAAACATATACACATAAAACACCTTTGATTGTTTGGTTTCGGGGGCATCTGTCTAGTGCCCCCCCCCCCAAAAAAAAAAGATAGAAAGAAATATATCAGCGTTTATTCTTAAATAGGTCGCGCGAGAAAAGAGAAAAGTGTTCTCCATTGTAGTTATAATAGAGTACATGTATAACAGGTAAATTGTAAGCAACGATACGAGCCCCTGTGCCAGGAACTGGTCAGAGTATGTAACAGATAATTACAAAAAAAAAACGTTGCAACAGCATCAGAATATTGGGCTAATTTGATATTTTGGGAGAGGTTTTAAATAATTATGGTAACAGGCGAAGAATGTGAGGAATTTGAAAGCGAAGTAAAATAAGTATAAAGAGGGAAATGGACCACCGCATTCATTCTGATGGACACAAGGATCAGTTTGTTTTAGAGGGAACGGTATGTTTTTGTTTGAAAGATTTTTTTTTTGTTCGCTACAGAAACGGCTAACTAGTTCCGAAATTGTATCGATTTTTGTAGTGGACCTCTAGCTTCCGCTGCTAATTTTCTGCACAGTGATCCTGACACACAAAAAATAATATTTATATTTTACCACCCGGATTATCCATTCGGATCACTTCTGCTCTTATTATTCAATCCGTTCGACTCATTAGTTGTAAGATTCATTGATTCTATGTGATTAGGGTTCTTTTGTAATTCCAGCTTTGTTGAGAGTTTAAAATGGTATCATCAAAAGTAAAAGTTCTGAGTTTACTTTCAATCATCATCGCTTTAATAGCTTTTCTATACAAAAAGCACACTGATGATCGCTTACGAAAGAAACTGGACCACGTCCTATCCGGTTTGCTCCTGGCTGAGAAGAAAGCTACTCCACTCATCCCTCAAACCAGAATAGCGATCGGCTTTGGAGGATGTCTTGACTATGTATTGGACGCAATGGAATTTGCGAAGAAATTCAATTTGACAGCACCGGATGAACCAGAACACTATGACTCCGTGGAAAGCAAGGAACAATTGTCTAAACTGTTTGCTTATTTCTTCAGATATGGGGCTGCGGCAGAGTATGTAGAGCTCAAGATAAAGTGCTGCTGTACAGTCTGTTCTTGGACTGAATTATACATTAATGTAGTCTTTTGTGCGCCTTTACTGATCGGAAATATGCATTGTTGAATTTAGTACTAAAGTGGTTTACCGAATTCTGTTAATTCCTAATTATAAGGTAATCTGCACTTTAGCTGCCATCACAAAACTTGCATGCGGTAATCAACGGCACGATTTACCCAAATACTGCCAAAATATACCCCAATACACTCAGATGTACCCAAATACTGCCAAAATATACCCCAATACACTCAGATGTACCCAAATACTGCCAAAATATACCCCAATACACTCAGATGTACCCAAATACTGCCAAAATATACCCCCAATACACTCAGATGTACCCAAATACTGCCAAAATATACCCCAATACACTCAGATGTACCCAGATACTGCTAAAATATACCCCAATACACTCAGATGTACCCAAATACTGCCAAAATATACCCCAATACACTCAGATGTACCCAGATACTGCCAAAATATACCCCAATACACTCAGATGTACCCAAATACTGCCAAAATATACCCCCAATACACTCAGATGTACCCAGATACTGCTAAAATATACCCCAATACACTCGGATGTACCCAAATACTGCCAAAATATACCCCAATACACTCGGATGTACCCAAATGCTGCCAAAATATACCCCAATACACTCAGATGTACCCAGATATGGCAAAAATACTCCCAAATACTGTCCAGAAACAAGCACATGATACATTTACAACTAAAGAGATTTTTAAAGTCATTGCAAAGTTAAATTCTGGGTAAAAATGAAATATGTTAAATTACTAAAGCAATTATAATGATCCGCCATGTTTGATTTTTATGTTCCATAATGTTTTGTCTGATATATAGTTTCTGTGTCTGGACTGGCCATTGTGGGGTCAAATTTTTTCTTTTGGTTATTTGGTGTTTATTTCTCCTAGAAAAGATACAGACTGATGTTCAGTATATATATACATTGTTACCTTTGGCTTTAATCCTTGGATGAATGCATATGTATATAAAAAGTACTGCCAAATATACTCAAATACTTATGAAGACCTCCCAAAAAGTATATTTAAATGCTACTAAAACATGCCAATACTGTCCAAATGCTCTTAGATGTTTCTATTCTATCTCACAACTTCAGTCTTTTTTTGTTCATTGGCCTGATCATTATTTCTTTATTTGCATCAATTCAAGTTGTATTTTCCCTGCAGAGTTTGTTCAGCAGTTTGTTTTGTTCCATTTGATGCAATCTTCAACAGTTTAAATAACTTTCATTCGTCCTAATTATTGCATGTCAAATTTTAATGTTGGCCATTTCTAATACATAAAATAAACTCGTTAACTTGATTGATCAAGGATGGAATTATCAAATCTTTCTGGTATTAAAATCATCATGTGAAGTCATTATCCAATAATTGACAGTCATGGGCTGAATTAATGACATCATCCTTAGTTCTTTTGAATTCTCTATTGTAATGGATAAGCAGTTGCATTGTGAAAGGCACAATACTGCACCTTTTTGGTAACTTTTGACACTATAAAGGTAATTACATTCATATTCAAGTGTAAATTTAAGCTCAAATTGGAATTCAAATAAGGTTATGTTTTTTCTTTTATTAAAGTGGCGAAATACATTAAAATAAGAATTATTTCCCAAAATACAGATGCAACTGCCATACAACTAGCAATAAAAACAGTTACAACCTTATATAATTTATTTCACAATCCATGAATTAACTGGGTACATGTACATGTTAGAAAATGTTTATTAACTATCGGTGTTTTATATCTGTTGTAATTTGAGCTCATGGTCTTTTCGACTGCACCGGTGGCCTAGTGGTTAGAGCATTCGCTCGGATGAGGGAGGTCATGGGTTCGATCCCTGGCTGAGTCATACCAAAGACTTACAAAAATGGTACTAACAGCTGCCTCGCTGGGCCTTCATCTTTAAGAGGTTAGTGTTAGGAATGGTCGGCCTAGTGTCAGGATAAGGTGACTGGGTGGGACATCATGCTACATGTCTGTGGCATAATGCCCTAGTGCTAGACATCACTATAAACTGCCACATTGCAGACATTGTAGCGATATGACTGAAAAATTGTTAAAGCCACATTAAAAATCCAAATCACAGCACACAACGCCCCTGGTCTTTTCCATTGGCCTGGTTTTCATCCAGCAGTTTGCTTCAGTCGCATGCACTTGAATATTCCATCTGATGAATGGACATAGCTGGACTTGGCTACTGTGGTGATCGGAGCAGCAAGAAATTTCTTGAAATTTTTTTTTTCCTTCTCTGTTACACTCTTTGAGTGCCAGGATTGTTTGTCCTAAAGAAATGAAAGAGACTGACCAAAAAAAACCTGTAGTTGCCAGCACCATACAAAGCCTGACGTAGGTCTATTATCTGTTTTCTTTAATGGAAGACAATCTGTGTACAAGTTTTGGGAGCTTTAGCTGTTTCCACTCATTGTCTTGTTTTAAGCAATTGTTCAGGGACTCTGCATTGTTCTCGGTTCATAACTTAGAAATGATAATTGCTTTTAAATGGTTGGTAAACATATATTTTAACATTTTACCTTTGAAATGTGTTTCATAATACATTTTAAATCTTGGATATTTATCAAAATATACAGAGAGGTTGTCCTTTTGCTTTGAAAACTCGAGGTTGTCTTTGCTAAAAACTAAAAACTAAGCCGTTTTTGTCTTCACTGAAGATTATAATCTTCTCTCTATCTGCATCATCAAAAACAGTTTTTTGAAGAAAATCCTTAATGTTATCTTTCAGATGTTTTGTACACAGCAGATCATTTGCTTTGGGGAAATTGTTTATTAAAGAATTTTTTATTGCTTTCTCATCTTTGGTTCCAGATGTCAAGTTCTGTGAGTCTAGTTATTCTCTGACATGTGAAAAGAAATGGTGATAAGTACGCTGCTCACAATCCCAGTGAAGACAAAGAGGTCCTAGCAAAATTGGATACTGGTTAGATTTTCTGCTAAGCACACTTCTGTTCTAATAACATGTTTTTGTTGCAAGATTAAACGTTCTGTCACTGCCTTCCTCCCCATAACAGTTTTTCTTTAAGTCTAATAGTTGATCATCAGTGTACAAAATTATAATTGTTTGTATACTTTTCGTCATTGTAACTCTCTGGACCAAATTATTGTCATATAGCTCTCTGATTATTGTCAGTATCTCATCTGCAGTATAGTTTCCATGCACCCTCTGAGGTATTTCTTTTTGTTTTCTCTGGATTTTATCCTGGAGTTGGCGACCATATTTAGGGGCCATGAAACTATCATCATCAGCCATCTTTCTGACACTTCCATCGCCTTTTTTCACCCCACCTTTTCTTATGCTATTTGGAGGATACATGGATCTGTTTTTGTGTATGATTCGCCACTTTTTGAGTTTCCATGCGGATTATTTGAATTTGAATTCATTACACCTAAATACTCAATCATTGCGATTGTGTTTAAATGGCTAAGCCATTTTGGTGCTTAAGTTACAGTAGTAACTCTCTTCATGTAGCTCTCGTTGTCTTATAGCTTAGTGTAGTAGCAATAAAGAGTTAATATATCTGTGGGTTGAGGATCAATTGAAACATTTTACCTTTTTTCCATGATCTTTTTCAGGTAAAAGTGATCATTTTTCTTGAAAATGTTTTTAATTTGTTGTCCTTGGTTATGACAAATACCTAGTTTACAGTGGTGCATGAGTTTGAGTCCTATGACCCACAGTTGTCAGGGAAAGTTGTTGTGTTTCCCCCCTTCACTCTGTCGATGCCTCACTATAATGTGAACATTGCTTTTGTGACCCAAAGGTACTCTTTCTGCTGGTGCATCTTCACTTAAAAGCGTTTTAAATAGTCCGTCATTTTCCAGGAGCCTGTTTCCTGGATTTTCCTTAACTTGTTACCACAAAGCAGGATAGAGACAGCATTGAAGAGGCAGTATCCACCACTGTTTGTCATCAGGGGGGTTTCCAGTTATGTTGTCAACTTAATTGTCCATCACATTAGCCGCGACTGGATCAATGTCTGGCAAATAAGACGGCTCTTATGGAATTTGTAATTTTACTTTGAACATTAGCTCTCGCTGAAAAGCCTCCTTTAGTTTCTCTTTGTTCTTTGATGCAGCCGCCTAGAGAGAAAAGAAAACCGCATTAAAATAGTCGATAAATACTGGAATTAATGCAGATTGTTAGTTTGTTGAGGCATTAGTAATATGCAAATTAGGTCAAGAACAATGCACATAGACAGGTAAAGCCAACACAAACTTCGTTATTTTTTTTATCTGTTTGCACTGAACATTGCAAGGCATTATGTTAAATATTCAATAAAGCAGTTTGTCAAAACAATGGAATATCATCATTATTTGTAATTTTTATGTCATTTAAAACATCTGCAGAATGCTCCTTGTGTGTATATATTTTATATGTACATATGGTAAGTACTAGAAAAACTAAATTTGCAAAGGTGGCGCAGATGCATTATATATTTACAGTATTGGAAAATACTTACAGTTGATACAAAATTAAGCCTAAGAAATGTTTGTATTGTCTATATGTTTATCGTTATAGTTCTTTTCTTTACTTATTTAAATATTTGCAAATGGGGAAATTACTTTTCTCTCCTTTTTTCTTATTGACCATGAATTGTCCTCGTGTAACATTCTAAACATATCTAATTAAATGTTGAGACAATGGATATGACATGCAAAGATATCAAATTTATATCAATGAAAACTGTTTACTGTTAATACAACATTTAAGGTATAGAGTAGTGAAGTGCTACTGTAATCAGATTGACGTGTTATTGTGTCTTGCAATCAAAAGTAGCTGAGTATATACGCGCTACCTCAGTTAGCACTGCAGCACTACAGATACATTTCAAATGATTTTCAAGAACTAATATGTAAAATTTAAGTTGTGCCATGCTGTCTGTTTGGCAAAATCATCTTGCGAGAAATCCTAACCAATATACTCATTGAAAAGCTACGATGTTGACTCTAAAACTCTTGGTACGGGGCAGCGCACATTTGTGGACTGATTTGTATATAAATTATATATGTATCGTATTTAGATGCAAAGAAAAGAAAATTAAACTAAATCTATTATATCTTTATTATCTCTTTATCTTTTTTCATTAGTTCTATGTGTAAATGTTAAAAGAAAAGAATTAAAGAGATTTTAATCTCTTTTTTTCCTTTCACTTTGTTTTTATGTAAATATTAAAAGAGTTTTGATATTCTGTATCAATTTATTCATTGGTCATTTCTTTATACTTACACATCTTAATTGTGGATTCATGTATTAATAGCTAAATAATTTGCATTGGGAAATCAAAAGACAGAGTCTACATGTTTTTTTAAGGAGAAATAAGCATCAAATAACTAAATGAAACAATTTGACCACACAAAGGCCAGTCCAGACACAGAAACTATATAGCAGACAAAACATTATAGCATATACATAGTGAAAATCGTTGGCCATGATCATTGGAAAATGGGAATTTCTTATGTAGTTATCCACCAACAAATATGTCAGTGGGTGATAGTACAAAACATATAAGTTATTAATTTTATAGAATTAAGCTATCAAGTATTGGAAGAGGAGGAAATAAGGGCTTGTATATATAGAAACCTCAGAGAATAACTCATCCAAGAAAGTAGCAAATTTAGAGAAACCACCGCAACAAGAACGATCATATAAATACATTTTCTTTTCAAAATTCTTCTTGATTTTTTACAGAAAATACAACACAAATATCAGAGGGTGGGGACACAAACACATTAAAGTCGTTGAATGTTTCAAACTAAGAGCCATGGGGTGGGACACACTTGAGGCCAATAGCTAATTATAGCTAAAGGTTGAAGGTGTGTCCACAAATAAAAACTAAAATTCTTCTAGAATAGAGATATCTGCAACTGAGTATGCAAATTAGGGAAATACGTGTTGTCCTGGACTCTGTTGATAATTTCCAAGCTAATGGTAATTGGAGTTGTTTGTTACATTTCGTACAAAGAATTTCTAGTTGCTTTAATAATTTAACATATTTCACTTTGACCCAGAACTTAATTTTGCAATGAATTTTAAAAAAATTATTTAGTAGTAAATGTATCATGTGCTTGTTTCTGGACAGTATTTGAGAGTATTTTGGGCATTATTTGGGTAAATCATGCCACCCTACGATAATTGTTGATCACTTTAAACTTTTACAGTGGCAGACTGACACTAAATTAGGTTTTATAAAAACAGACATTGGATCTAATCATGACCAGTATAGGGTATAGTTCAAATTTGTTTTATTACACTTCACTTTCATTGTGACTGCATAACACAACACTGGATCACACCTCTTAACCTTTATTTTGTCATATGTAATTCTCAGTGAGTTTATATGATGGACTTTGAGAGTATATTGATCAGCAAGACCAACAAGTTGGTCATGGCTTTTTTTCTTCCTGACCACTGTCAGAAAAAAGAAAGCAGAGACCTACTTGTTGGCCTCATTGATCAGCAAGGAGTGAAATAAAGTAAATAACCACTATTTGAAGGTATGTATAATCAAATTGTACAAATTACACCTAATGTTGAAATAGTACTGAATACCTACATGGCCTGTATGACTTTTTCTTTGGAATTTCACAGCGATATTACTTTCCTTATCTTCTTTATTGAATATCACTCTTGTGCCACCAGGGCTTCCAGTCACTTGACACATTCAGGGCCATTACTGCCAGATTATTTTCTTGTTTATAAAGAATGGTGTTGAAGATAATGTTTACATGGTAAACCAGGGATGATTCCACAATATTAATTAAGGCTGCCAGGCGGCCAGGAATTTTGTTTTGAAATCTCCCAATTGAAAGTTAATAAATTTTGCTTGCCAGAACTTGTCCCTCATTTCATTCATACCTGATATATGTATTGCTTGATCAAAACTGTAATTGTACCTTTACTTACCAAAAGTCATCTGAAGCATATAAAAGCTTGGTATTGCTTTTAAATACATACTAGTATAATAAGTCAAGATGAAGTGAATGCAGAAAGTTAAAAAGCTAGTCACTTTGGAATAATGTTTTTGCATCTTATCATGTCAAAGATTATTAAAATGATTAAAAGTTCTTACAAAATTTTAAACTTACTGTGCTTCATCACAGTATTTGTACAACATAACTTAGAAAAAAGGTTACAGCTGAAAATTTGCAACATTTTCCATAGCAGAAGTCCTCTTTTTATGTATTGTAAAAAATGATTAATTTTATTAATAATGGACCATGATATGTCCACAGGGTCATACTTTTCTAAAGATTAGGCAACAAAAAACAATTTTTTTACATGCTTTTCAAGGTACCAGTTTGAATTTTCTGCAGGAATTCCATACATAGCATTGTTATTTCTGTTATTTGTGATCCTCACATAGCACCAAAATTGACTACAGAACACAGGACTTCTATTTTCCACCTTCGTATTTGAAGGGAAAATTGATTCAGAAGTCAATATTAATACTGCATTGTATTGACACCAGATGGGGTGGAGGTAATGTCATGAAATCAATGCAAGGTGAAGTGACAGACTCTAACATGATCTTTTCACAAGAATAACCTCCTAGCATAGACCCAGTATTTACTGGGATTCTCCCAACATAAGACAAGCTGACATGAGAGCAGACAACTCTTTATTTCCATAAAGATATGTATTTCTTCCATAATTAGAACATTTTTGTTGATGAGTTGATTATTGACAGTATATAATGGTAATGGTCAATAGGTACATTTTTTCAAAGCAAAATATGTGCCTATTAATCTTAAGGTTGAACCGTATGAATACATATGATGATACTATTTTGTATTTTATGCAATAATGACTTTCAGCTTTTTGAACCTGTAATTCACACTGCTGAAATTGAACATACAAATTTATTTCATTATTTACAGGCGCTTTGTATCCAATGAGACTCTGTTCAACGAGGTCATTACAGAAGCAGAGGGGATGGCCAGCCTAAGAAAAGCAATGGGAGGGAATGCTCCACAAATGGCTCGACGCCTTTCTATGGAGGGAGCCAATGTCCTGCTAGCCACCCACCTTTCTGAAGAGCTGCTGAAAACTCTCCCAGATACCATCAAAGGTACATCATTCATTCCTTATACAGTGCGACCCCGCTATAGCGTGCTCCGTTATAACACGAATTCGTATATAATGCGGTCGTGGTGTGGCTCCTGAAATTTCATATACATGTATTTTTCTTGTGCACAAAAAAAAAACATTCTTAAAAAATACGAAAAAAAACATAAAAAGTTGCTTATCATTTTGGGGAAGAGATCGCATATGAATAATACAAGATGATCTTGGCTTGGTTCCTGAACTTTTATATGCATTTTTCTCATACACGAAAAAGTATTATTTTTTTTCTTCTTAAAAGTAAGAAGAAGAAAAAATGCATAAAATGTTTATTCTGGGATTGCGTAGGTCTTCGCCAATGTCGCAAACTTGGATTGTTTTTCCTTATTGGCTGCAAAACATACCATGTGGCTTTTTTATTTATTGGTGACATTGTTGGCTGTTTAAACTTTTATATACAACCATTGGTTTGGAGTGCAGAAATTCAGAGGCCCCATGAAAGGAAGCCGCAAACTGGATATAAAATGCACTGAAATTCATCTATTGTTACATAAACAAATTCTTTGTCCATACTGACAAACCATCTAAACAGTGCATTGTTATATCATAATCCGCTTATCTTGACATCTAGACTGACATTTGTATGTGGATGGTAAGTCAAACTCCTCTTCTTTTCACTAAGAATTAAATCCTTCAGAACTCTCACGTTTTCTGTAATAATCCCTGTCATCAGAACACCTGCGTCTCTATCGTCCATTGACCTTTTGTTAATTTTCAGACACATGCGTGGAAGGTAGCATCACGCTGCTACCACAAATGTAAAAAAAAATTTAAAATTACATCTTACTTATTGGTTTATTCAGTAGGCATGGAGGGACAGTAACTAGAATAGTCTAAACGACGGCCAATTCCTTTTTAAAATGTACCCAGATGAAATAGTTTGCTGAAATTTCAAAGGAAACAGATTACCTTTAAAGCACCGACTTATGAAAACGTACTCAGCAAATGGAAAAAATACCAGTCTCAATCACGCAATACATTTATTTGATGTTGCCAACACAATAAGAAATGGGCATTCGTTTGGTTCTCCAAAGCTGCCCTTTAGCGGTGACTTCAATAGCGCATGCACCCTTCATCAAAGAAAGCCGACTACAATCTTTCAACAACAACAGAGAACATTTCTTCAAAGGACGTCGGTACCAAACTTAAATAAAAGTGATGGAATCTGATGGATTTTTTGCATTTTCCAAATATGACTGGAACACGTTAACTGTGCTGTGAAAGTTTCCCTTTTGTAGGGAAAAAGTTTATGCTTATGAACGCTACCAATGGCAGCTTAAAACACAAACTAACTTTTACCAACTTTGAATGTGCTTTAAAGTAAATGTGTTTCGTCATTCGTTACTTGATTGTGTTATCAGGGCTGAGCAAATCCCATAGCCCGACGTCCCGGACTAGTCATTTTTGAAGTCGGACAAGTAAAATTTTCCAAGTCACTAGTCTGGGACAAGTACATTTTAAAAAAGTCGGGCAAGTCCTTATTTTCGTGCTTTAATCACTATATCTGCATTTATTTGGCCAATCATGCCCTCTGGGCATACTGAATACTTGATTCTACCCCTCTTAGTGTATACATTTTCATCCTTTTACCGCTTTACTGCATATTGGGCTAAGCGACCAAATTATCGGCAAATCAAAACACGTCAAACAAAAGAAAGCCAGTATGATCAATTAGCAGTGTTGTAAGTGGTTTTGTTGCAATGAGTTTACTTGATCTAGATCATAACGAGCGGCTCACTATGATTTTAATCCAGTGAGTCAGTGTAATTAAATTAATGAAAGGTACTTTACCGACATCCGTGTTGGTTTCCTTTATGAACTGATTAAATGACAGTAATGATTCTTTAATTAAAATTGATTATACAGATGATTAACTTCCATGTGCGATATTGTGTTTGAAGCGAAACAATTATGCTAATTAATGAGTTGTTTCAGTTCATATTTAAAAGAGAAAATTGATGTTATGATCACTTTAGAAGTAGTTGTCAAGCAAGCTGATAGTTACTGTGTGGATAAAATGAGTTTGCTAAATTATTAAGTAAGGTAATAACGGCGATTCGGTGAAGGTAAATTTGCTTGAAAATGGAGGGATAAAACATAAGACGGATACTGAGTGTGCGGTAGCTATTTCTGAGTGTGAACGAGGATTTAGTTCAGTGAACTTAATCAAGACTTCTTTAAGGAATTCCTTAAACCAAAAGAGTTTACAAATGCTAATGAACATTTCTGGAAATGGACCAGAGCTTGAGGACTTCAGCGCAGACACAGCTATCAACTGCTAGCTTAGTGCTGGTACAGGTGGCATACATATACATGGACATATTTTCAAATCCATCAGATAAAACATGTATACATAAACCTGAAGAAGCCAAATGTATAACAGCCAATGTTTTTGAAAAATTAAATTCTTTTAAGAAATAATTATGTTGTATATCATTGTTTTTTTCTTTGTTCTTTTCTATGGATTAAGCACATACGTCTCATCAAATCTCGGCAAGTGATTACCATTTTGAGACCAGTGAAAAATAAGGTGGGACTAGTGAAGAGAAAGGTGGAACTAGTGAATTTTCTGAAACCACTTGTCCTGGACTAGTGGTTAAAAAAAAATTTTGCTCAGCCCTGGTTATGTTTTTAGACTGAATTCAGACCAATATGACCTGTTACAAAATTGATGAATATTTTAAAGCTCTGTGTATGCATATTTTAGATGGAATCACTTGTATTGTGGATTCAATGTATATGATGAGGTTCGCAGGTGAGTACATTGTGTTGATACTCTAGTCATGCTATAAATTAGACATTCATATATAAACAGGATTCACATATATGTACCAATTCATGATTCTCTAAATAAAGTAAACTATTATATTATGTCTTCTCTGTTTTCAATACAGGTGTATTTCTTATTTAATATGCATCAATTTAAGATGGTAACTGTGCCGACGAAGCACATATTTTACCATCCGCATTTATTACCCCCACCCACCCCATACAATTTTTTTGTTTGGGGGGGGTACATTTACTTCAGCTGACTTGGTTGCGTATAACACGGTTCGGTATATAACACGGTTGGGTTTTATGGCTCCCAACTACAATGTTATAGCGGGATCACACTGTACATCACAATACAAAAAAGTTGTTAATATTTGTTGCAGAGTAATTATTATGGAAAGATATGTTACACAGATTTAAATTGAAAACAATTTTTGACACTAAATGTTATGTCCCAAATTGGTCAGTCCATTCATCATTCCATAAGTGCATCTTGATTAGGATTTGCTTAGAGAAGTTTTCAGGCACTGTATTGGGACATCACTGTTTACTGAACACATTAATAGCAGGAGAATATCAAAAAGAACTTTCAAAACAACAATATTTTAATGCCAAAATGTTTTAATTCCACAAATTATTGTTCTTTCTTATTCAGACTTTTTAAACTCTGTAAATGGTTTGTCCTGATTTTACAGTTTATTCTTTATTAAATTATCTGTAGCAAGAGTAATCAGCAAGACACACTCTGTCTTATAGTTAGTCTGAGCAATACAGATTTTATTGCACACTCCATGTCTCATAGTGAGTCTGAGCAATATAAATTTTAGTGCACATTCTATGTCTCATAGTGAGTCTGAGTAATACAAATTTTATTGCTCACTCCATGTCTCATAGTGAGTCTGAGTTATACAGATTTTATTGCACATTCCATGTCTTATAGTGAGTCTGAGTAATACAAATTATTTACACACTCCTTGTCTCATAGTGAGTCTGAGTAATACAAATTTTATTGCTCACTGCATGTCTTGTAGTGAGTATGAGTAATACAGATTTTATTGCACATTCCATGTCTCACAGGTCCTTCCATTTGATTTAAAGTTGGAAGGTGAATTGCCAAAGTAGTCAGGGGGTTTGGGGGACCTCCCACAATTCTGATACAGGTGTTTCTTAAAACTAGCTGGGTATGATGTAAAAGTTGCCAGGTAAATCACCCAGCTCCTGGCTGATAAGGAAAGCCCTGTCACATAGTCTGAGTGATACAAATTCTATTGCACACACTCTGTCTCATTGTGGGACTGAGCAATACAAATTTATTTTGTTGCGTAGGATTTCAGGTCCACACTTGACTCAAATGCTTTGAGTGGAGTGTCGAGTAAATAGGGAGTAGTGAATTTTAGAATGATTGCAACAGTTGCTTAAAATAGATACCGTATTATACTAAACCTCTGGGTTAGATAACATACGAGACTTGCAGAAATATTAAAATCTTTTTCATTTCATTCAGCAAAAATGTTACTTAGTTTTGTTATTGTAAAAACAAATTGTAGCCTCAGACTAGGTAACTATCATGAGCAGGTGAGAAATGTTGAGGTAACAACCCTTTCTACCTACTTTAACTGGATGATACACAAAATAAACTCATTCACTTTAGTGGTCACCCAAGATTAAAAATAAATTAGCTCAGTATTCACTACAAATGCATAGAATTCTTCACAAGCTTCAGGTATGAATTTTTGACAGGAATTTCATAGATTGATGCTAAATTGCAGACATTCATTTGACACAGAAGTTGATCAAAAAGCACAAAATGCTCTGTTTGGGCCTCAGCACAGCATCTTGTACACAGGAAGTAAGAGTTGCTGTTGTACTCACAATGCCTCAACACAGCATCTTGTACACAGGAAGTAAGAGTTGCTGTTGTACTCACAATATGAAACCTTTTATTGGCATGGAGGAAGGAGGTGAAGACATTCATTTAAGAAAATTCAAAGTCAGCTATGCTTTTCTGTGTTTAAAAAAAATAACAGGCAATGTTTTTGAGTTTTTCACCTGAATTAACCCTGTAGTGTGGACTGAATGATTTTACAGACATAGATATGCACATGTACGATGACATCATTTCTTTTTTAAACACAAACTTGCTTCAGATGATGAATGAATATGGACAGTTACAATCAGATGGTCCATGCGGTGCAAACTGGGTATTTGAATATAAAAATAGTTTTGTTTTACAAATGTCACCAGTAATTTATATCATATGTTTAAAGTAAGATTTAAGGGGAACAGCAATCAGAATGTTAAGATAACAACATGACTTATGTATGCTATACCAAACTTTTTCCTTGATAACCTGCTCTGGATACTCTTGAACCTGCTTTTAACATGCCATCAGGCTTGGATTCCATTTTTTCTAAACAAATACCCGAAGAATTGGCCCTAATTTGTTTTAATTATAGTCATGTATTTTGTTAACTTTTCTTAAATTAAATTCTCATTACGCTGAATAACTATATGATTAAAAATCAGTCAATTAAAATGTCACTGATGGTTGCAATAATTTAAGAAATAAATATCAATAAAATAAATTCTGTTCAGTGAAATTTGTGTTTTAGTTTTAAATTTATTCTCGGTATAATCATCATAAATGTGATGTGCCCGCTTGTATTCAAACACGAAAAGTGTTAGTCAACCATAACAGTGATGTTCATGAGAACCTAATTAAATACAAACAGTGTTTTGGGACCCAAACATTTTTTCTTCTTCAGTTTTGGGAAGTTTTCAGTTGACTGAAAGTTTTTGCAAATGTGAAAAAAGTCTCATTCTAAGCACTTATATGATTAGAGAGTTAGAAAGACAGACAGACAGACATATTATGCAATTACAAAGTGTCATTATCCTTGTAAAAGTGCACAAAATTATTTATTTATTTATTTTTTTTATATATATTGAAACTCCCTATATTTTTGAAATTTGTGTGCCAAATAATATATCATCATTTCTGACTTCATCCTGCTTTAGTGTTAGTATTATCCTTGCATAATTAATTGGTTTTCTCTCAAACTTATTATTTATAAAACTCAATGAATTTCACCCAACAACATTTTATTTCATTCTGCTGTTTTAAAAAGTGAAAAATCTGATTGGCTATCTCAAAATATGTAACACCTAATTAACATAGTTGTGTGGTTATAGAGTGTTTAGACAGTTGGGAAAACATACTGACCAAACAAGCTTAGCAAATGACACCTGTTGATTGTCCGACAAAGGAACTGTAAATTAGACCTACCGGTAGCCACCTTTTTTAATTAGGCTTTGTCTGTAACATCTTTACTGATTGTCAGACATAGAAACAATCTATAAACCAGATTTAAACTTTAACTTTATATTTTACCTCATTAATGTGTTTTTTTTGGGGGGGGGCAGTTAAATGGATAAAGAAATCAAAGACAAGTTGATACAATGATATTTGAGAACTCCTATGACTTTTGTCCAGTGGCTCATAGTATGTGCCTGTCAAAACCATTGGTCTACCGGCCATGTCTGGCAAATACACATATATAGTTCTAGATAACTTTTCATGTTTATTTTCATGTGCAGACATTTTTGCATTTAAAGTGCATTATATTGGGTGATGCGTTTATGTTTTCCTAATAATTTCAGAACTAGACAAGTTCATTTTTTCCTACTTTTCCACTTGAGAACTAACATTATATTTTACATGCCCAAATAAAAAAAATAAGCTTGGAAAGCAGAATTAACTCTGTATATAATGGCTTTTTCCATGAAATGGAAACAGAATATATGTTGCCTCCTTTTATAGAGGCTCACCATAATGCTGAGCATATTATGTTATGGTATTGTCTGTCTGTCTATCTATTACTGATTTGGTTTCTACACAATCGCATAAGTTTTCCACCATCTATAGTTGTCAAGCTTTGAGGATGTCTTGCACATGGGGTAGTAAGAACCATATCAATTTCAGGCTTTTTAAAAAAATGAAGGTCAAGGTCAGGCTAAAAAAGACTTGAAGGTCAAGGTCATTATGACCTGCACAATAACAAGAGTTCTTCACCTTATACAGTTACTAAAACTTTGTTGATTGCTTGTACTTGGAACAAAGAAGAACCCAGTTGATTTAAGGGTCTGAAGGACAAGGTCATGCCTTTTCATTTCAGGTTAAAAAGATCAAAAGTCAGCGTCTTTTCTACACAATAACATTAGTTCTGCATTACAACCTTTTGAATGGCTTGCACTTACAATAAGAAAGAAACCTATTAATTTTAGGGTCAGAAGGGCATAGATCAAGGACACCTCAGCTGAAAGAAAAAAAGGATTTTAGAAAAATTCAGTTATCCATGTAGAGGACATTTAAATGTGTTATGTATTTATATTGTGCCATTCAATGTTCTTGTTTTAAATTTAAGATTTGGGAGTGACTTTATATCAAGTAAAGATTTAAGGTTTTAGGTCTGAGGCCCCCAAACCAAGATTTTGGAAAATGTGCTTTTGTTAGCAGTAGCATATGTAGACATTGTCCTTAATAATTGTATTGATGATTATTAATCCATCATTTAGGTCCATATATGATCTGAATTTGTAGTTGTGTTCCGATATAATTTGATAGTAATTATGTATTTAATTTATTTATTGGAATTACAGAGTGCTAATTGATTTTTTTGGGACAAAAACACTACTTTGAGATTATTAAGAACCAATTCAAAGACTCGGTTATATCATTGTGGTACATAAGGACATTCAAGACTCTTGGAAATTGTTCTGAACATTTTATACTTTTTGACTTGTGATACAGTAGTTATGGTTATTTGGGATTTAATTCAAAACACTGTAATTGTCTTTTGAATTTCCACTTTTTATTCAAGGGAAATAAATTATTTGTTCATGTTACACTGTCATAATACAACCAATCCATTCTTGTACTGAAAAAAAATATCATTAATAGATTCAAATATAAGTGTCCTTATAGTTAGTCACACGTAAGATAGACACAAATTAAGTGTATATTTAATGTATTTTCAATTTTATAAATGACAAGATATTCTTACTGAACTAATTTTTATTTGTCTCTGATCAGCATCTAACTGGGGAGCTTTCATACAGTTTTACATTAAGAAAAAGACCTATGATGGTTTACAAGATTGAAATGTCTTTTTTCTAAGAAAATAAAGATTGATTAATTTTTCACTAGATGAATATGCATTACCAGAATATATGATGCATAGCAAACAAATTTCCATCCTTTTTTTTTGTCTTCTTTTTTTCTTTCATTTTTAACTATGTGATAGCAAGTGAAATTTAGGGGTACATCCAATTCACGACATTTTATACCCTGGTAACAAACAAAAGCTTGTTGATTAAAGCAGTTGCTAAGATCAAACATTGGAATAATTAAACATCAATTAATTCAACATCTGATTACAATCTCTCGAGCACTGACAGTAACAGATGTTATCTAGAAAGAAAGCACATAAAAATATTTCACCAGAAAAGGCTTGCCTGGCTGAACATTCTCTAGAAGTACACTAAGCCAGCAGATGTTCAAGCAGTGGATTTATTTCTAGCCATGACATTGCACCTTTTAATTAAAAACCATTTTAATCATCAGAACTTTTAACTGAGTTGAACTTTTACAAGGCTCAAACCAAGTTGGATCCCACTCCCCCCACCAAAAAAAACTAGTATTAGAATTATATCAAGTCAGTTCCCTCTGCCCCCCTCCCCCCACAAACATACAAGACTGAAACCAAGTCAGGTCCCACCCACCCACCAAAATGGCTGCAGGACTCAAACCAAGTCAGGTCTAACTTTCCCCTTAAAAAAATTGGATAATCGAGCACTAGAAGTAAGATTTTTGAATAACATGATAGTTAACTCATGAAATTATAACAGCATTCGTTGAAGAGCACTCATATGTCATTGTACTTTATGTACAATCGAAGTAGATACAAAAATAATCATCAGCAAGGGTCCAGATTTACTATAAAAGACGTGTGTTATATATGATCTTTGTTCCCATTCAAGACAAACACGATATGATGAAATATTATTGAAAAAATATAGTCTTATATGTGTCACAAAATTATGTTGTATGGAAGATGTAGAACACTTTCATGGGTACATTTGAACACAGAGCACAGCATTCAGCCATATTAGCCTAACAAAGTGCAGCATTCTGCTGTATTAGCCTAGGTCCCATACTCTTGAAACTATTTAAGCATGAAACTCAAATTCAAGCTTTCAGTCAGATATTTTTGATCTTCTGTGACAAAAATTTTGAGTTATATAAACTTAAGAGTTTTATAGAACTCTCTGGATTTTCTTAACTTCATTTATTCTATCAGCATGCTAAATTTTATTTATGTAAATCTAATCCAGAAGTCAAAGCCAGATTTGGACTTTTGAGCTTGAGTTTCTGCTCGAAACGTTTTGAGAATACGGCTAGGAGAGAAATTATGATTCTTAAAATATACCACATTTAGCATGGCTGATGAAAAATTGGTGGTAGCTTGATTCAGTTCCAAAGTTATATTTTAATACTTATATTTATAAAGAATTTTCTTTGAATAATCAAACTGAATATAACATTATAGGTATAAAATACATTTTCATTCTAATGTTCAGGTTAATGAAATATCATTGTACTTTCCATTTACAGTGATAGGTAATCCTATAGAAGTAGATGACATTCATGTGATTTTGGAGTATGACAGGGGCTCCCAGTGGGGAAACTTTACAGCCCCAAGAGCCAATAGGTGAATAGCAGTTATCTTTTTCTTTAAATTTCTCTTGATCTTAAATATTATTTTTAGCAGTTAAATTTTAACGGTAAATTTTAGGAGTCATCCATTAAATGATACATAACCTATACAGTCTTGCAGTTTTTTCTATTAAGAATGATGAACCTCTCCTCCTTTTCAAAATCCAATAATTGATGGGTAAAATGAAAAAGATTAAAAAACAAAAACCATCTCTTACAGAAGAAAAGACCTTTAAGATCTGTTTTTTTGTGCTGAGCATAGTTTATGGAATACAGATATGTGATAAACAACCAGATTCAGTATTTTATTTATATATATACCATGCCCTAATGGTAACCTTACTCAGCAGTCACCTGTTCACAATGGTCATTCTCTTTTCCCTTTGGAAAATTTCCTGTATAAATGTCCTGTATATAATGGTCACCTGCCTTCTGTGGACAATGACCAGGTGTTTCCTAACCAGGTAGTGGTTTGTCCCTGCCTTAAGTGGTCACCAATGCATGCACTGTATTTAGGGGGCCCCGAGTGGCCGAGGGTCTAAAGCGCTCTCTGTTACGGATCACTGCCATCTCACCTCTGTCTACGTGGGTTCGAGTCTCAGATTCAGCTAATGTGGGCATGTGAGAAAGCTTGCCAGTAGCTTCTCGTGGGTTGTTGGTTCTTTCTGGGGTTTTCCCGGGTTCTTCCTCCACCATTAATATTGGCCGCCATGTATAGCCTATCATGTGCTGAAAAATGGCGTTAAACCCTACAACAACAACAACAACACTGTATTTACACTGACCATTTAGTGTATGAAAACTGAATTATTTCATCATGAGGATGGCATTACTTAGATAATCAAATGTATTGGTGTGATTTTTTTAATAGCATGAATAAACTTAAGATTGGTGTGTATTTTAAGTTGGTGATGATTTCATTTATTAGATGGATTAAAGTGAGCAGGACATGGTACTCTTGTGTGGAACATAAATTTGGTAGAACAACATATACCTGTTACATGATTTTTTTATAATTTGCACATTAAACAATCATGATAATGTGATAATACAAATTATAATAATAATTCTCTAGCCATGTGATGACTGATAAAAGTCAAGCATTAAAAACACTGGGTTCACATGCTTGTTTCCTAGTAAGTGTCACTAATGGCTAAGACTGAGTCTGGTCAGGTGTAACAATGCTAATGGCTAAAACTAAGTCTGGCCAGGTGTAATGATGCTAATGGCCAAGACTAAGTCTGGTCAGGTGTAACAGTGCTAATGGCTAAGACTAAGTCTGGTCAGGTGTAACAGTGCTAATAGCTAAGACTGAGTCTGGTCAGGTGTAACATTGCTAATGGCTAAGACTAAGTCTGGTCAGGTGTAATAATGCTAATGGCTAGACTACATCTGGTCAGGTGTAACAATGCTAATGGCTAAGACTAAGTCTGGTCTGGTGTAATAGTGCTAATGGCTAAGACTGAGTCTGGTCAGGTGTAACAATGCTAATGGCTAAGACTAAGTCTGGCCAGGTGTAATGATGCTAATGGCCAAGACTAAGTCAGGTCAGGTGTAACAATGCTAGTGGCTAAGACTAAGTCTGGTCAGGTGTAACAGTGCTAACAGTACTAATGGCTAAGACTGAGTCTGGTCAGGTGTAACAATGCTAATGGCTAAGACTAAGTCTGGTCAGGTGTAACAATGCTAATGGCTAGACTAAGTCTGGTCAGGTGTAACTATTCTAATGGCTAAGACTAAGTCTGGTCAAGTGTAACAGTGCTAATGGCTAAGACTGAGTCTGGTCAGGTGTAACAATGCTAATGGCTAAGACTAAGTCTGGTCAGGTGTAATGATGCTAATGGCTAGACAAAGTCTGGTCAGGTGTAACAATGCTAATGGCTAGACTAAGTCTGGTCAGGTGTGATTATGCTAATGGCTAGACTAAGTCTGGTCAGGTGTAACAATGCTAATGGCTGAGACTAAGTCTGGTCAGGTGTAATGATGCTAATGGCCAAGGCTAAGTCTGGTCAGGTTTAACAATGCTAATGGCTAAGACTAAGTCTGGTCAGGTGTAACAATCCTAATGGCTAGACTAAGTCTGGTCAGGTGTAATGATGCTAATGGCCAAGACTAAGTCTGGTCAGGTGTAACAATGCTAATGGCCAAGACTAAGTCTGATCAGGTGTAACAATCCTAATGGCTAAGACTAAGTCTGGTCAGGTGTAATGATGCTAATGGCTAGACTAAGTCTGGTCAGGTGTAACAATGCTAATGGCTAAGACTAAGTCTGGTCAGGTGTAACAGTGCTAATGGCTAAGACTGAGTCTGGTCAGGTGTAACAATGCTAATGGCTAAGACTAAGTCTGGTCAGGTGTAATGATGCTAATGGCCAAGACTAAGTCTGGTCAGGTGTAACAATGCTAATGGCTAAGACTAAGTCTGGTCAGGTGTAACAGTGCTAATGGCTAAGACTAAGTCCGGTCAGGTGTAACAGTGCTAATGGCTAAGACTAAGTCTGGTCAGGTGTAACAATGCTAATGGCTAAGACTAAGTCTGGTCAGGTGTAAGAGTGCTAATGGCTAAGACTGAGTCTGGTCAGGTGTAACAATGCTAATGGCTAAGACTAAGTCTGGTCAGGTGTAATAGTGCTAATGGCTAAGTCTGAGTCTGGTCAGGTGTAACAATGCTAATGGCTAAGACTAAGTCTGGCCAGGTGTAATGATGCTAATGGCCAAGACTAAGTCTGGTCAGGTGTAACAGTGCTAACAGTGCTAATGGCTAAGACTGAGTCTGGTCAGGTGTAACAATGCTAATGGCTAAGACTAAGTCTGGTCAGGTGTAACTATGCTAATGGCTAAGATTAAGTCTGGTCAGGTGTAACAATGCTAATGGCTAGACTAAGTCTGGTCAGGTGTAACTATTCTAATGGCTAAGACTAAGTCTGGTCAAGTGTAACAGTGCTAATGGCTAAGACTGAGTCTGGTCAGGTGTAACAATGCTAATGGCTAAGACTAAGTCTGGTCAGGTGTAATGATGCTAATGGCTAGACAAAGTCTGGTCAGGTGTAACAATGCTAATGGCTAGACTAAGTCTGGTCAGGTGTGATTATGCTAATGGCTAGACTAAGTCTGGTCAGGTGTAACAATGCTAATGGCTAAGACTAAGTCTGGTCAGGTGTAATGATGCTAATGGCCAAGGCTAAGTCTGGTCAGGTTTAACAATGCTAATGGCTAAGACTAAGTCTGGTCAGGTGTAACAGTGCTAATGGCCAAGGCTAAGTCTGGTCAGGTGTAACAATGCGAATGGCTAAGACTAAGTCTGGTCAGGTGTAACAATCCTAATGGCTAGACTAAGTCTGGTCAGGTTTAATGATGCTAATGGCCAAGACTAAGTCTGGTCAGGTGTAACAATGCTAATGGCCAAGACTAAGTCTGATCAGGTGTAACAATCCTAATGGCTAAGACTAAGTCTGGTCAGGTGTAATGATGCTAATGGCTAGACTAAGTCTGGTCAGGTGTAACAATGCTAATGGCTAAGACTAAGTCTGGTCAGGTGTAACAGTGCTAATGGCTAAGACTGAGTCTGGTCAGGTGTAACAATGCTAATGGCTAAGACTAGGTCTGGTCAGGTGTAATGATGCTAATGGCCAGGGCTAAGTCTGGTCAGGTGTAACAATGCTAATGGCTAAGACTAAGTCTGGTCAGGTGTAACAGTGCTAATGGCTAAGACTAAGTCTGGTCAGGTGTAACAGTGCTAATGGCTAAGACTAAGTCTGGTCAGGTGTAACAATGCTAATGGCTAAGACTAAGTCTGGTCAGGTGTAACAGTGCTAATGGCTAAGACTGAGTCTGGTCAGGTGTAACAATGCTAATGGCTAAGACTAAGTCTGGTCAGGTGTAATGATGCTAATGGCTAGACAAAGTCTGGTCAGGTGTAACAATGCTAATGGCTAGACTAAGTCTGTTCAAGTGTATTGATGCTAATGGCTAAGACTAAGTCTGGTCAGGTGTAATGATGCTAATGGCCAAGACTAAGTCTGGTCAGGTGTAACAATGCTAATGGGTAGACTAAGTCTGGTCAGGTGTAACAGTGCTAATGGCTAAGACTAAGTCCGGTCAGGTGTAACAGTGCTAATGGCTAAGACTAAGTCTGGTCAGGTGTAACAATGCTAATGGCTAAGACTAAGTCTGGTCAGGTGTAAGAGTGCTAATGGCTAAGACTGAGTCTGGTCAGGTGTAACAATGCTAATGGCTAAGACTAAGTCTGGTCAGGTGTAATAGTGCTAATGGCTAAGTCTGAGTCTGGTCAGGTGTAACAATGCTAATGGCTAAGACTAAGTCTGGCCAGGTGTAATGATGCTAATGGCCAAGACTAAGTCTGGTCAGGTGTAACAGTGCTAACAGTGCTAATGGCTAAGACTGAGTCTGGTCAGGTGTAACAATGCTAATGGCTAAGACTAAGTCTGGTCAGGTGTAACTATGCTAATGGCTAAGACTAAGTCTGGTCAGGTGTAACAATGCTAATGGCTAGACTAAGTCTGGTCAGGTGTAACTATTCAAATGGCTAAGACTAAGTCTGGTCAAGTGTAACAGTGCTAATGGCTAAGACTGAGTCTGGTCAGGTGTAACAATGCTAATGGCTAAGACTAAGTCTGGTCAGGTGTAATGATGCTAATGGCTAGACAAAGTCTGGTCAGGTGTAACAATGCTAATGGCTAGACTAAGTCTGGTCAGGTGTGATTATGCTAATGGCTAGACTAAGTCTGGTCAGGTGTAACAATGCTAATGGCTAAGACTAAGTCTGGTCAGGTGTAATGATGCTAATGGCCAAGGCTAAGTCTGGTCAGGTTTAACAATGCTAATGGCTAAGACTAAGTCTGGTCAGGTGTAACAGTGCTAATGGCCAAGGCTAAGTCTGGTCAGGTGTAACAATGCGAATGGCTAAGACTAAGTCTGGTCAGGTGTAACAATCCTAATGGCTAGACTAAGTCTGGTCAGGTTTAATGATGCTAATGGCCAAGACTAAGTCTGGTCAGGTGTAACAATGCTAATGGCCAAGACTAAGTCTGATCAGGTGTAACAATCCTAATGGCTAAGACTAAGTCTGGTCAGGTGTAATGATGCTAATGGCTAGACTAAGTCTGGTCAGGTGTAACAATGCTAATGGCTAAGACTAAGTCTGGTCAGGTGTAACAGTGCTAATGGCTAAGACTGAGTCTGGTCAGATGTAACAATGCTAATGGCTAAGACTAGGTCTGGTCAGGTGTAATGATGCTAATGGCCAGGGCTAAGTCTGGTCAGGTGTAACAATGCTAATGGCTAAGACTAAGTCTGGTCAGGTGTAACAGTGCTAATGGCTAAGACTAAGTCTGGTCAGGTGTAACAGTGCTAATGGCTAAGACTAAGTCTGGTCAGGTGTAACAATGCTAATGGCTAAGACTAAGTCTGGTCAGGTGTAACAGTGCTAATGGCTAAGACTGAGTCTGGTCAGGTGTAACAATGCTAATGGCTAAGACTAAGTCTGGTCAGGTGTAATGATGCTAATGGCTAGACAAAGTCTGGTCAGGTGTAACAATGCTAATGGCTAGACTAAGTCTGTTCAAGTGTATTGATGCTAATGGCTAAGACTAAGTCTGGTCAGGTGTAATGATGCTAATGGCCAAGACTAAGTCTGGTCAGGTGTAACAATGCTAATGGGTAGACTAAGTCTGGTCAGGTGTAATGATGCTAATGGCCAAGACTAAGTCTGGTCAGGTGTAACTATGCTAATGGCTAGACTAAGTTTGGTCAGGTGTAACAGTGTTAATGGCTAGACTAAGTCTGGTCAGGTGTAACTATGCTAATGGCTAGACTAAGTCTGGTCAGGTGTAACAGTGTTAATGGCTAGACTAAGTCTGATCAGGTGTAACTATGCTAATGGCCAGACTAAGTCTGGTCAGGTGTAACAATGCTAATGGCTAGACTAAGACTGGCCAGGTGTAACTATGCTAATAGCTAAAACTAAGTCTGGTCAGGTGTAACAGTGCTAATGGCCAAGACTAAGTCTGGTCAGGTGTAATTATGCTAATGGCTAGATTAAGTCTGGTCAGGTGTAGCAATGCTAATGACCAAGACTAAGTCTGGTCAGGTGTAACAATGCTAATGGCCAAGACAAAGTCTGGTCAGTTGTAACAATGCTAATGGCTAAGACTAAGACTGGCCAGGTGTAATGATGCTAATGGCTAAGACTAAGTCTGGTCAGGTGTAACAGTGCTAATGGCTAGACTAAGTCTGGTCAGGTGTAACTATTCTAATGGTTAGATTAAGTCTGGTCAGGTGTAATGATGCTAATGGCCAAGACTAAGTCTGGTCAGGTGTAACTATGCTAATGGCTAGACTAAGTCTTGTCAGGTGTGACAATGCTAATGGCCAAGACTAAGTCTCATCAGGTGTAACAATGCTAATGGCTAAGACTGAGTCTGGTCAGGTGTAACAGTGCTAATGGCTAAGACTAAGTCTGGTCAGGTGTAACTATGCTAATGGCCAAGACTAAGTCTGGCCAGGTGTAATGATGCTAATGGCCAAGACTAAGTCTGGTCAGGTGTAACAGTGCTAATGGCTTAGACTACGTCTGGTCAGGTGTAACTATGCTAATGGCCAAGACTAAGTCTGGCCAGGTGTAATGATGCTAATGGCCAAGACTAAGTCTGGTCAGGTGTAACAGTGCTAATGGCTAAGACTGAGTCTGGTCAGGTGTAACTATGCTAATGGCCAAGACTAAGTCTGGCCAGGTGTAATGATGCTAATGGCTAGACTAGGTCTGGTCAGGTGTAACAATGCTAATGGCTAGACTAAATCTGGTCAGGTGTAACAATGCTAATGGCCAAGACTAAGTCTGGTCAGGTGTAATGATGCTAATGGCCAAGACTAAGTCTGGTCAGGTGTAACAATGCTAATGGCCAAGACTAAGTCTGATCAGGTGTAACAATCCTAATGGCTAAGACTAAGTCTGGTCAGGTGTAATGATGCTAATGGCTAGACTAAGTCTGGTTAGGTGTAACAATGCTAATGGCTAAGACTAAGTCTGGTCAGGTGTAACAGTGCTAATGGCTAAGACTGAGTCTGGTCAGGTGTAACAATGCTAATGGTTAAGACTAAGTCTGGTCAGGTGTAATGATGCTAATGGCCAAGGCTAAGTCTGGTCAGGTGTAACAATGCTAATGGCTAAGACTAAGTCTGGTCAGGTGTAACAGTGCTAATGGCCAAGACTAAGTCTGGTCAGGTGTAACAGTGCTAATGGCTAAGACTAAGTCTGGTCAGGTGTAACAATGCTAATGGCTAAGACTAAGTCTGGTCAGGTGTAATAGTGCTAATGGCTAAGACTGAGTCTGGTCAGGTGTAACAATGCTAATGGCTAAGACTAAGTCTGGTCAGGTGTAATGATGCTAATGGCTAGACAAAGTCTGGTCAGGTGTAACAATGCTAATGGCTAGACTAAGTCTGGTCAGGTGTAACTATGCTAATGGCTAGACTAAGTCTGGTCAGGTGTAACAATGCTAATGGCTAAGACTAAGTCTGGTCAGGTGTAACAGTGCTAATGGCCAAGGCTAATTCTGGTCAGGTGTAACAATGCTAATGGCTAAGACTAAATCTGGTCACGTGTAACTATGCTAATAGCGAAAACTAAGTCTGGTCAGGTGTAACAGTTCTAATGACCAAGGCTAAGTCTGGTCAGGTGTAACAGTGCTAATGGCTAAGACTACATCTGGTCAGGTGTAACTATGCCAATAGCTAAAACTAAGTCTGGTCAGGTGTAACAGTGCTAATGACCAAAGCTAAGTCTGGTCAGGTGTAACAATGCTAATGGCTAAGACTCTGGTCAGGTGTAACAGTGCTAATGGCCAAGACTAAGTCTGGTCAGGTGTAATGATGCTAATGGCTAGACAAAGTCTGGTCAGGTGTAACAATGCTAATGGCTAGACTAAGTCTGGTCAGGTGTAACTATGCTAATGGCTAGACTAAGTCTGGTCAGGTGTAACAATGCTATTGGCTAAGACTAAGTCTGGTCAGGTGTAACAGTGCTAATGGCCAAGGCTAAGTCTGGTCAGGTGTAACAATGCTAATGGCTAAGACTAAGTCTGGTCACGTGTAACTATGCTAATAGCTAAAACTAAGTCTGGTCACGTGTAACAGTTCTAATGACCAAGGCTAAGTCTGGTCAGGTGTAACTATGCTAATGGCTAGACTAAGTCTGGTCAGGTGTAACAATGCTAATAGCCGAGACTAAGTCTGGTCAGGTGTAACTATGCTAATGGCTAGACTAAGTCTGTTCAAGTGTATTGATGCTAATGGCTAAGACTAAGTCTGGTCAGGTGTAATGATGCTAATGGCCAAGACTAAGTCTGGTCAGGTGTAACAATGCTAATGGGTAGACTAAGTCTGGTCAGGTGTAATGATGCTAATGGCCAAGACTAAGTCTGGTCAGGTGTAACTATGCTAATGGCTAGACTAAGTTTGGTCAGGTGTAACAGTGTTAATGGCTAGACTAAGTCTGGTCAGGTGTAACTATGCTAATGGCTAGACTAAGTCTGGTCAGGTGTAACAGTGTTAATGGCTAGACTAAGTCTGATCAGGTGTAACTATGCTAATGGCCAGACTAAGTCTGGTCAGGTGTAACAATGCTAATGGCTAGACTAAGACTGGCCAGGTGTAACAATGCTAATGGCCCAGACTAAGTCTGGTCAGGTGTAACTATGCTAATAGCTAAAACTAAGTCTGGTCAGGTGTAACAGTGCTAATGGCTAAGACTAAGTCTGTTCAGGTGTAATTATGCTAATGGCTAGACTAAGTCTGGTCAGGTGTAGCAATGCTAATGACCAAGACTAAGTTTGGTCAGGTGTAACAATGCTAATGGCCAAGACAAAGTCTGGTCAGTTGTAACAATGCTAATGGCTAAGACTAAGACTGGCCAGGTGTAATGATGCGAATGGCTAAGACTAAGTCTGGTCAGGTGTAACAGTGCTAATGGCTAGACTAAGTCTGGTCAGGTGTAACTATTCTAATGGCTAAACTAAGTCTGGTCAGGTGTAATGATGCTAATGGCCAAGACTAAGTCTGGTCAGGTGTAACAATGCTAATGGCTAGACTAAGTCTTGTCAGGTGTAACAATGCTAATGGCCAAGACTAAGTCTCATCAGGTGTAACAATGCTAATGGCTAAGACTAAGTCTGGTCAGGTGTAACAGTGCTAATGGCTAAGACTAAGTCTGGTCAGGTGTAACTATGCTAATGGCCAAGACTAAGTCTGGCCAGGTGTAATGATGCTAATGGCCAAGACTAAGTCTGGTCAGGTGTAACAGTGCTAATGGCTTAGACTACGTCTGGTCAGGTGTAACTATGCTAATGGCCAAGACTAAGTCTGGCCAGGTGTAATGATGCTAATGGCCAAGACTAAGTCTGGTCAGGTGTAACAGTGCTAATGGCTAAGACTAAGTCTGGTCAGGTGTAACTATGCTAATGGCCAAGACTAAGTCTGGCCAGGTGTAATGATGCTAATGGCTAGACTAAGTCTGGTCAGGTGTAACAATGCTAATGGCTAGACTAAATCTGGTCAGGTGTAACAATGCTAATGGCCAAGACTAAGTCTCGTCAGGTGTAACAATGCTAATGGCCAAGACTAAGTCTGGTCAGGTGTAACAGTGCTAATGGCTAAGACTAAGTCTGGTCAGGTGTAACAATGCTAATGGCCAAGACTAAGTCTGGTCAGGTGTAACAGTGCTAATGGCTAAGACTAAGTCTGGTCAGGTGTAACAATGCTAATGGCTAGACTAAGTCTAGTCAGGTGTAACAGTGCTAATGGCTAGACTAAGTCTGGTCAGATTTAATGATGCTAATGGCCAAGACTTAGTTTGATCAGTTGTGATGACACTAATGGCCAAGACTAAAAAAAAGTTTAGAAGTGTGGGCCAATCAGTTGGTATACTGTAGATTCTGGTTAAATGGACCATCTTCTAATCGAGGCAGCCATTTGTTTGGGACAAATCTTAAAGAACAAAACACATGTATAACTTTTTAACTCTGCAGCATAATTGGGGCAGCTGCTTAATTGGGCCAAAGTGTTCAGGTCCCAATGTGTCCCAATTAACTGGATTCCACTGTAATATCAAATAAGTGTATGTTCAGCAATAAGCATTACCAGAAAAGTTAGACTGGGTCAACACCATATAAATATATGCTTGGTTTCCCAAAGAAGTGAGGATTAAACATTTTGGTATTTTCCTGTTGATTCTGGCAATATGATTCTTCCTAGGTTAACACATCATTGTCACTCAGGAAAAGATAACCTTTGAGAATCAAGAGATGCCAAACTGTCTGTTTTTCCTATGATTAATTTAGTACATTTATCAACATTAGTTTTTAACTTAAATTGTTGAGAGGAAAGGGTCACAACTTGAATTGCCTTAATTCCCAATGTATTCTAAAAGGTACTGCAGAGTAAAGGTATTTTTATATTTGAAAGTACAGTGAAACCCTGCTATAGCACAATGATCCAAGTCCCAGAGTGCCTTTGTGCCATGTAATGTCTCAGGCAATCATCTGACAAGTCATTTACCCTAACTGAGGAAATAATGCATGTGTATCCCCTACACTCCACAAAAGTTTGGGGGGTATCTGTTTAGGTGCCAAGTTCATCCTTCAGTGGCAGTTACCATCTTAAATTAATGTATATTAAATTAGAAATGGGGAAATTACACTGATTGCTTATATAATAATTTAAATTAAATAGCATTGTTACATACTATATTTAAAGTATTGATACACATATGCACTGTCCAATGCCATTGCATCCATAACAGTAAATCTGTAATAATTATTAAAAAAATATGTTGAAATTCAGTTTTAAAAATTAATCAAAAACTAAAGTAAGGAAAGAAGAACATCGATGGTTTGGTATTAATTCATATTTACATGTCAAGTAGACATTTCAAACTGCTAGAATTTTTTCATTTATATTTCATATGAATCTAAATAATGAACATAATTCTTGGGGCCTAATCATGTACTAATTTTGAAAGTGTAAATAGAATAATTTTTTTCTTCTTATGGGAATGGACATGTAATTGATTTGGTGAATGACTTCATGATGATTATCTCACAACCTGGCTAAACCATGTACTTTGTTTTTATGTAGCAGTGGCCAATAATTTCAATAACCTTGAGCTGGTAGATCATTAATAATTAGTAATTGCTTAATTAGGCAGGTACATTAACTGATTTATCAATTTTAGTGACAAACCTTTTATTTAAGTACCACATTGTTTGATACCTAGTTGTATATTTGGTTGACTGGGCACACATATGCTCCTTCATTGTTTTCCAATGAATAAGTAACAGTTATAAACAGGAAGCGTTCAAGACAAAAACAAAGAAAATGTAATGGCCGTAATTTGATGGTTAATAATTAGATTAACATTTATTATCTTTTTTAAGAGCTGACATCTTTCAAAAGTAAGTTAAGATAAAAGCACAGTGAATGAATATTGACACACTATTTCGACACAGAGAGTACATAATATTAATTGCTAATAGGTGCATATATTAAATATGGAACTGGAAGAGAAATATTTCTTTTTTACTTTTGAAAACTTAAAGAAATTAACTAAGTCCAAAAGATACAAACCCTTAATGTTGCACTGAAATTTCCATTCCCAAATCAAAACTTCTAAGATCTGTATTCATATAAAGACAGTGATGCAACATATTTTTTTGTTGAAGAATACAGCATATTTTGCCATATTATTTAACTAAATTTTTGTTTACTTTAGCACTAAAACATTGAATTACTTGAATAAACTTGTGAAATTTTTGGAAGCTCTGCCATGATCATGTTACATATGAATCTGTGTTATAACAAAGTGCGCTGAAGTGTGGTGCCACTCTAATGGAGTGAGTTACTCCAAAGTACAAAATAATTTAATGGAGAGTACTCTGACCCATGTCTGTATTTATATTACAATATATCATTGGTTTATGCAGTGTTTGCAAGTTAAAATATAACGTCAAGGAAAGAAAATCATGGAACTGCTTACAGTTTTGAGAATTTTTTTCCAGGTTGATTATTCACAGTGATAAGGGCAACCCTTTTCTTGAAACCCTTGAACAGTTTGAGAAAGAATTAGAAGGTTTTGATCCCTCTTTGTTGGTCATTGGTGGCTTGCAGATGATGGACAACTTCCCTTTTAAAGAAGGTAATAATTTCCTCCCTTTCTTAATTTACTAAAATGATGTTATTCAAGGCTTGTGTTTTGTTAAATGCAGGAGAACTATAAACAGGTCTCCCAGTAGTGATCAAGAGTTATTCGCTCTCCTTAAATATTTACAATATCATTATTTATGGCACATCATTGTTTATGGCATATCATTGCATATGGCATCATATATCCATCAAAATGCATGATTCTGTAAACATACCAGTATTTGTAAGAGGCAGCTGCCATGAAATCTGGCACAAAAATTGAGAAAACAGCTGGAAATCTTTGTTTGAACATTAAGATTGGGGAGAGTGATGGATCGCTTTCCTGGAATCAATTTTAGGAGCGCAACAGCTTGAGACCAATCACACTTCTCAAAAACACATGCCCTGATAAGATATGCTCACACTTTTGCTTGTAATGAGGAGACTAATTGATGAATCTCCAAGATGCACTTACTTACCACCATCAGCATTTTCATGGACTGCTACCCAGCTGTTAGAGTGGCAAGTTGTATCAAATGCTGTTGGGTCCCTCACAGAACTGCATTTTTTTAATATAGTTTGCATGCTACAAGATTATTTATTGTAAATATGTACACTGTTCCTCATGCAGAAAGTTAGATGTGCTTGATTATTTGTATGCATTTATTAATTCAATTTAATGTTTATGTAACATGGCCATTGTATCAAAATTCATGGTGTTGCACCAAAAATGAAGGCCTTGACTACAGGAGTGTACAACAATTATAGAGAATAGGTCAAACATTTTTAGACAATTCTAGCAGCTGAAGGTCTGACCAGTTTCTGTAATGAAGCTTAAAGGTATGATCATTATCTGTAAAGAAGCTTAAAGGTATGACCATTATCTGTAATGAAGCTTAAAGGTATGACCATTATCTGTAATGAAGCTTAAAGTTATGACCATTATCTGTAACAAAGCTTAAAGGTATGATCATTATCTGTAACAAACCTTAAAGGTATGACCATTATCTGTAAAGAAGCTTAAAGGTATGACCATTATCTGTAATGAAGCTTAAAGGTATGACCATTATCTGTAATGAAGCTTAAAGGTATGACCATTATCTGTAATGAAGCTTAAAGGTATGACCATTATCTGTAATGAAGCTTAAAGTTATGACCATTATCTGTAACAAAGCTTAAAGGTATGATCATTATCTGTAACAAACCTTAAAGGTATGACCATTATCTGTAAAGAAGCTTAAAGGTATGACCATTATCTGTAATGAAGCTTAAAGGTATGACCATTATCTGTAATGAAGCTTAAAGGTATGACCATTATCTGTAATGAAGCTTAAAGGTATGACCATTATCTGTAATGAAGCTTAAAGGTATGACCATTATCTGTAATGAAGCTTAAAGGTATGACCATTATCTGTAATGAAGCTTAAAGTTATGACCATTATCTGTAACAAAGCTTAAAGGTATGATCATTATCTGTAACAAACCTTAAAGGTATGACCATTATCTGTAAAGAAGCTTAAAGGTATGACCATTATCTGTAATGAAGCTTAAAGGTATGACCATTATCTGTAAAGAAGCTTAAAGGTATGACCATTATCTGTAATGAAGCTTAAAGGTATGATCATTATCTGTAATGAAGCTTAAAGGTATGACCATTATCTGTAATGAAGCTTAAAGGTATGACCATTATCTGTAATGAAGCTTAAAGGTATGATCATTATCTGTAATGAAGCTTAAAGGTATGATCATTATCTGTAATGAAGCTTAAAGGTATGATCATTATCTGTAATGAAGCTTAAAGGTATGACCATTATCTGTAAAGAAGCTTAAAGGTATGATCATTATCTGTAATGAAGCTTAAAGGTATGACCATTATCTGTAATGAAGCTTAAAGTTATGACCATTATCTGTAACAAAGCTTAAAGGTATGATCATTATCTGTAACAAACCTTAAAGGTATGACCATTATCTGTAAAGAAGCTTAAAGGTATGACCATTATCTGTAATGAAGCTTAAAGGTATGACCATTATCTGTAAAGAAGCTTAAAGGTATGACCATTATCTGTAATGAAGCTTAAAGGTATGACCATTATCTGTAATGAAGCTTAAAGGTATGACCATTATCTGTAATGAAGCTTAAAGGTATGATCATTATCTGTAATGAAGCTTAAAGGTATGATCATTATCTGTAATGAAGCTTAAAGGTATGACCATTATCTGTAAAGAAGCTTAAAGGTATGACCATTATCTGTAAAGAAGCTTAAAGGTATGACCATTATCTGTAAAGAAGCTTAAAGGTATGATCATTATCTGTAATGAAGCTTAAAGGTATGACCATTATCTGTAATGAAGCTTAAAGGTATGACCATTATCTGTAATGAAGCTTAAAGGTATGATCATTATCTGTAATGAAGCTTAAAGGTATGACCATTATCTGTAAAGAAGCTTAAAGGTATGATCATTATCTGTAATGAAGATTAAAGGTATGACCATTATCTGTAATGAAGATTAAAGGTATGATCATTATCTGTAAAGAAGCTTAAAGGTATGATCATTATCTGTAAAGAAGCTTAAAGGTATGACCATTATCTGTAATGAAGCTTAAAGGTATGACCATTATCTGTAATGAAGCTTAAAGGTATGACCATTATCTGTAAAGAAGCTTAAAGGTATGATCATTATCTGTAATGAAGCTTAAAGGTATGACCATTATCTGTAATGAAGCTTAAAGGTATGACCATTATCTGTAAAGAAGCTTAAAGGTATGATCATTATCTGTAATGAAGATTAAAGGTATGACCATTATCTGTAATGAAGATTAAAGGTATGATCATTATCTGTAATGAAGATTAAAGGTATGACCATTATCTGTAATGAAGATTAAAGGTATGACCATTATCTGTAATGAAGATTAAAGGTATGACCATTATCTGTAATGAAGATTAAAGGTATGATCATTATCTGTAATGAAGCTTAAAGGTATGACCATTATCTGTAAAGAAGATTAAAGGTATGATCATTATCTGTAATGAAGATTAAAGTTATGACCATTATCTGTAATGAAGCTTAAAGGTATGATCATTATCTGTAACAAAGCTTAAAGGTATGATCATTATCTGTAACAAAGCTTAAAGGTATGATCATCAAAGAGTTATAAGATGGCAAAAAGCATTTGTAGCCTGAAATTTACTTTCTTATACAGTTTTGAGATTTCACCATTCTAGAACATAAATTAAGGGCATAAATAAAACAAATCCCAAAAATAGCAGTTACTTTCCAAATCCAAGTTGGTGGTTGGAAGGGGGCAAAAACATTCCTAAAATAAAAAATACATAAACCTTTGCTACATGCATGGGAAGTTGACACACTGTGTAAAAGTCTAAGTTTTCTAGATGATCTGTTTGCTGGTCGCAGATGTAAATTTAAAGTGGCCATCTTGAAAATTTTGTTTTTGCTGCTTCTCCAAAATGGATGGTCATATCAACACAATAGTTTTTGCTAAAAGACTTCTCATGATGAATAGTTGGCATTAAATGAAAATGGTGCTGATCTGAGGTCTTGTATGGCCGCCACAGGAGCCATTTCCTATCAACATGATGTTTGCATCGAAAGACTTCATATGATGTTTAGTTGGTTATAAATGTAAATGATGCCAATCTGACCTCCAAGATGGCCACCAGAACAGCCATGTTGAAAAGATTGTTTTAGGTACTTCTAGTTGACTGGTCATAATAGCATTGTGCTTTCAACAGAAAACTTCTTATAATGTCTAGCTGGTCCTAAGTGGAAATTGTGTAGATCTGATATCGAGTTTGGCCACCATGGTAACCATCTTCCAGATCTTATTGTTACTCCTTCAAAAAAGAGTCATATCAGCATGGGGTTTCACTTCATAACACACTGGCCCTAAATTAAAATGGTGCAGATATCTTGTCCAATATGGCCACCATGGTAGCATACATACCAACCATTAAGCTTTGGCATAATCATCAAACTTGTTTTTCACCAAATTACATTTTAAACTCACATGTGTAAGCATTACGCTTTTTTGGGACATTACAAAAATTAAAAATAAAGCAGCAAAATGTTTTACTTACCATGAAGACTTCTAATGATGTCTGTTGCACTTGGTCCTATATAAAAATGGTGCTAATCTGACATCCAGTAGGTGTACCACAGCAACTAATTTGAAAATTTTGTTATTGTAGAAGGATATCAGAGTTGGTTTCAACACTGCAGTTCAAAGGAAGACTGGTCTTACCTTGAATTCCTGGAAATTCTTTTTGCCCAGATCATCAATCCCTTTGAGGAACATTTGTAGGAAAATTATTTTTATGCTTTATTTCTTGCAAAGGTATTCTGTAACAACTTGCTTAATCACAGATCTGTTTCCTAAATAGCCAGTATGCCAGTCAGATACAGAACACAGCATTGGATTTATCCAAGGACAACCAAATGGAATGTCCTTGTTCTCTAGCCCAGTTTGAAGATCATGTCTTATGCTTTTTCAAAAAAATCAAGTTATGCCCAATTATTTATCCCTTTTTTGTGTAATTATTTGGAAATAAAGATGAATCCCGCAATCAAAAATTTCAAAAAATATCCTGATTCATCATTTAGTGTTGTAGAAATAAAGAGAGCACAAAAATATATATTATCATTTTTGACCTGTTTAAAAACAAACAATCCTTTTAATTCTAAACCTGAAATCCTGAAAAATTTCAATATTTCTTTTGAATTTTCACAGGAGAAAGAATTGCAAGATTACAGAAGTTACAGAATCTGCTAGCAAAGACCAAAAGTTCAACCAAAATCCACTTTGAACTGGCTTCCTTTACAGATCAATCATTGATACAGGATATCATAGAAAGTGTTGTATTCTATGCAGACTCTCTTGGCATGAATGAACAGGAGTTGCCAAATCTAGTAAGCCAGTTAACAGGAGATAATGTTTCCCTTATATCGGATTCATATCCTCGCACAGCCACAGTGCTTGACCAGATGAGAACAGTTTATAGATTTTTGAAAAACACAAAGGAAATGAATGGCCGTCGAAGACTGACACGACTTCACATTCACACATTAGCTTACCAAGCCATTCTTACTTCCAGAGAGTCACATTGGAAAAACACAATGTCTGCAGCAGCCAAAGCTTCACTCACTGCCAACAGATATATCTGTGGCTCAGACAATATAGACACCATGAAGGTACGGCTAATCATGGATGATTCATTTTCTACAAGTAAGTCAGAGTTTGGGAAGAGGATTATGTTTACAGAAGATAAACCAGTATCTTGCTGGGAGGAAGAAGACTATCAAATTTGTGTAGCTCCGGTTCTGGTTTGTACTGCAGTGCTTCAGACAGCGGGAGGAGGCGATAACATCTCTTCTGCTGCTCTGCTTTATCAAATTTAATACTAAAAAGCAATACAGAAAAAACCCATATCATGTGTTATATATATTTTCACAAAGTATACATGGGTGGAATTTACTGAACATCTGCATGTAACTTTATGGTACATTTTATGTCTTTCTTTCTTGCTTCGTTTCATGTAACCTGCCAATATATTAATATTCTTTTAATTTTTTTAAATTATTTGGTTTACATTAATATGGTTTACAAACAGATCTGCAATCATTCTGAATTAGTTCATTGGTTGATATTTACTGTGAAAACATTGCTACTTTCATCAGTTACCTTCAGTGGCCATGGAAGATGACACTATTGAATACACAAGCAAGGACCACAGGTATTTATGAAATCTGTCCAGGATTTTAGTAATCATGTAAAATTCCACTTATGTATAAAGGTGCTGCAAAGATGCTGTTTGTACTAGTTGTCTTGGGGTTTGCTGTTAGTAACTTACACACAGGATGGTAATACTAATAGCAGACATGGAGGCTGAGCCTAAATTTGGTATCACTTTATGGGTGGTCTGTATGTTGGGTTTTAAATGTTGCAAAAGTATTACATGACCTCATGTAATTTGGGCTGTTTTGGAGGGTTACAGTTACTGGTCTTATTAGACAAATCAAGTTGGCTGTTGTTGTGCAAATATCAGTTTCATATCAAAGACAGGATTAACTACTGTATTTTTAGAAATACTGTGAAAGGATGAGTATAGATGAAGAGATCAACGGACAGAATAGGCCAGTTGTTTTTGCATATGACTGTTATATTATTCCAGAAGAAGAATATCCTACACAACTTTAATTTCTGGCAATTATATATTTTGAGATATAATATTTACATCATGATATGTTGAGTAAATTATGCAGTTTTTCCATTGTTTGCTTGGGACCAGTTCAGCAAGATTGCATTTTGTAATTACAGTAAAAACTGCCATTTTTACCATTAGTACATGGGACCAATTCATTCAGGATTTTAATTTGTAATTACAAAAAAAATGCCATTTTCACCATTTAGTACATGGGACCAATTCATCAGGGTTTTCATTTGTAATTACAATAAAAAATGCTATTTTCACCATTTAGTACATGGGACCAATTCATCAGGGTTTTAATTTGTAATTACAATAAAAAAATGCCATTTTTACCATTTAGTACATGGGACCAATTCATCAGGGTTTTAATTGCATATACAATAAAACTGCAGTTTTTACCACTTAGTACATGGGACCAATTAGTCAGGATGGTAATTGTAATTACAATGAAAACTGTCCATTTAACCATTTTGTGCTTGGGACCAGTTTGTCAGGTTTGTAATTGTAATTGCAATAATAATGGGCCTAAATGATGCCTGTTTTGAGAGACACTTGTCATTCATATGTATTGTTTTATTGCTCAGGTAATATACATATACTGAGTACATTTGTTAATTGAATATGTGTGTGTGTGTGTGTGTGTGTGTGTCAATATTAATAACTAACTGATGGTTCGCATTTGAAATAACATTTGTGTTATGTATCATATTATCATATTTTAGAGTTCATCTGTCTATCGTATGTGTTAAAATTCCGCAGTGAAGATCGTATAAATCAGACTGTTGGGTAGAATAACAATATTTTAACAGAGACTATTTACATGAATAATTGCTAAAAATTTATGTTGTAAAGAGCTAACAGTCAGGGGCTAGCAGTCAACATAAAAACTTCAAATGGCCCAAATGACACAGCATTTCTCTCTTTATACATAGTTTTCTTTGCTGGAAACTTTGCATCAGTGCAGCTAATCTGTTGAGCTTATTGTGTGGCACTATATCTTCCATTATTTTGTGAGGCAAATATTATATCCATGTATCTCATCACTGGTCCTAGTGTCTTGTGAGGAACAGTTGGAATGGATAACCTATTGAATATAAATGTAATTATAGCCATTGTTTTTTCAGCTGGAAGTCAGGCTCATCAATGGACAGATGTCATTCAGCAAATGTAAGAAATGAGAAATGCCATAAGTATGTTTTTGCTATGCACGAAATCACTCTGGACTGTGTAACAAAAATCTTGGGACTACTTTGACTACCAAATACTAACATGGTGTAGAAATACTGTTTATCCCTCCACTTGACACCATACAAAGGCCCCCTTGTTAGGAGTATGGGAATTAACATGAATGCATCAGTAATGCAAGCTCATTATGTCTAGCAATGGTTGCTTGGTATGTCATTGACATTATTTCCCCATTATGTCTAGCAATGGTTGCTTGGTATGTCATTGACATTATGACACCATACAAAGGCCCCCTTGTCAGGGGTATGGGAATTAACATGAATGCATCAGTAATGCAAGCTCATTATGTCTAGCAATGGTTGCTTGGTATGTCATTGACAGTATTTCCCCATTATGTCTAGCAATGGTTGCTTGGTATGTCATTGACAGTATTTCCCCATTATGTCTAGCAATGGTTGCTTGGTATGTCATTGACAGTATTTCCCCATTATGTCTAGCAATGGTTGCTTGGTATGTCATTGACATTATTTCCCCATTATGTCTAGCAATGGTTGCTTGGTATGTCATTGACATTATTTCCCCATTATGTCTAGCAATGGTTGCTTGGTATGTCATTGACATTATTTCCCCATTATGTCTAGCAATGGTTGCTTGGTATGTCATTGACAGTATTTCCCCATTATGTCTAGCAATGGTTGCTTGATATGTCATTGACATTATTTCCCCATTATGTCTAGCAGTGGTTGCTTGGTATGTCATTGACAGTATTTCCCCATTATGTCTAGCAATGGTTGCTTGGTATGTCATTTACAGTATTTCCCCATTATGTCTAGCAATGGTTGCTTGGTATGTCATTGACAGTATTTCCCCATTATGTCTAGCAATGGTTGCTTGGTATGTCATTGACAGTGAGTGTGGTTGCTTGGTATGTCATTGACAGTGGGTGTGGTTGCTTGGTATGTCATTGACAGTATTTCCCCAAGTCACATGTAGTCATTGTGGCTTGTAGGCAGCTGTAACTGCTTAGCCACTAGGTTGCATTTGAACTGTGAATCTGATTGTTTTTGCAAGTCAGGCACACAGGCGCATTAGGATGGTAAACTCTGAAAAGCATTTTCTTTGTTGAGCTTAATGCATATTTCTTTTCAAAAGTGTAATATCATTTTCCATCCTTTTTTATCCATTGTACTCTACTGATATGCCAGTAGAGTCTGTCTTGGTAGATTATTGCTGACTGTGGAGCAAGACTGCAGAACTCTGCAACATGAGCTAAACTGCAACAGTGCTGGCATGCAGCTACCTTATAAGCAGATGGGACATTTAGGTTTGTAGTGTGGAGTCAGTTGTACTCCAGTCTACTTTAATGTTCACGGTACTGAAATAAGTGACTGTTTGGTGAGCAAATTCTTTGTGATATTCATCAGATGCAGGACTTATTTTGGTTAGGGAATGCATTTTTTCTATCTCGTGATATGCATTCAATTCTTGCATTCTGGAATAAAAGACCAGTGGCAGGAGCCCTGCTTACCAAGGGCATGAAATGAGGCCTTGCAGTTGCACACTAACTTGACTGGTTCTCAGTGACGTGCTTGGATATGTATCCAGTTAAATATCTGCAGAGACCACTCTGGTGGCCTAAGTGATTAGAGCATCTGGCTCAGATGCAGGAGATCATGGGTTTGAACCCTGGCTGAATCATACCAAAGATGGTACTAACACTTAGCACTTAGCATTATTAAGTTAGTGTTGGGACCAGTCAGCCTAGTGTCAGGATAATGTGACTGGGTGAGACATGATGCTACATGTCTATGGCAGGATGACCCAGTGCTAGACATCACTATAAACTGCCTCACTACAGACATCATAGCGATATGCTTGGAAAATTGTTAAGCTACAATAAAATTCCAAATCACAGACACACACACAATGCAGGGTAAAGAGAAATTGTTTTATTTTAGTGAAGAACAATAAACAATATATTTTGACCTACTTACATGTTTTGTTTATAGGTGATCTTAATGTATTCTGCATTAAAGCTGGAGAATTTTCTATAGCTCTTCAATTATCTTTAGATGGGCATTTATAACAGGTTCAAGTGCTATGACTAATCGACCTCCCTCAGGATAAGGGTATAGTAGATATCTCTTGTCAATCAAATTGACATAAATTGGCTGTTATTTTTTTGCTTTTTTTTTTACAATCTCTACATGACTAATTATATTGGCTACACAAAGTGTATTAGGCATGAACATTTGTCGCATTAAATATTTGCATATAAATCTTAAATCGTAAAAGTTTGATCTATTTTACCTTCTATCAGTGGAGCAATCCTATACACCTGTCTATAAATTGTTGGAAGATATTTGAATGTATACATTTATGGTATAAAATTTGGTACACCCATGACTGTACCAACCAGACTACCCACAATGACCTTGTATCATGAGAAATTTCATATTCATGGTTGTCTTTTAGATGTATCTTACAGAAAGAACTTGATTGCATTGAAGATCTGAGAGGTCAGTTAATGTAATGCACTTAAATTCATAGGGGTGTGAGAATATTGATGAATTCTAAATAGAAGCAAGCTATTTTAATTCCTGATATAACACAAAATACAAACATATCTAATGCATTTTATGTTCCGCGTGGCTTTTATTTCAGTAGAATTATTAAAGTAACCGTAACCAAACAATTTTTGCTTGCAGTAATAAATTTGTATACTGTACTACAAAATCAGGACAAATCATGACTCTTAATCGGACATGACAAAAGTCCCATAATTTACATACTCACTTATGCGTCCAACTGCAAACTGCACAGACCCAGATCTGCCATTGCACAATGTGCCAGCAGATCTGGGTCTATGCAGTTTGTTTGGAGTAATCGGTGAAGCAAGCAACATGGACCCTGATATGCCAGCACATTATGCATTGGCTATTTCAAGTGAGTACATATGGTATACACTGATCATCAATTTTTGTTGTTTACAAAATTGTGGCTGCAAATACTGTTTAAAAATTGCAATAAGTTAATCAAGAACTTAAGTTAGGACTTTAATTATAATACCATATATGCTCGCTTATAAGTCGTCTGACTGCAAACAACAAAGATCCGTATCTGATGTATCATAATGCTCCAGCTGATCAGGGTCAGTGTTGTTTGTTCTACTGATTACTCATAATAAACTGCACAGACCCAGTTTGCAGCTGGACTAGTGTAAATAGCCAGTATTTATGCAGTTATTATTTGTAACTTTTTCATGAATTCCATTTTTATATAATGTAATTTATAGCTCATTCTTGACTGCTCAATTTATAGTTGCTGCTTAACAGGTGTCCCCTGTAATGACTTGTTTTATTTTATGAAATCCATTATATATATATATATATATATATATATATGTACTCTAGTATATTATTATCCACACATTATTTGTAGTCATTGCTGTATACATATTTGTATATTGTTATTTTGATATTCACACAGTTACCCCCCCCCCCACTTTAAGTTCTTCATTTTTATTTAAATCACAAATTTTTTTTTGTTCCCCCTACTTGTTGAGTGCTACATGTTCTGAATGATATATTTTACAATGGATTTTGATTGATTCATTGATGGAATGTCTGTATGTTGAGGGTCTCATGTTGTCATTGCCACATGCTTATAAATCAGGTCTGTGTTGATTCTTCTTATGATCACTTCTAATAAATTGCAGATCTGCCATCACCCCATATGTGATAGCCAATCTGGGTCTTTGAATTTGCAATTGGACCTGAATTATAAGCAAGTATATATGGTATCTTCTGAGACTTAGGATTTTCTATTCCTCCTATCTCAGAATCAAAGTATCTCTCTCTCTCTCTCTCTCTCTCTCTCTCTCTCTCTATATATATATATATATATATATATATATATATATATATATATATATATATATATATATATACACTAATCATTGTGTATATAACTTAAGAAGTTAAGTTTCCATACAAACAGTTGTATTAATGGCCATTTTACTGAAAGTTGTATGGCATGTAGTGATGCTTATACCATACTATGATTGATGATTTCACATCTTTTTCTCAAAATATTGCTCCTTATTTACAGTTATTAAAATTATCTGAGGACAAAAATGTTATTTTGAAAAGAAAGGATTATGTTGAAGAGGGTGTGGAAATTATTTAACTTGTGTTTTCAGCATTCATTTTTCACTTTCTCTCATGTGAAGTAAGAAATGTAATTGCATCCTAAAGCTACTTGCCATAGCTTGTTATTGTTATCTGATATCATAATGTATCAAATGAAATATTCCATGTTCAACTATAATAAAGGCACATTTAATTACTAATGTTTTCTGTTGTCTTATTTTCATTAAAAGTTGTTTTAGGTTTTTACATTTGTTAATCCATCCATCTACATTTTAATATCTATAGCAACACATAAGTCAATGGAAGAAATCAGACGTATTAATTAAGACCCATTAATCAGGTGTATTAATTAAGACCCATTAATCAGGTGTATTAAGACCCATTAATCAGGCATACTAATTAAGACCCATTAATCAGGCATATTAGGACCCATTAATCAGGTGTATTAATTGAGACCCATTAATCAGGCATATTAATTAAAACCCATTAATCAGGTGTATTAAGACCCATTAATCAGGTGTATTAAGACCCATTAATCAGGCGTATTAATTAGGACCCATTAATCAGGCATATTAATTAAGACCCATTAATCAGGTGTATTAATTAAGACCCATTAATCAGGTGTATTATTTAGGACCCATTGGGAGAGTAGAAATAAACTCTATGACACAGATAATATTATCTTTTATGTCTTTCCTTTTCTGGTTTGTGTATCTTAGCCTTGACATTCAGGCCAGAGAGAATAATTCCCAACTACTTCATTTGAGTCAATGCTTGCCAAAGGTGCTTTGTCAGATTTGGGTCAGGCATAATAGAATCTGATTCTAACGTCTGTTGTTGGTAATATTCAGACCAGTTTGTGTAAGAACATTAGCATTAAAGAGGTATTGAACTGCACATGACTCTGTTATTTACATTTAAACATGATTCAAGAACGAAAAGTATTTATAGCACAAAGTTTAGTCTTTCTGGTATTAATAAATGGCGAGATATAGGTACCATGTTTATCGTTAACCCTTTTTTTAAAAATATCGGCAAATATTTACTGTGGGTATATTTATTTGATAAATAAGCCCCATCAATTTTTGTCTGCCACCACCCACCCATCCACCCATCCCATCTCAAAATGGGAGAAATATTGTACCGCCATTTTGTCCTCAGTCTTGTCCATGTTACAGTACTGTGCTATATTTTTCTTAAGTCCGATGAAATAAGTCAGAGTATGGTGTACAAGTGGACACTGTTCTCTGTTTGATTCATGACTGGTTATCAGCTGGACAAAATAAGAAAAGGAAAAGATAAAAAGGTTCCTATGATATGGCTTTAAGTGAAAATAGATTATTGTGAAATCTAAAACAAGATAAGTCATACAATAAATGATGTCTACCAGAGCATCTTCCAAATGGACTTTGGGATCTAATTGTATGGAAGAAGGTAATTTGGCTGTGAAACAACACAAGTTGTTGTTGGGGAACACATCCATTTAATGGTCACTAGGCATTGTTAAATAAAGTATGTCAACCATTGTGCTTCTGGTGTAATCATTATGCTTCTGGAGTCTTCATACAATTTAGACAATGTAAGAAATTTACGTACTTGAATACACTTCTCACAAGCACGATGTTAACATTCAAAGTCAAAAGATAAAACCCGCTTGTTTCAATTTATTTTTGTTCTGATCTTCCTTTAACATTTCCACGACTTGGTCACAAAAACTTTTTTTTTCTTCCCTGTGCAAACGTGTGCTTTTCAGTTATTCATTCAAATGAGATGTCCACAAAGGAAGCATTGTCTCAATAATTTGCAAACACTTTTTTCTTGTTGTTAAGATTGTTTCTTGCTATATTGTTTGTACCAATTTGAACTGGGAAGTAGAGCAATGAATTCTTTTATTTTCTTTCAGGAATACAAAGTCTGGAAGCTAAACAAAAATAACTGTACCATCTCTCTTGACAGATGAATATATTGCTCCCAATGGCAAAAACCATGGTCACGTTTCTCACAATAGTAAGTGTATCCAATTAATCATGTGATGGTTGTAATGGCATCAAAATGATCTTGACAGTATACACATAAATGTATTTTCCATCTGGGAAGTCTGGTCCTCGAAACAAGAGACCTCAGTGAACGACTTGGGGGTTTCCTTGCCACGTCTTGAAATTTCTGCAGCTCAGGAACTCCATACATAGACTCTTTAGATATGCCTGCATGCTGTAAAAAAATTCAGCTTATCTCCATTGTTGAAATCTCTCCTATTTCCAGTGATCGTTTCCACTGTAATCATTCTTCTCTGCATAAGTTCGACCCATTACAATGACACGGGCTAAACACATTTGGTATTGATCTTTGTAAATTGGAGAATACTTTGCTACTGCAAAGTTCCTCCACATATGAAACTTTGCGTGGCCCGCTACTTCTGGGTGGTTTAATGTCTATCATGTGAAGAGTGGCTTTTCCATCAGTTAAGTCACGCTCGTTTTCAGAATGTTGGGTGTGTTGAATTGTGTCGATAATTTTGTAAATGTTATTATTCTGCTGGTCTACTAATTTTTATCCTGGCAGGAGATTCCAAAATGTTGTGAATGATGGATAGTCTGAAACGATTGTCATTTTTAGTTTGGCATTGTATTGTCAATGTCACTAATAATGAATCCGATAAATCTGTAATGAAACCCACTGCTTTCTCTGATGGCACATCGGACTTGAACTCTGGACAGGAGCTACCGAATGACTTTCTTTCTTCTTTCTTGGTTGATCTTGACTTTCATGGTGTTGTGATAGAGGTAGATGGCATTTGCTCAGACTAACTCTTATGGTCTTCAAAATCGTTGGCATGCACTTCATTTACCTATACGACGATACTGAATGACGTCGGTTAGCTATGGTTTCTCCTCGGTCAGGTGTCGTCGTTTTATCAAGATTGAAAATTTGTTTGACTACTCTTTCCCTATATAGAGAGCTTCTCTCCCTAACAGAATATATTCATTCAGCTTTTAGTCTGTGAAGATGGAAAAGCAAGCACAGATCGGCCTTCTTGTCAGAGACTTACAGAGTCACTCGAAAGTACACTTCCAATAATACCATGGACTACTCAGCACAAGATAAAAGTTAGGATAGTTGCAATGTCTATCAAGATGAATAACACTGGACTCCAGAACATCCACAACATCAAAGGATCGGAACCACTGCTAAGACGGGATAAAAGAAAGAAACAAAATAAAGATACTTTTTATCAATGTCAAGAGAAAGAGCATTTGTCTTCAGAGCGTCCCAAGAAAATTGAGAAGAAGAAGGAGAAAAAGCAAACTTCAGAAACAGAAACAGAAGTCATACCTGTCAAGAAATTCAAAAAGGCAAATGAAGAAGAGATAGAGCACCTGCCAGTAAAAAAAAATTATTTAGCAGAAGAGGGACAGATAATTTAAGAAAGAAGAAAGAAATTTATTATGGTGCTGTGTAAATTTCATTGTGATATCAAGAAAGACAACGTAAGTGTCTCTTTGTCCTTATATTTTTCCACGTTCAACAAAATCCAGATTCTCATACATATGGATAAGATAATCATACACGCTCATGCACACACACCTTGTATTATGGAGGGTTTTAAATTTTACTTGATTGGGGCAAACACTGAATAGTTTCTCATTTTCTAAGATATGTGAGTGGTCCAAACAGGGTTTTTAAATAATAGACTTTTCAAAACATATTTAACCTTAAGCCTTTTCCACGCAAGTCCAACTTCTGCTGCTGATGTAGTGGTATCGGTGGTGACTGTTGTTGCTGCTGGCATCTCAGTAGTCAACATCGATGTAGTCATAGCAGTTAGATGTTTTGAATCATGAAGGTCTCTTTCTCTTGGGTTGAGCTAAATAAGTCTGATGCATTTCTCTCAGATATTTTAACTGTCAAAATGTTTCTTCTCGCTGTTGAAAGTTTTAGTCTTATCTTCTTTATTCTTGTTTTTTCCTCTCTTTTTTTCTGTTGTTGTTGAACAAATGCCTCTCTGACGTTGTAATGAAACTCTTTAATTCTTACTTCTGATTCTTTCTGAAATTATCATACACTGGTAATGATGGAAAACGAGGTAAAGTTGGTACTACCGCTGCAGGCACAAAATATTGTTGAGGCGACATGAAATCAGTCAATGCCTATGGAAGGAGACTACAGGTTACATCATCAGCAACGGTAGAAGTCATTGTTCTATTACAGTGTTTCCCCAACAGGCACACCCCAATACGTTGTCTTTGTTTCAGCCATAGTTGAACTGCTCGATAATGGTAAATCATAGGAACACTGGTGTATCTGTCTTCTGTCTGTCTGTCCGTCTGTCCGTCCATCCATCCATCAATCTATCTATCGATCTATTTGTATACATGCATTCTGATTGGTGGAACATTCAACTCCATTTCGACCTGGTCCTATACTATATATCCAACTATACATACAGGAGCATTGACCCAGTGTGACCTGTTCTCAAGACAACCTAACCAAAATATATGCCAATGCAGAATCGTCTATCATCGTTCATCCCCAACTACCTCATGTATGTGAAGGTATCGTGAACGTCATATGGAAAAGAAGGATTTATGTGGTTATACAAGGATGAATGAAGAGGGTTTTGCCTCATGACCAAAAGTGCGACAATGTCTGCGGAAAAGAACAGCTACATTCGCAATATATGTTAACCCTCTTCTTTGGCTAATAAACATAACTGCCTTTACCAGGGTCACCGAGATCTCTAGCAAAGAGAGGTGCTACTCACTGCCAATATATATTTATTTGTTTATGCTTGTGTATGTCTATGTTTACAACTAATACTTAAAGCCCCTACCCCAGTGTGATTGTAATTTTGAGTGAGGGTAAAGTGTATGTGCTTGGATATTAATCTAACAGATGGTACTGGGTAGTAGGGGTGTGCGTATGGATAGTAAGCAAAAAGTGGGTGCTGGATGGCGTGTGTGTGTGTGTTTGGATAAGGTCGCAAACCAATGCAGGTCTAGGTTACTCTAGGATAATTCATTGATTGAATCAGGTTTTGTGGTTAAAGACACAACTTCATGGTGTTTGACACCCACAATTTATTTCAAAAATCAATTAGGACTGAGTGTATATGTTTAGGAGTGTCAAATGAACTTTCTGTCGCTGACTTTGGTAATGTCTGCCAGAAGTGAAGGCCTAGAAGAAGAAATAAACCTCAAAACAAGGATATCCTAAGAATTGTGAATAAGAAGATCATTATTCGCTAAAACACGTAGAGTCAGCTGCTCTAGATAAATGTGTTACCGCTTTCATACATCTCAATAACAAAGATAGCGGACTGGCGGATGAATACAAATTTCCACTCCAGAATGCCATAAAGGGGATGTTAGTTATTAAATGTCGTCCATATATGGGATGTCACGGTAAACGCACGCGCGTGTGCACACACACGCACGCATGCACAAACATGTTCGCTTTGCTGATTTTTATGGTGAATGTCAGGGAATTAAATCATGTCATTTAACCATGACATATTCCACGTTCAACAAAATCCAGATTCTTAATGTGAATATTAAATTTTTAAAATAAAAATAAAAACGTTTCTTTACGCTTTGTATTCATATTGTCCATAAATTGACGCGTATTTAACTCAATTTAGGAATACTTACAAAAAAATGATGGAGCAAATGTATAGAATGCATTCGTTTTTTACTACGTCGTGTCTGCACCTGATATGGTTTGATTTAAATTGCATTTCGTTCATACCGTTCATTTGTTCGTTAGTGCGATAGTCGTGTATCATACAGTAAAGCAAGCAGCAGAATATAATATACAGAAATCGTGACAAGCATAGCTAGAAAGAGGTACGACTCCAGCTGGGAAGTTTCATACGTAACGCGATTTATCTCCCTTGATACATTGGCGCCTCTGGCTCGTTAAAAAGAAAATTAAGACTATCTATCAGTAATAGATAGAGGGATGGGGGTTCCAAACCTGTGTTTATTGTTACAGGTTGGACCCCCCGCCCTCTATCCAATGACCTATACTCTTAATTTTCTACGTAACTCGGTCTATCTCCCTTGATACATTGGACTCTCTGGCTCTTCTTGAGTATTTTCACTACAGGGGTTCGTTAAAAAGAAAATTAAAGACTATCCGTCAATAAATAGAGGGATGGGGGTCCAAACCTGTGTTATAGCTATAGGTTGGACCCACCGCCCTCTATCCATTGACCGATATTCTTATTTTTCTTTGTAACAATCCCGTGCTTTTCACCAAATTGTTTGAAATCCATAACCCAAAATTCTAAGGCTGTCAAGTTTTATATTGATCTCACAAAAGCAATGAGAGTAATTATATTATACTTAAGTATTAATATCGTTATCGTACAGGGACCGATATTATTCTTGCATACTTTTTGTTATACTTAAGTATTAATATCGTTATCGTACAGGGACCGATATTATTCTTGCATACTTTTTGTTATACTTAAGTATTAATATCGTTATCGTACAGGGACCGATATTATTCTTGCATACTTTTTGTTATACTTAAGTATTAATATCGTTATCGTACAGGGACCGGTGTTATTCTTGCATACTTTTTGTTATACTTAAGTATTAATATAGTTATCGTACAGGGACCGATATTATTCTTGCATACTTTTTGTTATACTTAAGTATTAATATCGTTATCGTACAGGGACCGATATTATTCTTGCATACTTTTTGTTATACTTAAGTATTAATATAGTTATCTTACGGGGACCGATATTATTCTTGCATACTTTTTGTTATACTTTTGTTGGCGGATCTTAGGCTTTAATCACAAGCAACAGCAAACTACCTAAGTAACCACCTAGCTAACTAACTTGCTAAGTAACCAACCGATCAGTCAAGCGACACGGGGCTCTTTATATTTGATTTTTAAAAACATCCGCAAAGAAAGTTATGTTAAAAAAACCAGATCACCGCCAAAATGAATTTTAAGGTTCTTTAAAGAGCAAAAAAACAAAATGCAACCTGGGCGGATAATTCTACATATCCCAAAAATCCGCAAAAATACGATTTCCGCCGCAGGATAGAAATTCCACAATGTGCAAAATGTTCACCTGCATGCAACTAATCAAACAAAAGAGTATATAATGCAAATGAGTAGTAACAGTGATCTATGCAGCAACGTGGAATGAATTGCCCACTGAACTTAGACACAAAGACACAGTGATCACATTCAAGAGTGCTCTCAAAACTCACTTATTTCGACTGCAAGAACAAACTTAAAGACCAAATAATGTTTCCTATCTTAAATATTCTCAGCATGTTTTTTCTATGTTTTCTAATTTCATGGTGTTTGTGTTTGCAATCATATCATTATATGTTTTTTATCTTACAGGTGTTGTCTAATGCTGTAAAGCGCTTAGAGCTTCTAAAGATTAGCTTACAAAGTCCTCATTATTATTATTATTATTATTATTATTATTATTATATATCTAGCAAAGAAATGATGTGTTCTTTACTGTTTTATGAACATAGTTACTCATTAACAAACATAATATTGAACTAATTATAGTAAAGAGAAAAATATTTATTTACAGATTTGTTTACATGCAAAAGAGAAACATACGTGTTTCATTTTCGGAAAGGGGAAGCACAGCCCCCCACCACAACATAAATACATGAGCGAGAAACAACTGGAACGTTTCATAAAGTTTTCTTTACAGTTAGAGAAGGTTAAAATTACGCCCTGGAAATGCTTAAAATGTAGGAGCTCAAGGGGGGGGGGGAGACCCATGGGCCACCACTAACAGTATAAAACCAACGACCCTTTGCCCACTTGTTTACACCCCACCCCCCACCCCCCAAAAAAAAGAATATTCCTATAACAGCCCCTTCACTCAGTCTGCATGTTTACATAAGACGTTGAAACAATATTGTTAATCAGCAGTTGTTCAGGGTCACTGTGACTCAGTGGTTATTGTAGTGTACTTGCTAACAAAAGGGTTTCTGAGTCTGATCCTACCGTCAGATCATCCACTTGAGGGCTCTGGGATGTAGAATAAGCCCCATGCCCACTCCTGTATGTCGTAAGAGGCGATAAAGGGATTAATGGAGGCGACTTGTTTGTCTTAACTGAAGTTGTATGGGATAGCTTCCTAAACTGGACACTGTCAGTCTTTCCTGTTAATTTTTTCATCTGTTATTGTTTAATATTTAAAGATACGGACATATTTTGAGAATGAGATGTGTTTGGTTGTTTTGTTCTTTTGAATAATGTGGGGCATGTAGATCTCCCGTAGCTATTTAACAGTCTCGGGATAATGAAATAACATTAGTCGGCTACAAAGTCGAGTGAGCCACCTCTAGCAGGATTCACACTGAGTTCAAGCAAGTACAATATCTCCAAAACGGCCTGGATGTAATTTTGCATTTCGTTCATACCGTTCATTTGTTCGTTAGTACGTTAGTCGTGTATCATATAGTAAAGCGATCAGCAGAATGTAATATACAGAAATCGTGACAAGCATAGCTAGAAAGAGATACGAATCCAGCTGGGAAGTTTCATACGTAACGCGGTTTATCTCCCTTGATACATTGGAGCCTCTGGCTCATTAAAAAGAAAATGAAGACTATCCATCAGTAATAGATAGAGGGATGGGGGTTCCAAACCTGTGTTTATTGTTACAGGTTGGACCCCCCGCCCTCTTTCCAATGACCTATACTCTTAATTTTCTTTGTAAGGAACCCCTGTGTTTTTAACCAAACTGTTTGAAATCCATAACCCAAAATTCAGATAAGTCATGTTTTCTATTAATCTCATAAAACAATGAGAGTAATTATTACACTTATGTATTAACATCGTTATCGTACGGAGACCGATGTTTTTTTTCCATACTTTTTGTTATACTATTATAGGGTGATCTGAGGCTACATTCACAAGCAACAGCAAACTTCCTAAGTAACCAACTAGCTAACTAACTTTCTAAGTAACCAACTAGCAGACTAACTTGCTAAGTAACCAACTAGCAGACTAACTAGATAAGTAACCAACTAGCAGACTAACTTGCTAAGTAACCAACCGATCAGCCAAGCGACAAGGGGCTCTTTATATTTGAGTTTTAAAAACATCCACAAAAAAAGTTTTGTTCAAAAGTATAAGAGATCACCGCCAAAAATGAATTTTAAAGTTGTTAAAGAGCAAAAAAATAAAAAACCAAACAAAAAAAAAGCAAAGTGGGTAGATATTTCTACATATCCATTTAATGCAAAAATATGATTTCCGCCGCAGGATGCAAAAGAGATAGAAATTCCACAAACAAAAGAGTCTGTAATGCAAATGAGTAGTAACAGTAATCTATGCAGCACATATCTAACAAGAAAATTATGTGTTATTTCCAACTGACTGTTTTATGAACATAGTTACTCATTAACAAACATAATATGGAACTAATTATAGTAAAGTTATTGTTGTTGCTGGGTTTAATGCCATTTTACATGGCGGCCAGTATTAATGGTGGAGGAAGAACCCGGAAAACCCCAGAAAGAACCACGAGAAGCTACTGGCAAGCTTTCTCACATACCAACATTGGCAAATCCAAGACTCGAATCCACGCAGACAGAGGTGAGATGGCAGTGATCCGTAACGGAGAGCGCTTTAGACCATTCGGCCAATCGGGGCCCTGCAATTATAGTAGAGAGAAAAATATTTATTTACAGATTTGTTTGCATGCAAAAGAGAACATACGTGTTTCATTTTCGGTAAGGGGAAGCACAGCCCACGCCCCCAATAAAATACATGAACGAGAAACAACTAGAACGTTTCGTAAAGTTTTCTTTACAGTTAGAAGGTTAAAATTACGCCCTGGAAATGCTTAAAATGCAGGAGTTTAAGGGGGAGGGGGCCTTGCGCCACCACTAACAGTCAATCCCAACGACCCGTTGCCCACTTGTTTACGCACCCCATCCCACCCCACCCCCCAAAAAAATAATGTATTCCTGGATCCGCCCCTGTACACTCAGTCTGCATGTTTAGAGAAGACGTTGAAACAATATTGTTAATCAGCAGTTGTTCAGAGTCACTGTGGCTCAGTGGTTATTGTGGTGTACTTGCTAATAAAAGGGTTTCTGGGTTTGATCCTACCGTCAGATCATCCATTTGAGGGTTCTGGGATGTAGAATATGCCCCATGCATCCTCCTGTATGTCGCAAGAGGCGATAAAGGGTGATGGAGGCGACTTGTTTGTCGTAACTGAAGTTGCATGGGATAGCTTCCTAAATTGGCCACTGTCAAAATTCCTCATTAAAGGCTATCCTGTTAATTTTGTTCAGCTGTTATTGTTTAATACTTAAAGATACTGTTATATTTTGAGAATGAGATGTTTTGGCGTGTCTTGTTCTTTCGATTAATGCGGGGTATGCACATCTCCCATAGCTATTTGAAATACCATTAGTCGGCTACCAAGCAGTGAGCCACCTGTGTGAAGCAGGATACACACTGGGTTCAAGGCAAATACAATATCCCTATCACGGGCTGGATGGCAATTATTTTGAATTGTAACAATACACGATGCTTTTTTTCCAAATGATCACGTGAGGAAAGGGCCTCCATTTTGCATCGGGACGGTTGCTTTGCTTTATAAATAACCTTCAGACATGGCAAATGCGTATATGAATTTGGGGAATGGTTACATAAACTTTTTTTGCCATGATCTTTTATTGACTTGTCAGATCCAACGAATCGTATTTTTATGTGTTTATTTTAGCTCTCCCAAAACATGGACCATTTTGACCTTACGGATTTTTTTTGTTTTTATTAGGCAGGTTGATGCGGTTTTGATTTGTGTTTCAATTCTTATGTTACGTGTTTAGGCTCGAATAAACAGTAACAAAAGAAAGTGTGAAAACAACAAGTTTGAAAAATTATCAAATAATTTATATCCCTGGAAAAATACTTTAACAATTAAAAATATAACAACTTACGGTTTTAAGAATCAAATCCAAAAATAATCCAAGAATAATCCACGAATTAAATTTTAGAAGTCCTAATAATGAAATGTTCTAATGAATTTAAATTCGAGTCCCGACGAAGAATCCAAGATGGAATGCGATGACGTATACTGTAGTTATTATTGTGCTGTTGTGTCTACAGTTCTGTGTTATTCACAAACAATAATCTGGTGTTTGAATTTCCCAATAAAATTTAATGAAATGTCTTTGTCCAAGAATTCTGTATGAGAACTCATATATTTCCAGGAAAAAGAATGAACCCTTTTGAATCCAAATAATTCGAATAAACATTAAAATGCAATTCCCAAACTGGTCACAAACAAATGAACACCTTGACATCAAGTGTTTTAAGCACAAACTGAGAAAAATCTCTATAAACAAAGATTATACAGTAACTTGAAACGCATTACAATTTCCCGGATGAGGGTCATCTTTCCAGAATCTTCGAGAAGTATTTATGTCTAAAAGCACGTAGTCCCAGTATGACCTTGACAAACAAAAAAAAAAAAAAAAAAAAAAAACAACAAAACAATCATTTTACTCTAAGAACAAGATAAATATAAAAAGTTGTTTACTTGTCTCAGTAATTTCTGGAATCAAGGTCGGGAACTAAGTCAGCTTTAGGTGTTTACAACTGAAGAGTCAAGGTCAAACTATTTTCTGAAAAAATATCAAGTTCCTAGTAAACAAAACTACATTATTTTCACATATATTAAATTAAAAATTAAAAGGTTTTAAAACTTACAAACAATTAAATTAAATCAAATATACATAACACAATAATAAAAAAAATGTCGACTTTGTATTTTAAGTATTTTCTAATTTTTAACCCGTCATTTTTGCTTTGTATGCCTTTTAAGGAGAGTTCTACTTTGTAAATTTTGTCTCAGTGTACATATTTCCTTAAGACTGGAGGGATTTGACATTCTTGGGACTTTGGCTAGATTTTATCATTTCACTACCTACCCTTTGTTCGGCAGTATATAGCCAGGTTTGTATTGATGTGTCGTTTTAAAAAATATATATAAATACATCCCTACCTGCGATCTGATGAACCAGGGCTGGCTATTTTGGTTTGTTCCTGGGCAAGGTGTTTTACTCCATTTGCCTGGCAGTAAATAACCCTCATGTGCTGATGTGCTGTAAAATACCAAAAGCAAATTATTTTGATCATTTTAATGTCATCAACGAAGATGGGGGGGGGTAAATATGACACGAAAAATCTAATTACCGCTCCATTTCTGATTTTCTTTTTCCGATGGAATTTCATGACATAATGCAAATAGGCGAATAATGAGTTGTATTTTATGGCTACAAGAGAATACGCAAATTCCACTGGCTTCAGAAAACTTAATTGGGTTTAGTTTAATTATGTCTGAGAACATCTAGAAACAGATGGCGTTATCAGACGATGACACCAGCACCACCCCCATTCCGTTTTCCATGTGGATGTGAAGTGAAAGTTAATGGACATAACAGTAGAAATGTGTTCACTAAACTGTATCAGTGCAGAAATATATTGCCATTTAGCTGTCTAATCCTTTATTCATTATCAAAATGATTTATATAGATTGTAGGACGTTGCTTTGTTTTGTGACTCGTTGTATCTCATCGTTATATCGAATTAATGGAGACGAGCTAATAATATTTCAAAAGATGCGTTTTATCTTTCAAACAAACTTGAATGATTTATATCATTGTTAATACAAATATTGTTTTTATTTTACGCTTGCATGCGTCCTTTAGGAATGTCCAGCTGATGTAAAATGTCCCAAAAGACGCAGTCGTCACATCAAAGAGGGTTTACAGCAATATATTTTTTTTATTTTCAATTTTATTTTGCAATTTTTACAAATGTTTTGAAGTTTATTGTTTACTAGATTTGCAAGACTTTTACCAGTATCGGAGCTAGCATGATCTATGCTGTTTAAAAGCCTCACACAAAGGGGAATTTGTTAGGAGCCCAGTGAGGATTGTTGAATAATCGCTTTGGAAGCAGTGGATGCTTGGGTCCGGATTCAGTCAGTCACATTTGTCATCCACTGAAATCTTTCTTTGTTTCCCAAAAGTCATGACCCCTACAGACAAATATCAAAGAAATTCTACCCTTTGACTGCCACACACTAGTTCCTTTCTGTAGAACGCATCATAATGAACAAGACACAAAAATCAGGCGTAAGACCAAGCAAAGTACAGAATTTAATTAAGTAAGACCAGGCAAGGTATATAATTCAATCGAGTAGCATACCCCACAAATACTTCAGTCATTTTGTTATTACTACATGAAGAAATTATTTGTTCAAGACCACGAGGATATCTACATCGTTTGTCACAACAGCACTGAAAGTGCATCAGAATGGCATTTACAAATTCTTAAGCTAAAAAAGGCACAATTCCCCACAAGATTTATTGTCTTCATCCTCTGAATTTATTGATTAAACACAAATTTGCTACAAAAAGGAAAACAGGATGAAAAATTATTTGAAATGTGGTATGAATTTATCATATATATATATATATATATATATATATATATATATATATATATATATATATATATATATATATATATATATATATATATATATATATATATATATATATATATATATATATATATATATTTGTGAAAAGAACACACACACACACACACACACACACACATATATATATATATATATATATATATATATATATATATATATATATATATATATATATATATATATATATATATATATATATATATATAAAAATAACATAGCTTTTAAACTGTTGGTATAAAGCACTTTGACATCCGCCCATGGCGCAATAATACGCATACATAAACATGCTTGGAACTGTGTGCTAATGGTCTATTCCTATAGATCAATTATGAATTTCCACACATTAATCATTAGTGAGGTATGAAAATAACGATAAAGAGTAATAATAATCCCCGTTTTCTGAATGAATCTAACATGGTACACAATTTAATCTCAATCCCTTCTTTTTCCGTTTTCACCTCCCCTCTCATGCAAAAGGGACAAAATATGCAGAAATCTGGAGTGAGAGAAAAAAAGAAATTGGGCAGGATAAAAACATTGAAACTGAAATTGTACCAAGTAACCTACAATATCGTTCTTCTTAACGTTATGTTTACACTTCAATTGGGACCTATCTAAAGTGTTAATATAATCAATTATATAATCAATGAAATAAAGTTGCAATTGCCGGTCGACACAGACACAGTAAGGTAAATGTCTTGGTTCCGGGAAACACACACACACACACACACACACACACACACACACACACACACATATATATATATATATATATATATATATATATATATATATATATATATATATATATATATATATATATATATATATATATATATATATATATATATATATATATATATATATATATATATATATATATATAATGTATTTAAGGCTTTGTTGAAGTTATTGTTGTTGTTTCTAAAGCCTATAATAAGGTTCTATAATTTGATCATTATTAATTAAATTTGAAAATATCCAAAGCCCCTCCCCCCCCCCCCCCCGTTGACCATCGTATCAAGATAAGGGAGAAAATCCATGAAAAGACGGGAATAGAAGATTTTCTCTTATGTAATACCACAATGTCTCTGGACCTATGAAGAATGATGGTAAATTGGTAAATGTTAAGTGAAACCGACCAAAGGAAGAGAGAGAGAGAGACGTTTATGGTCTGTAGTAATGTTAATTAAAGCAGAAAAATGACTTACATCAACTTTAAACATATTAAAATATTTTAATTGCCTCTTGTTCGTTCGTCGTTTCACTTAGATTCTATTCCACGATAATTTCATTGCGCCTGTACGTCAATGCATTGATGAGCGTTTAGTATTCAAGAATATCTGTGTTTGTAGGCCTAGCGGTCTACTTTCTTTATTAAAACCATCTTTCATGTATAAATCATAAGTATAACTTATATTGATTTAATCAACGTGAATAAAAATAGAAACTAAAAATCAACTTATCAATATGAAAAGGTAATTGTGAACAGGCACAAAAAGACAGAACTTCATTTAGTAGCGGACACACTCGGCAGGGATGTAAGTTCATTCACCCAGTCAATACACAGTTGCCACTCGTCAATATTACTCCGTTCCAACAGCAAATGTATGTATTTGTATGTGATATAAATAAAATGTATGTATAGTATGTACGCTGTATCAATGATATACCACTCGCTGTATACATTTTTCCTCGTTTCCTTTTAATGAAAATCTTTACATCTCATGGTATATCATATATATATATATATATATATATATATATATATATATATATATATATATATATATATATATATATATATATATATATATATATATATATATATATATAATGTATATATATTGCCATTAATTACAAATTATGTGGCATATGACAAAAGTTTAAAACATACGGTATTGTAGAGAAATTTGGATTGTCAAAAGAAGAAATGATAAAACACAGTATGTAGAAAGATTAGTTTTCCTCCAGCCTGGGAGCTTTTTTCCTTTGCTCCTCTTTGATGAGTGTCCAATAACATAAACACCATGCCTGGTTAACCCATAGACTAATAAGAATATTGTCTTAGGCACGCATAGTTTTTAGGTAGGTCCTCCTATAGCCCTCCATTCCATATTGACGTAACACATGACATCAACGGTAGCGCTTTTGGTTTTGGGCCCTTACCTTAAGACGGTCCTCTCTCTCTCTCTCTCTCTCTCTCTCTCTCTCTCTCTCTCTCTCTCTATATATATATATATATATATATATATATATATATATATATATATATATATCGCCAGATTAAGGCATGAATAATCTCGTCCTTCAGAGACATACTGACATTGATATTCACATGAGTTAATGTGTTAACAATATG